>SNQJ01S0000671.1:425558-435779 GCA_010110895.2 Picea sitchensis | reverse complement strand
AATAAGCCTAAACCTAGTATTGAGAAGAAGCCCATTGTCCTTAGTGAGGATTCAGACTCTGACATAGAACGTTTCCTAGCCAGTGAGTACCCTTACTCACAGGGCCTATCCTCCGATCCACCTTATGATTTCGTTTTGAACCTTCCCCCGTGCCTAAGAAACAATCCCAGTTACCCAGGGATTAAATTGCCTAACGAAACCCTTAGCAATGTGACCAAACCCTCGCTTGCTCTTTCGAAACCCCAACAGTCGTCCTGTGACCAATGTGATTTATGGTTGGAATGATACTATATAGACGTTCCTGTGCTTCAATCAAAAATCCAATCTCTGGAAAGTCAAGTTGCAGTGCTGACCAGCCAAAGAGACAAAATTCAAGCAGTTGATAGGAAGCAAAGGACCACTAGTTCCATCATTTTCGAGAATGTTGAATCGGCTACATCTGTGGTCAACTCCAAATTGTCATGATCAAGCCGTCTGCTCGTCATAGAGGTATGAATTTGGATATTGTTTTCGTTTTTTAAATTCCTTGGATAAATACAATGTTTTGAATTTGGTTTTCGAATAGCTCTGTGTATCTTTCGAAATGACTCTATCATAATATGTTCATCCTGTACAGTGTTTTAGCTTGCTATAAATAAATGAAATTTTGATTTGGTTACATGATTTACCCAACTTAGTCACTGGTAGATTTTATCGGATTTGATTGATTTTCGATTGGATTTGATTTGTTCAATTGAGTTAACAAAATTGGTGGTTTGTTGTCAAGTGAATTTGTTTGTATCCAATTCGAACATAAAGTTTTCATACTAGATTTAGAATACGATCATGTTTTGATTTGATTTTGTTATGGTTAGATTGTATGCTATGATTTTGGAACGACTTCGTGAGTTTGAATTGACGTGATGTAATCTTATAAGTCGAGAATACAACTCTGATTGCTTCCAATTTGGAAAAACGACTCTGTTTTTATGGAAACAATACTCTCATTAAAAGCCTGTGCAAACGATATTCACGCCCGAATCATGGAAGGTTTTTTATTAGCTATGACTATGTTAAACCCTCGCTGTTTGATTCGCTTGATTGGATTGCTGTGTATTTTCAGTTAGTTCGATCATTTTCGTGAGTTAGATTCGCATCGTAAAGGCTGCTCTGTTTTTAATTTGCAAAACAAATTGATTGACTTTGATTATCTCTATCAAATCCAATTATGATTCGTTTGAAAGAAATGATTTTGATCAAGGTAAATCGATCTTGTCTGCCCATTTGGATAAAACAAACGATCAGATAATTATTACGAACCCTGTTACCAACTGATTGATCTCATATTGATTTCGTTTGTGGATAGTTACGCGCCAGTTTTGGTTTAATTCGCTTATGGCATAAATCGTTTGTTATATCAGTACAGTTATGATCTCGTTTAGATTTGATCATGTTTCCTTTTGATGAGGCAGCATAACAGTTGCATAGAATTTATTTTAATTATATCGATTTCAGTTGATATGAAACGATTTCACAATTGTTTCATTATGATTTTGTTCACCTGACTTTGTGGCAACAAACGAAACAAAGTACATGTATCTCTATAGTCATTTGATTGATCTTGATCCTGTTTGATTTCGAATGGTATAACAATTTCAACTTCAATGATTCGTTTTCAAATAGCTATTGGATGCTAATTGAATTTAATTCTTTAAAAGATTTTCAATCGATTTTAATGCTGATTCTGTGTCTTATTTAGACCAGCTACAGAATCGCAAGATTCTGTAGCTAGTCTATAGAATTAGATTTTTATCATTTTATTAATAAAGGATCCTTCTAACTTGTCCATTTTTTACCCTTTTTCAGGTAAATTCGAATTGCACGGGACACGCTAGACAGGCTAGGGGAATATTTGTGTGTTTTAGTTTTATTTTAGGTTCTTAGTTTAGTCAGACTTGGGATATCTTCCCAGATTTTCTATAAACAGTTTGATAACTTCTACAGGGATGTTTTACCCTGTAGAAGCTCTTTAAATACTTATTATTTTTTGTAATAAGGATCATCCTCACTTGTGGGAGAACCAAGCTATGGATTTCTAATACAAACAGAGACAAGAGTTGATGTTTTGCTACAACTTTCGCTTTCATAATATCAATCTTTTGTTTCATGTTTATGTTTATCAATCTGCACTTGATTAGTGACTACTTTAGCTATCATAGTCTTTTGCAGAATGATATGATTTAATTAATGTGATCCATGTCTGATTTCTTTCATTAATCTAGAATACAACAATTACTTTGTTCAGTTAATGAATGACAGATTTCTCTTCTTCGTCAATTGAACTATTATGTATAGATCTTTGCATACAGGTTTACCTAACTGTGAAGATTTATAAATTATAAGATTGTTGTTATTTTTATGTTTTGTTTGTCCTATGATCATATCTTAAGAGCACTGCAGCTTATCGTTTACGAGAAGCTCCTGGATAATTCGGTGCGGGTTTCCTCCCTCCGATCAGCTAGGATGATCATCATACACAGGACACATCTGGAGCGTTTATCCAGGTCAGTTTGTGATTTATTTTCATTAATGTGCTAGTATAATATTAGTATTTTAGTTAGATATATTTGTAGTTTAGATGTGTAGTTAGAATTAGTATATTAGTTGTTTAGTTTAGTTAGTTCTTGTCTTATTTCTTGTTCATAAAATCATAAAATCAACAAAAAATATCTTTTTCTGTCATCAGGGCTGAACATAAATGAGTTTTTCAGGTTTTATTTAAATCTGTAAATTGTAGATATTGTACATTTTGTGAATAAGATTTATTTGTGTTAGTAGTTAGATAGTTAATTAGTTAGAGTTAGTGTAGTATTAGTTAGTAGATTGTATATATGTGTAGAATAGTTAGATTAGTTAGTTTGTTTAATAGTTAGTTTTAATTAGATTAGTTTATTAGTTTGTTTTATTTCTTTTTAGTTAGATTAGTTAGTTTGTTTAATAGTTAGTTTTAGTTAGTTATTGTAGTTTAGTTTTCCTTTTTTTTGTTTTCTTAGGACCTTAGATCTGCTAACGGAGCCGCTAAAATTGTCAGGGTGTTTCATCCCAAACAGCTTGGGTTATTAGACAACCCCGGATTGGTTCCACTCTTCCAGTTGACGGACGATCGATTTTCGCCTCGTCAACAAAGCTCTGTTGAGATTTCTGAAATCCACGCATAGGCGAATCTCGTCGGATTTTTTCTTTACAGGAACCAAATTTGCTACCCATACAAAGTGTCTAACCTGTAAGATAATTTTGGCATCTAATAGTTTCTTTAACTCCTGACACGTGAGAGGTTCTAGGGAAGGTTGATACTTTCGAAGCTTCTACAGGAAGGGTTTCACTTCAGGGTTTAACGAGATGGTGTGTTGAATGATACATGTATCATAAGTTTTTAGATCTTGGTAGTACCACGTAAAGACATCTCGATACTGTCTGAAGAGTTTGAGATAGGCCTTCCTTTCCTCTTTAGATATGGTCTTGCTGAGGTTTACATTTTTTGGGTCTTCCACAGTTCCAAGATTTATAGTTTCGTGCATGGGATAGGAACTACCGATCTTCGCGTTCTTTGACCCCTTGAATCATTCCTTTAGGTCAAAGAGATTTTCTAAATTAGCTATCCCCTTCGGTATTGTGTGAAAATTTGATTTGTTAATCAACTGGTTTGTATGAAGGCCGGTTTCCGTTGATCATTCCTGGAATACTTCATCGTCAATGGCCAAGTCTCTAAAATTGTCCTGATTGGTCAGAATTTTTTTAATATGCTCATCTCCTTCCAAAAGCTTCGAATTATAAATATTGTTGGGTACTGAGGGTTTGTAGAGAAGTTCTACAGTGAACCGAGAGGTTTCATAATACTCTAGAGGTGATATTCTTGAAGCAACGGTGGCCAGAGAATCAGTAAGAATGTTCTTTTCTCCACGGATCACTTTAATGTTGAAAGCTTCAAAATGCTGTATTGACCTGTGTACTTCTTGTTGGTAATTCTTTAGGTGCGGATAATTGCAATGTATAGTATTCCTTACTTGTCTGACAATGATTTTAGAGTCTCTAAAAACGTTCAATTATTTGACGTTTAAGTCTATGACTTTCTTTGTCCCTTGTACTAGAGCTTCATACTCAGTGGTATTGTTTGTGCACTCAAACTCAAGTCTACATGATAGAAAATGTCGTTTCTCTTTTGGATTAATGAGGATGCACCCTGACCCAGTCCCATATTGTAATTTAGAGTCATCAAAGTATAAGGTCCAAACTCGTGGCAAAAATCTATCAACTTCTTCTTTCCTGTCACTTTCCTCTTTTCCTTATGTTTGTTCTATGATTTCTAACATGGATTCTTGGCATAAAAGGTTTTCTTCCGCCGTCATCGACAATTCTTCTTGAAAAACCATTTCAGAGTTTTGGGTAAGGGGAACATTAGATGAGAGAGGGGAGAAGTTCCCGAAGTAGGAATCATAGGAGTAATTGCCTAGCACAGGGAAATCTACTGATGAGGGCTCATTTAGGGTTTCTAGGTTAGTAACAATATGTTTTAGATATCTTTTCCTATCAATTTTGATCATGTTTGTGTGCCTCTTTAATGGTAACCAAAGGTGATCCCAGTATTTACTAAAGTATCCATTTAACTTTTCAGACCAGTCTCAGTTTAATAATAATCCATAAGCTTATGGGATATCTACTACAATGATGTCAATCACTTGCCCAAATTTAGGATGTGTTGTCATTATGATCATTACATCTTTGAGTTCTCCCATGACCTTCACTTGGGTTTTCTCCAGTTGTATTACATCTTTATCACTTCTAAGAGGAACTGCATTTAGTTTTTTTCAAATAGACAATGGCATAACATTAGAGGATGCTCCTGAATCGACCAAACAGTTATGGAGGTTTCTGTTGAAGAATTCGAATGTTAAAAGGAACGATGGGACAAAAGTTTTTCCCTTCTTATCTTCAAAGCATGCATTCACAGTTGGTTTATTTCCTAGATATGTGGGAGTTGGATTTCTTCCTTGATCATTGCTTGTCATAGGATTTTCTACTAATTTCAAATCTTGTAAATGAAGTCCTTTTGCTGATGGATTCTACATATGTCCATAACTGATATATTAGCCTTCAACTTCTTCAAATCTTCTACTATGTTGTAACCCATCTTGGGAGATTCTCGCATATGGATATTTATAGGGTTATTAGAAGGAGAAAAAGGTGCTTTCGGGTGATCAGGAGTTGATCTTCCTCCAGAAGTTTGGGCAGGGGCAAGGTTTTCCGAGACCAGTTGACCCCTACTTCGTGTTTGCACAACCAAGACTTTTGTGGGTGGTTCCTAGACTTCACATAGGTCATCAGAAGGCATAGGTACATCAGGATCCCATATTAACATGCATGTTTCTTCCAGTGGATCAACCTCTTCCTGATCAACGATATTTATAGTTGACCCGCTTGGTTTTTTGGTTAGGGAGACCTCATATAGAAACCGATTGGCCATCAAATTAATGGCATGCACCCATTGATGGTAGTCTCTTTCAGAGTGTTTCTCTTGGTGATAAGTGTAGAAAGAGTTAGATGCTACATTTTCCCAGAATGATGTTTAGGTTGGCCGAGGGAGGTTCAATTGCTTTGCATGGTGGATTTATTTTAAAGAAAGGATTATAAGGCCTTTGGCCTTGGTTTCCCTCCCCTGCACTTCTCTTCATGTCTATGATTTCGTTTGAAAACTTCTTGACCATGCGTTGTAGGTCCTCTATGTACCCACTTCCCTTTTCAGGAGCTTTTTTTGCTTGTTTCCCTGGGGGTCTAGTAAGCAATAGTCCTATCCGGGGAGGAGGTTCAACTTCTTTCTTAACTAAGGAGACCTGGATTTCTTTGCATCCTTTCATTTTGAACTCTGTCATTTTGGCTTCTTTAAAATTCTCAGCCAGGGTTCGTTTGGAAACCCTCTTCACAAACATGAAAATAGAAGTTGGGAGAGCATTAACATATACTTCGATTTGCAACTCCTGAGTAGGTTTAGCTTCGATCTGGAATTTATTTAAGATAGTTGTGAATATTTGGTTGAAGTCTTTGACCCTTTCTTTCGAACTCATGGTGGCAGCAAACAACTCAGCCATCAAAGCTTCTGTAGTAGTTTCTTCTGCAAATTTATCCAGAAAATCTTTTTGAAACTTTGTCCATCTAGTTATGGATCATACAGGTAAGTTAAAATACCACGTGGAAGACAAATTCTCAAAAGTGTAGGGGAAAAGCCTGCAATCTATGTCTTCATGTTGGACATTCATAAGTGTGATATCTAGTCTGAATTTATTGATATGGTCTTCCGAAAATCCTAAGGTTTCGGGGTCAAATTTAGGAAGTAACTTCTCTGGATGTCGAGGAAGGTTAGGTACTCGTCCAAGGATGGAGAAAGCATCTATGGCCAACCAAGGTTGATTTTTTTTCATTGGGTTTCCCCTCTCTTCTTCATGGTCATTAGGATCTTCCATATCTTCAAATCCCGAAACTAAATGTTCTGAGTTAAACCCTTCTTCTTCCAAAAAATTGTCAGCCTCAGAGATGTTATCGATTGGCGTTTCAGGGATTAGATTAAGAGGATGTTCGATTTCGGTGAGAGCGAAATCTATCAGGTCTTCTATTGTGTGCAAAAAAACCTGGTTGGGGATATCGACCAATGGTCCTCTTACTTGTTTTCTTCGAGGAAGTATCAGAGCTAAAGACAACGCACCGATATGTCGGGCATATGCTCTTGTGATTCTTCTGAATTGATTCAATTCCTCATGAGGGAGAGCATAAGGTATGTCCGTGTACATGCGTTCTTCCTCGTCTTGGGGTGAGTTACTCGTTTAAGGAGTACTCAATGTGTGTGGGTTGTCTTGGGAATGACTAGACATGCATGTGCGTTGTTTTGAATCTACAGGTTGTTTGAGATATTATGTGAAATATGTATTTAGCCATTCATTCTTCAGGCCTTTCTTCTAGCGCCAATTCTGTTGATGGGTTCTAAATCCCTTTAACTCAACAACAGGAACCAAACCCTCCATCGAGGCCCAATTAGACTCTGTAGCGTTTAATAGTGGAATGGTTCTCTAGATTTCTCAATCTGGCCAAAATAATCGATGGGCTTTACGTTTTCTTGTGAAGGATTTCTCTTTCGGTTCAGATGTTCTCTTTTTGTATTTTCTCTTAGGTGGGACTGATACAAGATAGGGTTGGTATAAACCAACCAGGCAACAAAATAGGAATAAACTTAACTACTGGAGAAGAGGTTGAGCTTGGGATAACCCTTACACTCTAGCATGCAGACAATGATCGTCAACAACAGGCCTAGTACTAATACGTTAACCATGTGAGTATTCCAATTACCAACTAAGATACAAATTATCAGAAGAAAACATGCATGTGATAAAAGATGACAAGTAAAATAATTCACTCAACTCTATTCATTAATCACATAATAACACAGATTCATTTTCATCATTAAATAAAGAACTATAAAACATTTCATCATATAAATTATCAATAGATTTAATAGCTCTTACTCGTTACTGCATCCATTCATGAGATGAACTAAGAAACAATTCTTATCCACATCCAATCATACACACGTTTGATGAAAACATAAACTTGTCTCTGGTCCAAAAGGACTTCTCAATTAAAGGCAGCTCTGAAATAGTTCTTAACAAAACAAAAAATGAGAGTTTCTTGCAACAACCATCGACCTTTAGCTAATCGATCGATGCTCTTATTTATAAAATTAAATTAACTAAAAATAAAAACTAAAGTGCATATAAGAAAAAAAAAATTCACCACATGGCGTTCTCTTCTATTAGTTCTTCTCTGAGTCATCTCAAGATATCACTTAAGAGGGTGAGTCTTCTCATACTCCGACCACTTGATGAACAAATCTTCGCAGGTGTTGGCGTATGGGAATCTATGCTATTCCATCGGGGTCGAGTGAATCTCTCTTACCTCTATCGCATGTGCCCAATACTTGACTATACTGGCACTTAACTGTTGAAGCATAGCCCGAGCTTTGATCGGGTGATCCATAAACTATCGCACCTGACCTGGCGCCATGTCTTCCACCTTTGCTATTTCTTCAGCCCATGATGAGTCTTGTTCGGTGTGAGTCTTGACTATGTCACGCAAGTCAACAAAGTCGTTGGGTGTGCCAAACTTGGGGAGGCCGATATCCTTCATTGCCTTGTTGATTTTTCTTGAATCTACCGATGAGGCTCCCAAGCCATTTTTTCCAATACTCGACCAATTTATTGATGCGGTCAATGTTGCTTTCCCTTAAAACCCGGATGTCATGTTCTTCGGCATCTCGACCCTGTTGCACCACGTTGGTATAGTCAATTCTTTCCACTGCTTGTTGCACCTTCTCGTACCACCTCTCCATGTCTTTTCACGTGGCTAGCGCCATGAGGGTGTCTTCTTGTAGCTCGGCTATCCTTGCGGTGAACAGGTGCCACTCATATGAAAACTTGTTGTAGGCCTCCTAGAATTCTCTCCTTAGGAACATTGCGGCATGTGTGGTGTCTTGATAGTATTTCACCTAGTGGCACAAATGTTCCAATTCCTTCAGGGCAACGACCATCTCCTCCTCATCTATTTTAGCTCTGTCCAGGGTGGCATTTGTGATTCCCATCCCTGCGCCAATGAGTTCGGATGTCTTAGCATGTTTTGTGTTGATCATATGTTCCTCTGTAGTGATGAGGATGGATCGAGCTAAAGTGATCCTCCTCTTCTTGGTGGTTTTCTGGACGATAGCCTTCCTTTTTCGATCATAAGCTATGGCATGTATGTCAGCTACTTCATCCATGGGTTTGGGGATTTGTTGATATCCCTAGGTGAGTGTATTCCCCAAACCCCTGGTGGTATATACTTGTTCAAGACTGGGTTCTTGAACTTCATCCTTGTGTTTTGAAGGCCCGACTTCTGTCTGTCACTCATCAGGGGTTTGAGTACCGATTGAAATAGAGGCGTTGGGGGTAGGCTCGGTACTTACATGAAAATCGACCGTTGAGATGTCGATTTTCTGCTGTGGAGCCCCTTCCTTTGATTCGTTCAACCCTATATCGTCCTTCAGACTGTCCGCCTGGGTTTCCAGTGCATTGGACAACTCAGTGTCTAGGACACTCTCGGATTCTTGTTCTTTTCATGGAACCTCTTGAATTTGGGCATCGCAAATAGGGGAACATGTCTTCTTTGGTCCCTTTTCTTCTTCAATATGTACAAGGGTCACAAGAGATACTTCTGGGCTCTCATCATCGTCATAGATATTTATCAACTCACTTAAGGGTTTTGATGCACTCGTCCTCCCTGATGTTCAGATTGTCTCTGGCTGAGATGAGACACTTGTCGGTGATCCAGCCGGTGGAGTTGTGAATTCAGAGTCCTCTAACCCAGTAATTTCATCAAGGTCTATGAATTCAGGTCCACTTGGGCCTGTCTGGCTTTCTTCCGGGTCGTCGGTAGGGATCCGTGTCATATTTAGGATGTCCAGGTCATCTTGCAGCTAATCAATTATTCGTTGTGCATGTTCTAACATGAGTAACCCCCTCTCCCTCATGTCCTAAGCCTTGGGGAGACCTCTGCTTTGCACCGGGGCTACCTGGGGAATCTCTGTTGTTTCGACCGCTTCCTAGGGAATTGCTGCTTCGACCGCTATCATTTCTTCTCTAGCCCTGAGGGCCCCTTGAGCCAATCGTTCTAGGATTGTTTCCTGTTCATCTAGGCTCATGGATTTGAACCTAGTCATCTTAGGGTCAACCATCCTTGCAACGAATTCATCTCAATCTTGAGCATTTTCCATGAAGACCTCATCTTCAAACTTGTCGTGGGCCTATGGCCAGCAGGATGACACTTGAGATGCATGTTTCAAGACTAGACCCTTTGTGTCATGCTTGCGGAAAGGACTGGTTTGGAATCAAAACTCCAATTTTATTAATCCTTCTTGCTTATCTTGAGCGGTGTCTTTTGCTAGGTAGAAACCTATATGGAATCCATAAGTTATAAATGACCGCTTCTTATCTTTCACCAGGGTAGCGTTGTAACCTTGCAGGATGGTCTAGTAGTAGATTCCCCCCACAACAAGTTGGTCGGGGACATGTGCTGGTAGGAGATGAGGTGCTCTAGTGGCCCTGAATACCCTAATGTAGGTATCGGGTTCATCGAGATACCAGTGGTCAACCTTTGCTATCACCTTTT
>SNQJ01S0000671.1:406198-421673 GCA_010110895.2 Picea sitchensis | reverse complement strand
CTCTAGGATCTACCCTTAGATAAAAGGGGCCGGCTCTGATACCAATTGTTGGACAACTGAGAGGGGGGGGTGAATCAGTTGTTACCGAGCTTAAACAATGATGCTTCTTTTAAAACTCTTTGCAGAAACACATAATGATGATCACAATAATGCAGGGAAATAAACACTGGCACATTCAACATCAATCACATATATGAGAAACACAGAGACAGATATTTTTCGAGGAAACCCATACAGGGTAAAAAACTCTTTTTCTTTATATGATAAGTAATAATTACATTCTTTACATTATCATACATATGAGCATCAACTCATAATGAGGCTACACCATTAGTTTTGCAAGCTGCAAATTGCTGAGAGCACCAACTCTCTGTTTTCTCTAGCACCCACTAGAAGGAAGCACTAACTCCCTGGTTTCTCTAGAACCAACTAGAAGGAAGCACCAGCTCCCTGGTTTCTCTAGCACCAACTAGAAGGAAGAACCAACTCCCTGTGTTCAAGCACCCACTTGAACCTTTGAGGACACCAGTCCTCCCTAGCTCCACCCAACCACCCTGAAATATAAATCTTTTCTACTGAAACTTATTACAGTGATATGATGTTCAACAATAGCTTACCAGACTCATCACTGTTCTACTGCATTTCATTGCTCTGTCTGCCTCGTTTCCTTTTTGCACACATCACTTGCACTGTCTGTTTTTCTGCTTTTTATGCTCTATGCGCCATGTCCATTCACTGCATAGTTCCTCTTCTGTGCTATTTAGCTGCTGCACTCTCCTCCTTCTTCACACATGAATCACCTTCACCAACAACAACCAGAACAAACTCCAATAGCGGCCGCAACCCCATCTCTTCTCTGTACCATGTATTTATAGCTTCTGTGCACCTTGTGCATGCAATGTTCACAATGCCTCTACATGTTGAATCCACGCCGTTATCCTCCACCTCTCGGGTGCTCTGTCTGATCATCATTGTGACTCTTTAGCTTCTCTGGTGGTTCACTCCGTGTGTCCAGCATCACTGTATGTTATACTGAGATTCCTCAGCCTCTCAGGCAGTTTGAGACTCTTCGTCTTCTCTGTGACAGTCGAACTCACCTTCTTTGTTTCAGTTACAAGCCTCAATTCTCATCATCCGTCAATCGCCTCCACGAACATCTTCATTCCTCTCAGAGACTCTTCACCTCCTCTGTCAGTCATACCGAAGTGTCTTCGCATCCTCTGGTAGAAACCATCAATGGTTTCTAGCAGTTTCATTGTGTCGTGCAACAATATCCCTCATATCTCCTTCAGGCTAATCTACGTCATTGGATGAGCTTTATTAATCTTGCCTTTAAATCGGGTTTTGGTATTTCGGCATTCTTGTTGCATTGTGTTCTTGCCTCTCCAAGTCGCGATCCCTGAAAACGAGCTTGGTTGCTCTATCTCTTTCCTCCATCTCTCGCTGATGTGTCCAAGGGCTGTGACCACAGCCTTATGCATAAGGTTCTTTCGCGATTTCGCATTTCGCGATTTTCGACACTATGCTCCGTTGACCCCAAGTCAATGAAATTTTGATCACTTGCCACATGTCCTGTGATTCCATGGTCCATATCTAATCTTGATTCAATGACTATGATTGAATCGCGATTTCAACATTCTTGATGCATTGAGTTCTTTGCCTCTCTATGTTGCGATTCACGAAAATCTGATATGGAGTTTGATTAACGATCCAGATCTGATCTCTATTCAATGGCTGTGATTAAATCGCGATTTCACATATCGCGATTTCGCATATCGTGATTTCGCATATCGCGATTTCACATATCGCGATATCGGGATTCCTGATGTCAATAATATTTGACATGTCCAACTCTCAATCCCCGATGCCTCTCCATTGACTGGAATCAACGGATCTGATCAAATCTTGATCTGACGGCTCAGATTACATCGTGATTTAGCATATCGTGAAATCAAGATTCCTGTGGTGAATTTTCTTTGACAACTTCAACACTCGATCCTCGAAACTCCGACATGGACTGGAATCAATGGTCCAGATTTGATCTTGATTCAACGGCTGCAATTTAAGTCACGATTTTGCATATTGCGAAATCGGGATTCCTGTTGCATTGTTTCTTTGACATCTCCAACACGCGATCCTCGAAACTCTGTCATGGTGTAAGTCTGCTGACGTCACATGTGTTAAATAACTACCAGGTGTCACCTTGATTCGTGACTTACATGTGCTTGGCATGTTGAATTAGTCTAACACTTATCATTACCTGGTTGTGCCACATGTTCCTAAATGACGTGGTCTGCTGAATTGAGTTGGGTTGACAGTCTAGATCACATCTTGATCTGACGGTTCAGATTCAGTCGAGATTTCACACATCGCGATTTCGGGATTCTTGATGTCAATATTCTTTGACATCTCCAACTCTCGATCCTCGAAACTCCGACAGGGAGTCGGATCAACGGTCCAGATCACATCTTGATCTGACGGTTCAGATTCAGTCGGGATTTCACACATCGCGATTTTGGGATTCTTGATGTCAATATTCTTTGACATCTCCAACTCTCGATCCCCAAAACTTCGATAGGGAGTTGGATCAACAGTCCACATAACCCCCTGAGATGGACGACCTCCTTCTTTCAGGATTTGTGAGCCCTCTACTCCTTGCACTTTTAAAGATCGTGTAGGTTTTCCTCTATCCAACGGTGGTTGGATCCTGCGCTCAGATCTAACGCCTGAGATCTATCCTCCATATCTGCCCACTCCTTTTGTCTTCATTCAGATATGACGACCATCAGGAATTCAGGATGAGATCCAACGATCACCGACGCTTCTCCTTCAAGCTTACACATCCTTCTTACTTGGAATAATTTCTAAGTGTCAAAGGCCTCGAACTTTGATCCGCCTATGATCCTAAGTATGCTATCTCCCTTGAGCTTTAGTCATGAGTTAACCTCATCCCTGGTGCACACCTACGCACTGCATTCGACTTTGCGCTAATTCTTCCTGAGCTTACGTTGTTCCTGTTTTTCCATCGATGCACACTCTGATCCTTCCATCTTCACTGTTGTACTTTCCATCATTACTGCTGTACTTTCCATCAATGACAATCTTACGCTGCCTGTAAAACATACCAGACATCCTCTGCACTATCTCTTCTGAACTTATCGGGCTTGCTCTTCAACGTCTTCCTAAAATACTTCTGGTGCCCATCTGTTACATTCTTCCTGTACTCATGCCATCTTCATTGCTTTACTTGCCATCAATGACAACCTGTTAAACATTTCCAACAACTCTTCCACAAAATACAGGTTTAGACACAATTCTTTCCCAATTTTCCCCCCCACCATTTCTGGCGAGTACCTCTTTATTTTTACACAAGCTTGAGGAGGATAACATATGCTTGTAATGTAATCTCATCCTTCGAACGAGTCCCTCGGAGTATGTTTAACGAACCCTAGGAAGGAGTGGTTTGGTCCTATTGTGGGTCTTTCGATGTTTATTTAACGAGTCCAAAGAAAGAAAACTCGAAGGTTTTTCATGATTATAGAGTCTGGAAAAACACTTAAAAGAGAACTCTCTCAGTTCTTTTTTCGTAAAGTAGTTTGATGAGACTAAAAGAGAGATAAACTATCGCTCAACAGACGTTTTCTTAAAATACTTTAACGAGCGTGAAAAGAACAAGATCGCTCGGCAATCTTTTCATGTTTAGAGAGTCTAAAAATAGCTTAAAGAGAACTCCAGTGGGTTCCTTTTTCGTATAACCTTTATGAGTTCGAAAAAGTGATAAAAGTATACTCGGTTGCATTCTCACGTATTTACGAGCACGATAAAGAACAAAGACTAAGCTCGATAACTTATTCTCATGTATTTACGAGCATGAGAAAGAACAAAGACTAAGCTCGGGATTGTTTTCATTTTTATGCAAGCTTTAAAACAAAACAAAACTATGCGTGGGATAGATTTTATTTTTACACAAGCTTAAAAACTAAACAAAACTATGCTTGGACCTAGTTTCATTTTTATGCAAGCTTGAACCAGAGGAAACTATGCTTGAGGAAAGTGGTTTCATTTTTACACAAGCTTGAACCATAGAAAACTATGCTTGTGACTTCCCAACGCATAACACAGGGATGGTTGATACTTAGCCCCCAGCTTAAGAAACTAGCGGCTTAACTTCAGCATGAAGTCTAGAGGCCGAGGCCAAATGCCCCCCAAGCTTCGTTTCATCCAACTGCAAAGGAGAATGAAATGAAGCTTCAAATACTAGATGAATGTTAATTTGGTTATGGGGTAATAACCAAAGAATTAAAAGATACGAACTTGTTATATGAATGAATGCCAGTAAGCTAGTCATGTATGAGACTAGGACATGGTTGGATATGGCAAGGTATGGATATGGAAAGGTTATGAGCCACACAGGTACTAAAAGCTTCCTACCTTTAAATAAAACTTGGGCTGCAACCTTTTTGCTAACACTAATGAACACCACCGAATTATATTCTTGGTGTAGTGTTTGGGTTGAAAAGGAAGGCATCCAATTAATTGGGAAGACAATAGGAAGTGTGTGGAGAATGTGTTAACACATTGGCCATAATTCCAACTTATGGATGGTGAGATACATGACCGAGATAAAGAGCATTGTGTAATTCAATGCAAGGTGCACTGAATAAGTATGCATTGAGAATTTCACTCATGCATAGTAAGTGATAGAATTGTGTACTAAATGCAATTGTTGAATGTGTTTTGTAAGTACATGCATATATATTATTGCATGTAAATAATTGTTACTAACAACTAAAATGTTGTTAACTCATAAAGCTGAGGACATTTCAGGAGTTGCTAGACATTGCAATAGGAAAATTGCAAGTCAAGTAGTCACATGAATACTGACTACATAAAATTTTTGTTCAGAAAAAAAAGTAATGAACTTACAAATATTAATTAAGAACAAGCATATTCATAGAATGATGAGTCAATCTACTTTATTAAATTGTTTGGTAATTATGATTGAATTGCTAGGTGCAGACAATTCTAAGTTCACTACATATGGTTTTGTACATATTTCAATTGAATTATGATGTACATTAAATACTGACAATTTGTTGGCAGTATGCAAGATGAAGCCTTGCAGGAAAATGGTATGCAGTTTGGTGCTTGTGGAAAACCACAAGGAAGGTTGCAATCCTAATATGGCAACAACCAAGAAGAATTATGAAATAGAATTTAATGTTTTGGGGAAAAGTTGAATTCCCTTTTTGAACTAAGTTTGAGTTCCTAAATGAATTCTTTTATGTTATCTCATGATAATTGCATGTGTGTGATGCAGATGAGACAATATTGGCTAAAGTGAGAATGCTGGAAGAAGAACTATTGATATAGACACTGAAGCCCTTTAATGGATAACCTTGGTGAGAGGCTCTGGTAGTGGGTTGACACTCTCCTTGTGTGTGAAAGCCTTGGAAAGATGGATCGCTGATGGGCTGTGTAGCAGTGAAAGGATACCTGAGCCTGGAAGGGTGAATTCAAAAAGGAAGAGGCAACTCAGAAATTCTTATGGCATGGTAGCTGCCATAAGGAGGTTGTGTCAAATGGTACAATGAGATGGATTCTTCTTGAAACAACTCTATAGAGTAGAGAAAATGAATTCTAGCTGCAGTGTGAACACCAGAATTGGTGCTAGAAATTAGAGCACCAAGTGGATAATAGGATTCCAATAGCTAAAGCTTGGAGATTTTTGAAGATTTATTTTGAATTATATATGTATAAACAAGTTGCACTAATGACAGTGAAAAAATAAGGGGAGGGGATTGTAATATCCCCTGGCAGAGCCCCAGTTGTAATTATCAATTGTAAACATGTTTGTTAGGCTGGTGAGTCGAGTTATAATAAGCTAGGAGGCTTATGTGATGATTAGGCCAGAGAGCCTAGGATGCTAAGGCCATAAGCCTGATTTTTGTATATGTAATTATGCAGATCATTAATAAAAAATTATGCATTGTTGTGTGTAGACCGACCACGAAGAAAGAGTGATGGGGGACTAAGATTCTCTAGGTAGGGAAAGGGATGGGACTGAGAGGCTAGGAAAGAGGGGCTAAGCTAGAGGGATCAACCCAAGGGAATATTATAATATATTCCTGAAAATGAAAATACTAAAGTGGGGAAAATAAACCCAATTATCCTAAGTTCCTGGGAAAGGGAACGAATGCTAAATGGAGTGCATGTAGCTCCAGGAAGATAGGTGTCGACCTAGGCGCATGTAGTTAAAGATGGAAATTCAGCATTGCGGGGGTTCGCTCCCCATTCTCTGATCCTTCGCCTAACTCACTTGGCCTCCTTCATCGACCTCTGCATCTTTCATGTTCTCACCATATTCACTATGCTAGACTATTGAGTTCACTCACGCATTGAGCGAGCATGCAGCCAGCCAATTCCGCCATTGCTGAACCCGTGGCCATCGTGCACCTTTGTAATTTACTGAGTTGTTCCTTTCCTTACCCAACTTTTCTATTGTGGTTTGAAGAGGCGGGTCGTCAAGCTCTTGGTTGAAGAGGCAGGTTGTCAAGCTTATGAGAAACTATCTCTCCAGGTGAGAGAGGTTGTTGTGGATTGAAGAAGAAGGTTTTCATGCCTGTGAACAACTCTCTCTAGGTGAGAGAGTTTTCTAAGGAAGTGATTTCTCCTAGAGGGAGTCTTGTTGTTGCTACAGAGCTCTGAGAATTCTGGTCCGGCCTGTTGCTAAAGCCCCGAAAGGGAGGTGGAGTAGCCAATGGACTATGTGACAGTGAAGGTGTATACTCCTGGGGTGGGACAGACATGTGGGGAATGAGAGTCTGTGAGCAGTGGGTGTAAGTGGCTCCTGAGAGAGAATTCTCCCTCTTAAACTGTGTGACTTTCTATTGTTGACATCACCTCTATACATTTGACATAAAAGATGAATTGAAGAAGCAGGTTACTAGGCCTGTGAGAAAATCTCCCAGGTTAGAGAGTTTGCTGGGAAGTGAGTTCTCCTGGAGGGAGTCTCGTGGCAACTACAGTAACTGAGACTTCCAATTCATCTTGTTGTTGAAGCCCAAGGTAAGGGAGGTGTAGTAGTCAATGGACTTGTAATAGTGAAGGTGTACCCTCCTGGGGTGGAACAAGAGTGTGGGGAATGAGGTTCTGTGGGTTGTGGTCGTAAGTGGATCTCATGGGATAAAATATCCTTCCTGTTGTTTTGTGAAACTTCCTTGTTGTCCTTGCCAAGCCTAGAATTCCCTTGCCTAGTGGATTTTAGTCCCATCTCAATAGTGACCCACTGTTGAGCGTGATGAACAATGTGGTCTATGGCTGGGAGGTTCGTGGAAGGTCTACACGTAGTTGGTGGTCTTCTATTAAAAGATAAGTACCACTTTTATGTTCATTTACATGATGTGTATTTGTACATGTGTTATAATTGATGAGTAATGCCTGTATATGCTATATGTGTAGGCTTACTATTATTTCCACATTAATTTGTGTATTAGCAGAATATGTTGTATGTTTATGTTTATATATATGCACATGATAATTGTCATTTCTAGGAGGTAGCATGTCTTGGCTTAGGTGGCCTGGATGTGTATGATGTTTCCACAAGTATCTCTATGTGGCATAGCCCAACAAGTTATGGTTGGGTATGCTACAAATTGGTATCAAATTGGTATCAGAGCTAAGAGAGACGTCTTGTAGTGACGTTTCCCGACCTGTTGGTGGCTGGGGACGTTACATTGTCTCCCACCCAAAACTTGTGTGGAACACGATGTTGATCATTGTGTTTCTTGTACTTAGCATTATCTTTATATAAAATATCAAAGATTTGTTGGCAGATGTGATGGATCCGTTTAATGAATTTGGTGGCTTTGTTGGCCTCAGATTGAGCATGGGAATATTCTACTTGTGTGGACACAAGAGGCAATGTTACATTAATGGGTCCCAATGGTTGAAATCCCAGGCCCACCTAAAAAGGGTTGTGGCTAGTCTAGAAATGGAAGGATCTTTTGTAGTTGTGATAAGGAATGATCTCATCCCATGTGCATGGATGCTTGGAGTTGTACATGTGTAATATATGTATGCAGCATGATCATCTTATTGACGACCTTTGTTTGTCCATCAATTTGGGGGTGGAAGGCAATGGATTTGGTGAGCTTGGTCTCCAATAGTGACTAGAGGCTCGAACATAATGTACTCAAGAACATGTTGTCCCGATCTGATATGATGGTCTGTGGTAGTCCAAAGTGTACCCATACTTGCACGAAGAAGACCTTAGGAGTGGCCTTGGATATGATACTCTTCTTGCAAGTTGTCAACAACCACGAAACACAATCATTTCCATGCTTGGTTGAGGGAAGACCTGACATGTGTTTTGTTATCACATGAAGTTGTTAAGGGTCACATGTAGTTGTTATGGGTCAATTCATCCTTAGATTTTTGAAGTTTTGTGGAAAGTGTCATGCTTAAACCCTATCTAGAGACATTTCATGCTTATACACCTTTGGCTAAAGTTTTTGGGTATTTTGGGCTCAAACTGCACAAATAGGACAGCTATAGGACATTTTGTAGCGCCTGGCACTGCGAAATGATCTACATAGACATGCGCTACAGAATGCGCTACAAAATTTCCTGTAGAAACTATTGTTACATATTTGATCATAAAACTAAAATGATGAAGTGGGTTTCCATGAAATGTTTTGTGGAGGAAGATGATATCTTTGTTGACTTGCTGCCCAAATTTCAGCCTGACCCAGTTTAGAATTTGATTGAAACAATTAAAACACCAGTGCACTGCGAAATGTGCTGCAAATTCTTTGTTTTGCATAGCTAATTGGATATTCTCCTTGTTGGGAGGTTGCCACCTGTCAAGGAGGGTTCAAATGAATTCTCATGGATTAGTTAGATGTCAAGGGACACCTGCACCTAAGTTTTGGCTCCATTAAAGAACTCATGCAATAAGTTGGAAACAATTTATTTATAACTTCTAACAATTTCCTGAAAATTAACAGTTTGTTGGATTTTTGTCTCTTTGACTATTGCCACCTATCTCCAAGGCCTAGAATCCAATGGAAGAGATGGGATTCAACCTCCTAAGGATATTTTGATGCTATTTTCTATTTAATAGAGGAGGGAGATCCTGGAGAAGGGTTGGATTCATGATTCAAGAGAGGAGAGAGCTAGAGGAGTAGTTGAGTTGCTCATTTGTAAGCCTAAGGGCATGTGTTGTAGGCATTTCTGCCATTAGAGATTCATGAGAGTTGTTTATCAGACTTTGTGTTCTTTATTATCATTTAATTTGTCACCTTTCTTGAATGGAATTGCAGACATTGAATATCAATGGTTGTTCATGAGGCAGGAGATTCATGAGTTGCAGATGATTTGTTGTAATTGTCTTCTTTCATGATCTTTGTTCTAGTAATCTTTTAAGTAATTTTTGCAGAGAGGATCTTTTCTTGATGATATTCTTATTTTTGTTATCTTTCTTATACCTCCATCCATCAATTATATCCCTTTTGGTCTGGTATGATCTTGAGTGCCTTTGATCTGTAGGATGTGTTGACTCCATGCCCAATGGAATGCTTCCGCTGACAGTTTGTTGCCCTCTCCCTTTCTTGCTCTTCCTTGTTGATCCACCCTTTTAAAATTGATTTAATTTTTCAGTTTCGAATGGTTGATGTAAAATAAATTTTTAGTGATGTTAATGAAACTGAGCCTACTCTGGCTTTGATGTAATAGATCTGATGAAATCTTGTTTAATGGAAGTTAGCTTTCGTTTTTCCATATTAATCTCTCTCACTCTGAAATTTTACTGTCATTGAAGGATTCAAATGATGTTTTGTAGCAGTATGACAATGGATGTTTGATTGTTATATTGTTATAGCTTTCTCAGAGTTTTGTTTGTTTGGATTTAAGAAATTCTTGTATATGAATAATTTATTTTCTTTTTCTACTGACATAGCCTGAAGCTAGTGGTAGATTCACTTCATTTTCTTACTAAGTCTTCCTCCTATCCACACTAATCCTCAAAACTCTGACCTAGGTTAAAACAAGACCTATTTTGTTGATGCACTTCATCCAAAATTTCTTGTGTTTTGACATTGTTGAACTTAGTTTTATCCATTTGACACCACATTTTAAGACCTATCTCATAAAAAATGTAATGGGTACTGGGCTTATCCTCTAGCAATCTGAGGGTGACTCTCAATGCTAAAATTTTTGGCATCGCTTCTAGGGAATGAAGTGTGAAGCTATCTTCCTTGGGAGAATGACATATATCCAGATCTTGATGGTAGACAAGAGAGAGACACATATATTGACTGTAATTATCTACTTGGTGACTCCACAATCAAAGACTCCACTGGGGAGGATCCTGTTGATAGAAAGATGAAGGGACAAAAGTGTAAAACCAAGTATCATTTCATTAGTTTTCTACATGAACTCATGTTCTTCTTTATCAACTCTTTCATGTCTTTTCCTTTACATATAAATAATATCATCTTGTGTTTTGTTTATTCAGATGATCATCGACCTTACTTTATATATCCATCCTTGAAAGAAGAAGACATGCCTTCTTCCTGTGTTGTAGATGTTGATCTTGTATCCTCACCTCAGCCTATTCATAAGGATGAGCTTTGTATTCAAATCCCTCCTGAATTTGATCACCCTTGTAACCTTGAGGAGGTTGAAACTGATTCAAAGCCTTCTCAAATCTCATCACCTTCTGCTATTACTGTTGAACCTTGCCATCAACTTGTTAAATCTCATATTCAACCCACTAGTTTTCAAACTAGAATAAAAGATGAGATGTTTAAACCTTTAAGGCTGCCATATCACCTTCATCCTTATCCACTTGATTTATTTGAGTACCTTCATCGGTTCTCTGGAGAAGATCATGTTACAACTGAGAGGCATTTGGAAGCCTTTGAGAACTTTGTTGATCAGTTTGAGATAATACATGATGATGTTATTATGAGGTTGTTCTCCAAATCTTTGTTTGGATATGTTGTTGGGTGGTTTAAAGGTTTGGGAGCCAATTCTATTGGTTCTTGGATCGAGCTATGCAATGCATTTTTAAGGTATTTGGGTGAAAACAAATCCCTTGATTAGTACTTGGCTTATTTTAATACTTTGATGAGAGGGGAAGAAGAAGCTTCGACTGTCTTCAACAGGAGGTTTTATAGTGTTTATCATAGCATGACATTGGAAATCCAACCTTCCTAGACTACAACCATGATGGTGTACTATGGAATGGATCAACATTCAGATCTTGTCCTTCTCCTGAGAGAAATGAAATCTTCATATTTACAACAATTGTTTGAAGATGCTTAAGAACTCAAGGAGAACATCCTCTCTTGCAAGAGGATTCAAGATCAAACATACTTTGAAAATATGCATGCACAAGAGGAGCAAGAAGACTGTGAGTATGTTTACTTTTGGATCATGATTCTTCAGTATTTGCAGTTTTTTCTATGGACAGGGATGCATGTCAAACTTATGATCAGTTTTCAAAATATGTTTAGCATATTATAACTGATGAGTGCATAGATAATTATATGCTCCTGGCTGATCATTATCAGTGTGATTTAAAACCCGTTGTACCATTATCTTGTGATTATCATGATAAAAATGAAGAAACTGCAATTATTGATGATTAAGAGTTAATTTTGAAAGAACAAGAAGGTTATCTATTTGCAAGAAGAAATGCATTTATGGATGAGTAATTATTTTTTGTGGATCAACATGCTTCTGATCTTGGTTTTAAGGATCCATTTGCAACCTTCTTAGAGTCTTATGTTTCAGATTTTCTGAAAATTTCAAATTGCATTATTTCACTGATACTCATGGGTGAGTATGGTTTTCTGAAGGAGTTTATGTCACTGCTGCTATATTTATGTTATTATTCATTAATTACTGACATAGATGTGATCATTTTAGTCATCAAGTTACTTGAATGGTTACTGTGGAAATCTGTTTTTACTTGAACAAGTTGCAATTTTGGTTAGGGTAGGGTAGCATAGGTAATAAGCTCGCTTTCTGAGACTTCATTTCCTTCAGTTTGTAGACGGTTTTTTAGTTTTCATGAATAAGTGGCGGTATTAGAGGTTGGTTGCACAGATGAATCCATAGCTCAACAACTAAGGCACTGGAGCTGTAATAGTTCTTAGAGCCTCACATGGAGGACTCTATCCCCTATGGAGCCAATGTTATCACATGAAGTTGCTAAGGGTCACATGTAGTTGGTATGGGTCAATTCATCCTTAGATTTTTGAAGTTTTGTGGAAAGTATCATGCTTAAATCCTATCTGGAGACATCTACATGCTTATACACCTTTGACTAAAGTTTTTGGGTATTTTGGGCTAAAACTGCACAAATCAGACAACTACATGACAATTCGTAGTGCCTAGTGCTGCAAAATGATCTACACAAACATGCGCTACAAAATGCACTACGAAATTTCCTGTAGCAGCTACTGTTATAGATTTGATCATAAAACCAAAACGGAAAAGTGGGTTTCTTTTAAAAAAAAATTTGGAGGAAGATGATATCCCTATTGACGTGCTGACCAAATTTCAGCCTGACCCAGTTTAGAATTTGAGAGAAACAATTAAAACACCAGTGTGCTGCGAAATGTGCTACAAATTCTTTGTTTTGCATAGCTATTCGATATTCGCCTGGTTGGGAGGTTGCCACCTATCAAGGAGGGTTCGAATGACTTCTCATGGATCAATTAGATGTCAAGGGACACCTGCACCTAAGTTTTATCTCCATTAAATACCTCATGCAATGAGTAGGAAACAATTTATTTATGACTTCCAACAATTTCCTGAAAATTAGCAGTTTGTTGGATTTTTGTCTCTTTGACTGTTGCCACCTATCTCCAAGGCCTAGAATCCAATGAAAGAGATGGGATTCGACCTCCTAAGGATATTTTTATGCTATTTTCTATTTAAGAGAGGAGGGAGCTCTTGGAGAAGGGTTGGATTCATGATTCAAGAGAGGAGAGAGCTAGAGGAGTAGTTGAGTTGCTCACTTGTAAGCCCGAGGGCATGTGTTGCAGGCATTTATGCCATTAGAGATTCATGAGAGTTGTTTATCAGACTTTGTGTTCTTTATTATCATTTTATTTTGTCATCTTGCTTGAATGGAATTGCAGGCATCGAAGATCAATGGTTGTTCATGAGGTAGGAGATTCATGAGCTGCAAATGATTTGTAGTAATTGCCTCCTTTCATGATCTTTGTTTTAGTAATATTTTAAGTCATTTTTGTAGAAAGGATATTTGCTTGATGATATTCTTCTTTTTGTTATCTTTCTTATACCTCCATCCATCAATTATATCCCTTTTGGTCTGGTATGAGCTTGAGTGCCTTTGATCTGTAGCATGTGTTGACTCCATGCCCAATGGAATGCTTCTACTGATAGTTTGCTGCCCTCTCCCTTTCTTTCTCTTCCTTGTTGATCCACCCTTTTAAAATTTATTTAATTTTTTAGTTTCGAATGGTTGATGTAAACGACATTTTTAGTGATGTTAATGAAACAAAGCCTACTATGGTTTTGATGTATCATATTTGATGAAATCTTGTTTAATGGAAGTTAGCTTTCTTTTTTCCATCTTAATCTCTCTCACTCTAAAATTTTACTATCATTGAAGGATTCAAATTATGTTTTGTAGCAGTATGACAATTGATGTTTGATTGTTACACTGTTATAGCTTTCTTAGAGTTTTGTTTGCTTGGATTTAATAAATTCTTGTATATGAAGCATTTCTCTTCTTTGTCTACTGGCATAGCCTGAAGCTAGTGGTAGATTCACTTCATGTTCTTACTAAGTCTTCATACTATCCACACTAATCCTCATATCCCCTACCTAATTTAAAAGAAGACCTCTTTTGTTGATGCACTTCATCCATAATTTCCCGTGTTTTGACATTGTTGAACTGAGTTTTATCCATTTGACACCACATTTTAAGACTTATCTCATAAAAAATTTAATGGGTACTGGGCTTATCGTCTAGCAGTCTGAGGGTGACTCTCAATGCTAACATATTTCATCGATATGGATTCCCAGATCTTGTTAGGAGTAGGCAACAGGGTGTACAATTCTTGTTTTTAATGGTTGGCTTGGTGATGGAGCAAGCAATGCAGGATCTGATATACTTACTAACATCCTATCAAATATTCAACCAATAGAAATACTTCTACAATGCTGCCACTCTCTTCTCCACGCCAAAGTGTCATGCCACTCGACTATAGTGGGATTCCCAAATCATATTCACATGCTTGCTTGAAGGAACAAAAAGATGAACCAGATGACATAACAATCCATCTTGAAGATGAAAGTCAATAATGACCATACATGTTCCCAAATTTTGGTAGGTTGTAGCGAAGTTAGTATCGTTGTCATAGAATTGGGGCCACCCAAAGGTCTCATGCCCGCAAGAGTCGAGCACCATGGTTAGTGTTGCAGCTAAAGGTCAACTGAGGTAGTCAACAACACGAATGGTGCTCCCTTTCTTATATAATGTTGAGGTGAAACTACTCCAAGTATGTGGAACACTTTTGATGGTGATCATTCTTTAATTTTCCTTGTGTCTACATGAACTGCAGAGGTTTTTGATCCATATGGATGTTAATATTATGGTAGCTGCGGGAGGTATTTACCTATACATGTGAACTTGACGAGAATAGAAGACCCCGAGAAGCAAGAGAAACCCTAATAAATTGGCTAATAACCCTAGAAGCCTTGTCGGCTCAAGAATATAATTTATATTAGGCTATTAGCCTCCAAGAGAAGAAGTCTGCCAGAATTAATAATAATATACTGAACAGAAACCTACCCAGAAGGAGAAGTTGGCCCCAGTAAACTGGCAAGATTACTATAAATACAGGGCGCCAGTTTCTCATTTGTCACATCTCAGGACTGCAGTTTTCCCAGTTGGTGCGCATTGCAGGTGTAGCTGGTGTGCAGGTTTGGAGGAGGGTTGCAGGTGCAGCTGCAGCAGCAACAAGTTTCAGTATTTGGCTTGGATATCTCTTGGCTAGGGTTTGGACTATCTGATCAACTTTTTGTGATGCACTATCCTTGGGGAGAGATGTGTTGCTCCTTGTTTGGCTATCTAGCCTAGGGTTTGCTTCCGGAGGAATTCTCAGGTCAAGGTTAAGGTGCTCGGAGGGAGGCTTCGACCTATGGTTGGGAGATGAGGGTATCGTCATGGTAAAACGAGCACACCATCATATATATTCTAACAGGTTATGGGCCCACACCCCTTCAGTTAGCCTAAAACGCTGGAAGGAAACATAGCTGCTAGATATTGAGCTCGTTGAGGAACTGCCACTAGGGTTACTAGCAGGAGAAGCTTCCAAAAGCACTGCAGCTAGGGTTACCAGCAGTAGCAGTTGCAGAAACCCTAAACCTCTTGTTGAGGCACCTTAAGTGACGAGATTGACCTAATCTCCGGATAGATCAGTGCGCCATA
>SNQJ01S0000671.1:392449-404523 GCA_010110895.2 Picea sitchensis | reverse complement strand
ATTAAATCTCAACCACCTTATGCCCCCCTCCATAAATGGGTTCATCTACCAATACAATATAATTATAAAATAAGTCTTAAAAAAAGTTCTAAATGAATAATTTATTAAACTAATATTTAATCATGATAATTAAATAATTAATTAAGGTTGTTACAATTTAAGAGTTTTTATTTTAAATTTAATTTTTAAATTAGTTAACGATAATAGTTTGTAATTAGATTTAGGAGTGGTAGGTGTGAGGATTTTGATCCAGATTTATGAGGGGATGAGATAAAACACATAAATATGACAGAAACACAGAGATACAATAATACTCAATTTCTATTAATAAACGAAATATGCAGGAACTGTAAAAATGCAGAGTGAAATGAACTCGCTAGAATGGTGGTAGCTTATCTACGAGAATAGATGTGATGACTACGTGCATTCAAAAGAACATGATTACAATGAGGCCAAAAAGACATTCTAACATAAAACATCAATGAGAAAACCCTAAACATCCAAAACTCTAACCCTTGAAGATGAAACACCAAAAGGTTTGTGGTCCCCAATGTGGTTAGTTGATACGTCAACTTTCGAAGGGTGTTACTTTTGCATATGATCTTTGTTTGAGGTGCTTGGTAGCTAATAAAAAAGGTCTATCCAATGAGTACACATTTTGAATGACCAGTACATGCCTTTGGCTATCTACTGGGCACTTTCGGGCCAAAAAAACATCGTTTAGGGCCTCAAAACAACCTTGGAAGTTCAAGACCCAAACAACTATAGAAAACTGCCAAGATGGAAACTTTGTTTTGAGCTAGTGGAATAGGTGGGTGGTCACTGATGTCCACATGGATCAATCCTCCCCCCTTAGGAAGAAATGGTCTCCATTGTGTTGTCTGCCCCCATCAAATTGGTAAACTTTCGTTGAACTTGACTCTTGGTGAGCCACTTTACTCAATGCAGTAGTTCCCCTGCTTTGACAACCCAATAGAGTTGCATATTTTGTTAGCAGGTGTCCTTAACATGTGTGTCCATGATCTAATCAATGGTTTCATATTCTATGTAGTCATGGTTGAGTTCTATAGGTGTTATTTTCTCTATCACTTCCGATGTGTCTAGTAGTGGTGGGAAATATGGTTAAAGCAGGTCCACATTGAATACTAGGTGCAAGCTAAGGAAGGTGGGAATACTTAGCTCAAAAGCATTGTCTCCCACAACATTGGTGATGGTGTAAGGGCCATAGCGAAGTGGACACAACTTTTGATGGGGTCTTGTAAGGTGTTCTTTCTACAAATGCAACCAAACCTTGTCTCCCACCCAAAACTTGTGTGGAACACGATGTTGATCATGGTGTTGCTTGTACTTAGCATTAGCTTTATATAAAATATCAAAGATTTGTTGGAGGATGTTGTGGATCCATTTAATGAATTTGGTGGATTTTTCAGCCTCATATTGAGCATGGGAATATTCTACCTGTGTGGATGCAAGAGGCAATGTTACATTAATGGGGCCCAATGGTTGAAATCCCAGGCCCACCTAAAAGGGGTTGTGGCTAGTCGAGCAATGACATGATTTGTTGTAGTTGTGATAAGGAAGGATCTCATCCCATGTGCATGGATGCTTGGATTTGTACATGTGTAATATATGCATGCATCATGATCATCCTATTAACGACCTTTGTTTGTCCATCAATTTGGAGGTGGAAGGCAATGGATTTGGTGATCTTGGTCTCTAGTAGTGACTAGAGGCTCGAATGTAATGTACTCAAGAACATGTTGTCCTGATCTGATATGATGGTATGTGATAGTACAAAGTGTGCCCACACTCGCTCGAAGAAGAGATTGGGAGTGGTCTTGGCTATGATACTCTTCTTGCAAGCTGTCAGAATGGCCATCTTAGGGAATCGATCAACAACTACGAAACACAATCATTTCCATGCTTGGTTGAGGGAAGACCTGACATGTAGTCCATCGATATGGATTCCCATATATTTTTGGGAGTAGGCAGCAGGGTGTACAATCCTTGTTTTTAATGGTTGGCTTGGTGATGGAGCAGGCAGTGCAGGATTTGATATACTTACTAACATCCTATCAAAGCTTCAACCAATATAAATACTTTTGTAGTATTGCCACTGTCTTCTCCATGCCAAAGTGTTCTGGCACCCAAATGTAGTGGGATTCCCAAATTAGCTTCACATGCTTTCTTAAAGGAACACAAATATGACCCAGATGACATAACAATCCATCTTGAATATGAAAGTCAGTAATGACCATGCCTGTTCCCAAAATTTGGTAGGTTGTAGAGAAGTCAAGATCATTGTCATAGAATTGGGGCCACATGGAGTTCTCATGCCCGCAAGAGTCAAGCACCATGGTTAGTGTTGCAGTTGGAGGTCGACTGAGGTAGTCAACAACGCAAATGGTGCTCCCTTTATTATATTTAATGTTGAGGTGAAACTGCTGCAATTATGTGGACCACTTTTGATGCAATCATTCTTTAATTTTCCTTGTGTCTGCATGAACTGCAAAGGTTTTTGATCCATATGGATGGTTGTCTCCTTTTCTGTAATGTAATTCTTCCATTGGCGACAAGCTTGTACAATGGAATACATATCTTTGTCATAGGTGGGGTACTTATAGATGAAATCTGGGAGTGTCTCACTATGATAGTCCACCAGATGACCATGTTGAGTGAGAACCACACCAAAAGCACAGTCTGAAGCATATGTCTCAATCTCAAAAGGTTGGTGCAGATTAGGTAAGGCAAGCATTGCGGTTGAGCATTGATAATGTTTCAGATCTCCAAATGCTTTATTTTGTGACTTGTCCCACACAAATTGGGATTTTCAACCACCCTTGGTCAAATGGGTGAGGGGCCATACAATACAAGGTAACCATAACATGAATCTACGATAGAAGTTGGAAAGGACCAAGAAGCTCTGAAGCTCGATTAGTGTTGTCAGGGATATCTAGTCATGAATGACTTGGATCTTGGATAGATCTACATGTACACCATGCTCATATACAATGTATTGGAGGTATTGGACCATTTTCATGTCGAAGGAACATTTATCTAAGTTAGGATATAGCTTGTGTTGCCACAAGGTGTGTAGAACATGTTGAATGTGTTGCAAGTGTTCTGTTAAACTCTTGTTGAATATGAGGTTGTAATTCGGATATACAACCACAAATGAATTGGCAAAAGGCTGCAAGATTCCATCCATCAACCTCATGAAAGTGCTGGAGAATTCATCAAGACAAATGGCATGACCAACCACTTGAAAAGACCTTCTTTATACTTGAAAGCAATCTTCCATACATCAGTCGATTCTATTGGGACCTAGTGGTAGCCGGACTTCAGATCAATCTTACTTAAGTACTTGGTTCCCTTGAGTTAGTCGAGAAGGTTGTCAATTCAAGGAATTGGGTACTGGCTCTTGACTGTGATTTTGTATAGAGCTTTGTAATCAATACATATTATTCAGGTTCTGTCTTTCTTTTACATGAGCACGAATGGGCTTCGACAAGGTGATGATCTTGGTCGAATGTTCCCTTTTTGGAGCAAATCTTTAATTTGGCACTTGATTTCCTATTTTTCTAGGAGAGAGCGTAAATATATTGGCCCATTAGGTAAAGGCACACAAGGGTTCAGATCGATTGAATGCTTGACCTGATAATGCAGAGGCACCTCGGTAGGTAAGGTGAAGATGTCTCAGTATTCTTCCACGACTTTGTCCACTTTATTCTGTTGCGTAGAGGATCCCTGTGCAAAGTCCATGGATGTGGAAGCAAACTTACATTCACCTTGAGAGAAAATCATGAAGAGGACAAATTTTCAAGTTTGGGAGATGACCTTCCTGCACTGCTTAGCCGATACCAAAGAAATTGCAGTAGGTGGAGCTACCTTTGGTATCCTGTATAGTTGTCTTCCCAAAGTAACAATGACACAACTATGTCTAGATTCATATACAACATGACATTTCCACATATATGGATGGCCTAAAAGAACATCAAAAACTTCAAATGGGGAAACATCACACAATACCTCATCCTTGAAGGGCTTGATGCCATAGGGAAAACGACATTATTTGGTGACACAGAGATCTCATCCTTGGATGAGTCACCCGATGTTGTATGGTTGTGGATGTGGTTTTGTTAGAAAATCCAACCACTTGATGACCTCTACTGAGATTAGGTTATTTTTTCTTCCGCTATCAACAATGAAATGCAAAAAAGCACCCTTCACCCACATATATGAGTGAAAAAGGCATTCACCTTCCTATGTATCTTTTGGTTCATTTGGCTGGACCTTGGTGGTAGAGACTATGGCTCTGGGTTATACTTCAATGACCTGCTTCCCCTTGTCTGGATTTGAATTAGAGTCAGAGCTTATATCTATTTCTAAGGATTTTATCTCGGCCACCAATGACTGCTTCAAGTGACATTCATCATTGTTGTGCTAGGGGATTTTGTGGAACTTGCACCACTTCCTAGTGTCTTTCTTCATCTTCCCATTACCCTTCTTTTCTTGCGGATTAGGTTGGTTATCCTGAGCTTTTCCATCCTTACTTTGTCCTTTTTTTTGTAGGCTAGGGATGCCTTTGCCTTGCTTCTACTATGATGCATTCACAGATCCAAACTCTTTCTTATTCCTTTGCTTAAAATTTTGCTCGATTTTGACAACATATTTGTAAGCGACAGTGACAAGATATCCAAAAACTTCATTTTTATTTGGATGTACCTATGACGTATATCCCCATGGTATTTTATAACAAGATGTCACTCAGAGTCTTTGATACCCAAATTGGTGCGCAAGGTATGCAAGGTATTCATGAACTCCGACACTGTTTGGTCCCTCCCTTAATGTAGTGTGGTCCATCTTTTGTATTGGTCATCATAGTTTTCAACATGGAAATATTTTTCCTTAACGACATCCATAAAAGAGTCCCAAATGAGTTTGGCCTCAAACATTCCAGAATCCTCTGTGGAATTTTGCTCACTATGAGTCTCCCACCAATTTTTGACATGGGGGGAAACCTTAATGAGTGCAAAGGTGATCTTTTCCATATTGGAGAATTGTGGATAAATAAATAACCTTCTAGAAAATTTAACCATTTTTCCAAAGCATCCACATATATTTGACCTGCAAATATGGGAATATCAAAATTATCTTGTACCTCTAAAGGGGCAGCGCCTCCAAAGTGGCCTACTTGACGAAGACTTGTCAACTGTTGTTGGTGGTTATCGAAGGATTTGGGATTTTTTTTCCATCATCTCATCCCTTTGTCACGTGAGGGATTCTTCGAGAAACAAATGAATAGGATCTCTTACTCCCTCGTCTCTCTTTTCTTCCGCCATGGGAGGCCCTCGAGGTCAACAAGGATGGTCTTTCAGAGGCTCAAGTAGTTTGAGTCCCAACTCCTTATACCCTAACCTCATAAATCCGGATCAGTGTTAATGGTCTTTCAGAGGCTCAAGTAGTTTGAGTCCCAACTCTTTATAACTTCCTAACCTCATAAACCGGATCAAGTTATTAGAGAAGTCTAATCTTAATATCCATTCGCTTTATTTGTTTCTCTATGCATGTCCCTTTTATATATATATATATATATATATATATATATATATATATTACAAAAAATCAAAATTGATACTGAGAGAGAGACTGTGTGTAGAATTAATGGCAAAGATGACAAGTGCTAAATTCGAGATTGAAAAATTTAATGGTAAAACTAATTTTGAATTTTGGAAACTTAAAATGTGAGATTTGTTAGTAAATCAAGGGTTTCATAAGGAGCTAGACAACAAGAGGGAAAAACCTGCATCTATGACTAATGAAGAGTGGGAAGGCCTGGATGCCAAAGCCCTTAGCACAATTCAGTTATGTCTTGTTGATGATGTCTTGTTTAACATTATTAGAGAAGAAATGACAACAGGCTTATGGAGTAGGATGGAAAGTCTTTATATGATGAAGTCCTTGATGAATTGGATTTACTTAAAGAAGAAGCTATACAGTTTAAAAATGAGAGAAGGTATGAAAATCACAGATCATTTGAATTTGTTTAATACTCTTATTTGCAAGTTGAATAGTATGGATGTTAAAATCGATGACAAAGATAAGGCAGTTACATTGTTATGTTCATTGTTTAAATCTTGGGATCATCCAATTACTTCCATTAACTTTAGTACAACTGAGACTCTTGAATTTGACACTGTTGTTGGAGCTCTCTTGTTTGAGGAGGTGCAAAGAAAATCAAGTATTGAAACCTCCAAACCAAAAGCATTGGTGGCTAGAGGTCGGTCCACAGAAAGGGGAGAAGATTCGAGTAGAACATACAAGGATAAGTCGACAAGCGAAAAGAGTAAGGGAAGATGTTAGCACTGTAACAAAGTTGGGCATCTTAAAAAGGATTATTGGAAGCTGCAAGAGTCCAAGGAGTCCAAGGAAGATTCCAAATCAGAGGAAAATCCAGTTGAATTAGGTCCAGGTATGATTGATGAAGTCTTGTCTATTAGTAATGTCCTTGAATACTATGAAGAATGGATTTAACACTTAGTGCCTCACACCATATTTTCCCAAATGAAATTGGTTTATTTCTTATCAAGTAGTTGATGGTGGATTTTTTCTTATGGGTAATAATAATTCTTGTAAGACTGTCGGGGTTGGAAGTGTCAAATCAAAATTTTTGATGGGATTATAAGGGCATTAATTGATGTTAGACATGTGCCTGAACCAAAGAAAAAAAAAATTAATCTAGGAATGTTGGATTCTGGTGGTCATGATTTTACAAGTCAAGGTGGAGAATTGCAAGTGTTCAAGGGAAGTTTAATGGTTATGAAGGCAAGGAAGATTGGAAATTTGTATAAGATGGAAGGAAAAACCAAAACAAGTGAAGTTGTGGTGGTATCTAAGAAATAAAGTACATCTACTTGTTTATGACATCAACAATAGGGCCATATGAAAAAGAAAGGGTTGGGGTTGTAGGTACCAGTAAGCCATAAGTTATTTTCAAGCTTTCAATCTTTGAATTTCTACAAGTTTTATATCTTTGTTGGTTACAGTGATGGGGTTAAGGGATGTAGATTGTGGGATTTGACTGCCCACAAAATCATCACCCCGATAGAGATATGTACATGAAACAATCAATAGTTGTCCAGGATGACAAAGGGAGATTTGTTTGCAAACTCAGGGAATCAGTATGGCTTAGAGGTACCCAAACAATTGTACAAGATGTTAGATCTTTTCATGGTGAGCCAAAATTTCTTAAGTGAATATAACCATTGTATTTACTTTGAAAGTTTGAAAAATTGTACATTCATTTTCTTAGTATTATATGTTGATAATATACTTGTTGCAAGCCTAAGAATGTTTAATATTAGTAGGTTAGAGGCTCAGTTGGTCGGGATGTTTCAGATGAAGGATCTAGGAGCAACAAAAAAAATCTTGGGCATAGGAGTACACAAAGATGGGAAAAATGGTAAGTTGTGATTATCACAACAAAAATCTATAGAGAAGACATTGATGTGGTTCAGTTTGAACATTGTGAAACTGGTAAACATTCCTTTAGTTTTCCATTGTACGCTTTCTTCAAGTTTATGTTCTGGTTGTAAGGAAGAAAAGGTTATGTCTCATGTACCACATGCTAATGTAGTAGGAAGATTGATGTTTGTGATGGAATGTTCAAATATTTAACATGTAGTTGGCGTTGTCAATGCAAACATGGAAAAACCAGGTGAAGAGCATGGAAATGAGTGCTTTAGTATCTTAGAAGCACAAAAGCACAAGTATCACCTATAGTGGTTGCATGATTTAGTCTATGGTTATGTTGATTCAGGAGACTTGGACAAGAAGAGACCTACCTCAGGTTATGTCTCACATGAATGCAAAGATTATTGGGTAAGTTTGGACAAGTACATGATATGGTGTTCTGTGGTGGTCAAAGCATTGTGCATTTGACTAATCGTCCAACGTATCAAAATCGAACAATGCATCATTTTGTAAGATAGGTTATTGATGGAGGTGGAGTGGTCCATACTGAAGAAATTTGTGCAGGCATGTTCACAAAACCAGTAATGTTAGAGAAGTTGCAGTGGAGTGTTGCTTCTCTTGGATTGTAAAAGAGGTGATGAATGGGCTTGGGAAAGGTACCAGGTAAATTGTTGTCAAGGCGGATATTGTTGGAATTATGACAACAATTAGTTATGGTAATAATACAAATTTACTAATGGAAAATATTTGGTAGTTCGTATAACAGAGGTAGTTCGTGAATCAAAGCAAGTTCTTGAATTGATGTAATGATCTAACCTATGTTGTATCTATCCATGAAGCCCCGAGAGACATTTTGTAATGTTGTAAGATTGATTGTAATCCCATCTTGAATAATAATATATATTGATACCTTGCCCCGTGGATGTTTCCTTGACACACTGTCAGGGTTTTACCATGTAAATCCCGTGTGTTATCTATGTGATTTTTTTTTTTTAATATTCTGTATTTCCATATTTCTTGCATTTATTATTGGTTCACACTCTTGAATACCAACACAAACATAATAAATTTGTTAGTGCAACAAAATAAGAGAATGGACAATCTAGAAGCCAAATACAACATGCTATGGAACTTGGTTCTAAATCTTTGTAAAGATTCCCTCTTAGTGGAATCCAACAAGGAATCATAGAGCTTTTCCCACACAGAGCTAAAATAAAAATATATGCTACATCATCACAATGAGCCAATGGATATAGCGCAACAACACTCCTCCTCACTGAAAACTTGATAGGACAAAGTTAATATTTTTCATGCTTCTAGTTGAGTCTTTAGTTTTTGAATTTTTTTTTAAAATCATAAGTATTCTGGGAAATTTTGTGAAAGTGGCAACATGTAGGAAAATATGGAATTTAGTTTTTGTAGTCTCCAACAAGATGTCTATTGTAAAATCAATAAGCCTATTAACTCAAGTCTAAGATCCGTACACCACTATAAACGCTAATTACAACTCTTTTTAAATAAATAATATTCACTTATTTCATTTTTTTAAAGATTTATAATTAGATCACATAAATAATTAATAAGTTAACTTTTAAATTAATTATACATAATTATAATCATAAGTTATAATCATAATATATAAATAATAATAAGTATATTGAAAAATTATTTTTCAAAGTAAATTAAATTAACAAAAATTAAAATTTATATAATATATATATTTTCTTATAAACCATATTTATCTCATAATTATCATCTATATGAAATTATTAACAATATAAACAACCAACACATTAAAAATGGAGTGTGTGTCTCGCTCTCTATATAATGTGTGATTAGTTCTCTATATAATGTGTGATTAGTGAAAGGTAAAAAACATATTTGATGAGGCTTCTTTAACATGCATTTAAAAGGTAGATTAGCTTTCTAAAGAAGCTAGTTTGATGAGCTTTCTTTAACATATATTTATATAGAATTCAATTAAAAGGTAGATTAGCTTTCTAAAGAAGCTATTTTGATGAATGAATTTTGAATAAGATAGTTTGATGAGCTTTCTTTATTTATATAGAATTCAATTAAAAGGTAGATTAGCTTTCTAAAGAAGCTATTTTGATGAATGAATTTTGAATAAGAGTTTCAAGAAGAGACACAAATTTCACATTATGAAAGATCTTTATTAATACTGGAGATGGAAGGATTATAGTTCTTTGCTTGGATTTTGTTTGGCTTAATTATTATAGTTAATACTCCAATGGAGATGGATATGTTACATATTTAGTTTGAGAAGGGTAGGCGGAATTTGTGTATGTGATTATTTATATGTTAGTTTTAATTGTATTGAATAATATATATATATTTGTCTTTTTTAAATGTTAAAAAAAAACATTATATGTAGTTTTATTTTATTATTTGTCTTTCCACCACCATTTCATAAATATTTTTCTTTATTTACTTATCATTCATAATGAAATTATGGTCCAAGCTTGTAAGTGACTAAGTAGAGTTGTTTAAGAGAACGTTGCGAACTTATGGAAGAGAGAAATGCAAAGTTAAAGAAAATCATAGAGGTTGGGTTGGATATAAAACTATTCTCATTCCCCTGTAGAATGTTGCTCATTCAGTGCCAAGAGCCAAGAGCCAGGAGATGACTTTGCTGGGTTAACCTTGAAGGCATACATTAGATTGAACTCCTTTTACACACACTAAGAACACTAAAGAGGGTGGAGTATTTCCTTAGGGACTATTAAACAGAGAAAGGAAGGCCTTCTAGCATGCTCAAGGCACTGTTTAGTAGAGAAAGGGTATGTCCTTGGTGTTGTGTGGGACAATGAAGGGAGTGCAATGCCTACACTGACTTCAAGGTTGTCTTGAGAGTACCGTGGTAAATAGTTTGGCTAAGCTTGACAAAAATTGGTTTGGGAGGGTGACTTGAGTGTCATTAGCCTATTTCCTTCACCCTATTGGCCTCATAGCTTAGGTTGGAGGTGGCATTCACTAAGGATTGTCTATGCATGGGTGGGCAATTACTCACTAGCAACCAATTTCCTTGGACTAGCTTATTTAGAAAATAAATGTTCCATCTTCGTATTGAATTCCTATTAAAAAATTCTACTATTAAGCTATGGTATGCTTATGAGTGAAATGGGAAATGGAGTTCATGGATGTTGATGTGTGCATGGATTAATTGTTTGCTTGGTGAATTCAAAATTCCTTGGACTTTATTTGGCTTGAATTACTCTATGCATTTGAGTTTTATGTATACATGATGGTTGCATGCCTCTAGTGTTCTATATGCCTTAGAGTTTGGTTTGTTGGAATTTACATTAGGCATTCAAGTTTATGGTATGCATTGTATTGTATGTTGCATTCAAAATTGGATGGTGTGGCCTAGATCTAGTTCAAATTCTATCGAGGGAAACTGAAAGATGCTCTTTTGAGTTGGCTTGATGGCCTATTAGGGGCAATTGAACGATGATATTTTGAGTTGGCCTGATGGCCTATAGGGGCATTTGAAAGATCTTCTTTCAAAGAGGCTCAATAGTCTGTCAAGTGGATCTTTCAAAAGTGGTCGATAGCCATCTTTTGAAAGAGCCCGATGTCTTTGCCATTAGGGAGATCTTTCAATAAGCTTGATAGCCTATGTGTATTATATTATAATTTTATGTATTGAGCTTATATTCAACAAAGGACCAATGACTTGGTTGTGTACATCTTTCAAATAAGCCCAATGGCTTATCCCGAAAAAAGTGTTGTCTTTATTCAAATGAGAATCGATGAGTTAACCTTACAAAATGTATCACCCAAGAATTATTTGAAAAAGTTAAACTTGAAAAGATCAAGTTCAAATAAAAAATAAATTAAATATTCTCAAAGGATACAAATAAGTGAAAAACACAAATAAAAATATCTCAATCCTCAAATATACTATAAAAGAAAAAATATACAATATATATTTAAAGAATGATCAACAAAATTTGAATATACAATTTTTACTAGATTTCATTGTAATAAATAAAATATACATATTTATATTCATATAAATGTTTTAAAAAATATATTCAGTTTATTTTTCCAATAACACATACTACCACTTTTCCATAAATCTTTCCCTTTATTAAGTATAATTTGTCCTTCACATATACATGCATATCTAAATTGTACAACTTTCTCAAATCCTTCATATGTACACTGATCCATGTGTATCTAAGTTGTACAACATTCTCTCATCCTTCACATGTACACTGATTCATGTGTATCTAAATTGTACAACTTTTCCTCATCTTTCACATGTACATTATTTGGTGTATATCTAAATTGTGACTATTAACCTACATTTACTTTATAATGAAACCCATTCCTTTTCCTTTTCGAGTAAATTGGGTTGTTTATCCACTCCATAAATGATGAAGTATGGAATTTTGAATTTTAACATATATGCTGCAAGTTCATTGTACCGAATAAATACAAACTCACAACCAAAGTGTCAATATATATGTATATGTACTTAAATCATAAGTCAAACATATATATTTTTGTTTACACTGGCTTACCAGATCCATCATACCTCATTCATCTACTACATGTGACTTTTAAATAGCTTA
>SNQJ01S0000671.1:353913-377033 GCA_010110895.2 Picea sitchensis | reverse complement strand
TTGTGATCTGAAACGTACATATTAAGGTTAATATGTTTACTTTTCATATCACATGTTAAAAGTTAATTATTTATCTGAAACCAGAAAGAACTAGTTGTTGATTATTTATGTGCAACAAGTCAAGTAAAGTACGACTGCAACCGTGAGAACACCAACGCCATTCACTGGGCGGCTTCATGCATTCACTGGGCGGCTTCATGCATTTATGGTACTCGCTATTTAAAAAGACTTAAATTATTACTGAAACCTTTGTAACAAGCGCGACTCTGAGAAATAAGATTTTGAATCCGTGAAACACATTAATAGATTTGGTGAAATTACCGTACTGAGCAGTCATTCAACCACCCTGTCCAAATATAAACTTGCCACCTGGATGAATTATAATTTTTATTTTTTCGTAATTATTATTACCATTATCTAATGGGTGCAGTCTAAACGTTTTCAAAATATAAGTTGGCAGGGACTATGTTGCCATGCAACCCTTGTTATATTAAGGAAGAACATATTAATGTATAATATTATTTTTTGAAGAACATGAGTAAATACAACAAAGTGTTATTGGAATAGGTTGATAAGTTTAAGAGTCTTGTAAACTCATTGTAAACTCATTGATGAAATCTATGAGTATTAAATAGTTCCCTTGATGAAAAAATCAATGAACATAGCTACCCCAAATAAACAATTTATATATTCATGGCCCCAATGCAAAGAATTAAACAAGTGGGATATTCTTGGATATATAGTGTATTTTTTTTTTAATGTTCTTAGACTCTGCATACCAACAATGCTTAGAATTGAGGTAAAATGGTAAAAATGGGGTCAATTGCAAGATAATATTTTTTGGACTTTTTTAGATTCGAAACATTTTATTTATTTATTAATTAATTATATCTCTCATCGAAAGTAAACCCATCTAGTTTCTGCTTTAAAATTATTTTATTAGATTTATATTCAATTATTTAAACTTGGGACTAGTATTATTGATCATTTTTACACGACTAACAAATCATATTTTTTTTAATGGTGATTTTCAATTAACTTTAAGGTAAATGTTTAGGTTTTTCCATAAACTTTTTACGTTTTTCCCAAAATTCCATCTTACATTATTAACTATGGTTTATGCTGACTTTATGCCTTAAATTCGATCCCATCAAGTTGCAACTTATCCCTATCTATTGTAACTTGTAAAGGCAAGCCAAGAAAAACTTAAGGAATAAGGACCTTATGGATTATTCCAAGTCAGAAGTCCAGTCAACATAAACCCAAAGCTTACGGACTATTCAAAAGCTTACGTATTCAAAATCCAGGTCTTCTATGAAAACCAAAATCCGAACCGATCGAATTGAAAAAATGTACCCAAATTGAAAGCCCTATGTCTGAAGATTTTGATAATGACTTGAATGTAAGAACAATGGAAGTTGGAAGCACGGATAATTTTAAGTCTATGATAAATCAAGAATCTTCCCTGCTGTTGCAGAGCTTTTTAAATTTTTATAGACAGGTCAGAAATGTCGGCCATGTTTGGAAAGACAATGTTAAATACGATGCATAGGTTTTAAGGGATAACTTTTTTTAAGAAATTATATGGTGTAAGTTTTAATTTTTTAATGGATATGAAGGTTAATTATGATTTTTTTTAAGAGTTTTGATAGGTTCAAAATAATCTTCTAAAGCGTTATTAATTAAAAAAAATAAAATGAATTTTTATTATACTAAAACTAAAAAAATATGAATTTATTTACATGAATGAAAGGTGATTTTTACAACTCAAGGAAATGTAAAATAATTCTATATATTTTTATATCAAGGAAGACTTATGTGTAATCATTATGATACAATATCTTTGTTATAGAAAGTCTTCACCGTGCTTCTGCTGTGCATTGGAGGTTCTCCACCAAGTTGTCTTCTTCCATCTATATACAAGGGTTTCTTTCTGGTATTCCTCAAAGCCTTGAGGTTTCTCTTCATACGCTCTTTGTTCAATTGCTCTGAAGAATAGTCTTTCCATTCATCTGATGTAAAACTCCAACCCATGGATATTGTGGATGATATAATGACTCATGTAGAGGTATGTCTAGTTTATTGGAACAAGTAATCATCATAGTATTCTCCCTCCATCTGGGAGAACCTCTAGTTTTGGATCTCGCAATGCTTACATTCATAAGTCTTCCATACACTATTCTTCATCACAACCTTCATTTCCTCTCCTTGATTTCTTTTAGTGAGTTCATATCAGGCTGGTAGTCTTGTGATTCTTGATACAATGATTGGTTGTTCTGGCTTCTCTTTCTTTCTTGGAATCTTCATGTTCTTCCTCATGTTTTTCTTTAGCTCTTGGGTCCATGGAGTTTTTTAGATTCCATGCTCTGAAGATTCCAACTTCTTTCTTTCATTGTAGGATCATGGATGTGGATGGACAACCAGGGATAATTTAAGGTTTCTTTTCAAAGAAGACTTCTTCTAAATTCAAACTGAACACGTACTACTTTTCATAGCTGCTACCATGGATATATGCTTCATCATCTTCAATGGATCATAGGATTAACTCCCTCCTAATCTTTGCTTCATGTATGAGTGCATGTTTTTTTCATGGAAGTATATAATCCGCTCCCTCCATCTAACATAATCCACACTTCTGTCTGCATCCTTATTGCCTTCTGCAAGGTGTCATAAGTCTTTCTCCAATTTCTTCTTGATTGTTGACTTATTTCTGTCTTTACTTCTTCTTGGTTACTTCAGGATTGATTCTGATTTCGGCTTATCTTGCAGTTGTTACTTATGTAATAACTTCCACATGAATTGCTTGATGTACTTCATCCTTTCATGTGTATTGTCGAACTTGTAGTCATAATGATAGCAATCCTTATCTTGTTGTTCTTCCATAGGTATAGTTTATCTTGGAATATATTATCTTCTAAGAGATAGATATACAAGATATGTACAGAGACTATGCAAACAAGATATGTACAAGAACTATGAAGAATATTGTTACCTTGTCTTAGAAGAAGAAGTTTTTTTTATCCTGCTTGGTCTTCTTTGTAGGTTCCTTTTCTTCGGAAACTGATGCTTCGTGTGTCCCCTTCCTTTTCTTTAGCTCAGGACAATGATTCCTGTAGTGACCATACTTTCGACAGTTGAAGCATTATATTTCTGACATGTCTTTCTCTTGATTTGGCTTCTTCCTTGAAGCAAACTTCCTTTTGTTCCTGAAATTCTTGAATCTTGTTGTGAAGGCTTGATCATCGTACTTCTTTTGGGGTTTCTCTTTTGCATTGATCCTTGATTCTTCTTGAGAACAAGAAGTCCAAAGTTCTTCAAATGTAGGATACTCCTTCCTTGTGTTCATGCTTGTGGAAAATGCATCCCATGTCTTGGCAAGACCATTGAGTACTATGTTTACCAGTTCCTTCTCTGAGATGATCTCTTCAATAGATTGTAGTTGATCTCTTAACTGAGAGATCCTCACAAAGTATGATGTTATGTTGTCATCATCATTCATCTTCATATCACGGAGCTCATTCTTCAGACTCATTACTTGTCCAATGTTTCTGACTAAGAAGAGGTTTGTTAGGGAATCATACATCTTCTTAGATGAGTCAAGATGGGAGATGTAGGGTATCAAGTGGTATTTTATAGAAACCACTATGATACTCATGACATTGATGTCATCGTCTTTGAACTTTTCCATAACTGCAACGTTCTGCGGTTCTTTCTCTTTTCCTTCTTCAAACTCTGGTTTCATGATCTTTCCTTTCACAATATCTAGCACTTTATTCTTGGCCAGGATGAGGTCAATCCTTGTCTTCCACGCTCTGAAGTTAGAAGCTCCATCTAACTTGTTTTCTAACTTCATGGAGTAGGTCATGGCTTCTTTGACTTGGTCAACCCTAGATTTGACCAAAAACTCAAACTTGACGTCTTGGCTTGCTAAGAGAACCAGGAGATGCGTTAGGCTAGGGTGCACTAGTCTATCCGAAAATTAGGTTACTCCCTTCACTTAAGGTTCCTCAACGAGAGGGTTAGGATTTCTGCAACTGCACCTGCTAGTAACCCTAGCAGCAGTGCTTTGGTCACTGCCCCTACTAGAAACCCTAGCAACAGTTCTTCAACGAGCTTAATATCCTTATGGTTATGCTCCCTTCCAGCAGTTAGATTGAATGAAGGAGGTGTGGGCCCATAACCTGTTAGAATATAATGGATGTGCTTGTTTTACCATCGACAATATCACTATTGTCACCCAACCATAGGTTGAAGCCACCCTCTGAGCACCTTAACCTTGACAGAGAATCATTCTGAAGCAAACCCTAGGCTAGATAGCCAAACAAAGGGTAGCACACCTTTCTCCAAGGATAGCGCACCAAAAAAGAGCTGATCAGATAGTCCAAGCCATAACCAAGAGATAGTCCAAGTGAAAACTGAAATCTGCTAGTTGCAGCAACTGCAACGACAACTCTCCTCCAAACTTGTGCATAAATTGGGCAATTGTAGTGTGCACAAGTGCTGCTCTGCAATTCTGAGAATGCCTGCGAGAATGAAGACTGACCTCCTGTATTTATACTAATTCTGGCTAACTGCCTGGACCGACTTCTCATTCTGAGTACCTATTTACTTAGTATATAATATTTCTTCTGGCCGACTTCTTCTCTTGGAGGCTAATAACCTAATATAAATTATCCTCTTGATCTGACTTGTCTTCTAGGGTTATTAACCAACTCATTAGGGTTTCTTCTTACTTCTCGGATATATTCTATTCTCGCCAGGTTTACATATGGAGGTAAATACCTCCCGCAGCTACCATAATATCAACAAATATGTCCAACAGTGTACTAGTCCTCCTAGCTTCCAACAAGGTGGTAGTGTTCTTTAATGGCATCTATGAAGGAATCCCATGTGGGGGCAACCACAAATATTGCAGATTCCTCTATGGCCCTTTGTTCAGAGTACGTATCCCACCAGTCCTTAACATGGGGGATGACCTTGAGGAGTGAAAAAGTAATCTTTTCCCTATCATAAAATTTGTAGACCAAAAAATACCCTTCGTGCAGATTCAACAATTTATCTACAACATTCACATCTATCAGTCCTTCAAATAATGGAATATTGAAATTTACTTGTACCTTGAAGGGGGTTGCATGACTGCTTGATGAATATGCATCTCACGTGGGCAGACGCCAAAGGATTTGTGCAAAGTTGTCCATCATTTCATTCATTTTTCGCCCAAGGGATTCCTCGGGAAACAATTTAAAAGGATACCCTTCTCCATCATCTTTCTTCTCATCCCCCATGAGTTGTTTTCAGGCTTGGTGTGACTGGTCTTACAAAGGCTCAACTGGTTCAAGTCCCAACTTCTTGTACCCAGATCTTGTCGGGGACATGCACGAAAAAATAATGAATGAAGAGAAGATCGCTCTGATACCATTGATCTGGATTTATGAGAAGAATGGATTGAATAACAGACTGAATACAATAACACAAAGATATGGAGAACAAAAACAGATATCCAGTGAACAATAACTTCTATTGAATAAAGAAAATATGGTGAAACTGTAAAACTCCATAACTGAAAACAACTTGCTTGAATGGTGGTAGCTATCCCTTAGAAGAGATGTGGCTGCTACGCACATCCGTCTGAGCATAATGATTACAATGAGGCTCTAGAGGTATTTTTAACATTACTTGTGAATTCCCAAACATTATACATCCAAAAACCTAACTTTAGGAAATGAAATGCCAAAAGTTATGTGGGCTCTGATGGGTAAGTTGGTACATCAACTTCCCGGAGTTGTAACTGTTGCATATGACCTCTGTTTTAAGCGTGCAATAGCCCGTTAGAAAGGTCATTTCGAGAACTACACATTATACTATCAAACTGTGATTTAGTTTGCATTTTGGCTATGACAAGAAAAAAAAAACATTGTTTAGGGCCCCAAAACGAGCCTGGAAGTACAAAAAGATAAATTAACATGAAAACTTCCAAAATAATCTATTTGGATTAGGTGGACGACCACCAATCTCCACCTGGAAGCTGTGTAGGGCTTCAGACAACCCCAAAAATGTAGAACCCACAATTACAAAAAGTTACAGAAGAATGTTCTGAGCTAAAAACTGTCAAGATGATCCAGTTGGAATAGGTGGGTGGCCACTAATATCTACTTGGATCATTGTTGGCACTGATAGGGCTTCGATACTTGAAGCTTGACTGTCAATCATTGATGTTGTTGTTCCCCTTGTCAATGACAACTTACTGAAGCCACATGCTTCCTTCAATATTAAATTAAAACTACGTCCTTTAAAATAAAATATTTCTTTGTAAATGTAGCCCTCACTTACTTCAGAATCAAATACAAATCACTTATACATTATTAATCCCTTTAACATGCAAAAACTCTTTAAATGGGTGATCAACTTAGCGTTGTAACTCCAAGCCCATACAATCAAAGACTTAACCCTAAAGACTATAGGATTAACTTTTAAAAACTTTACAAATATCTTTCAAAAATAATTATAAAAATGAGAATATAAGTCATTTTATAAAAATATGAATTTTTGTTTGGAGTTATAAAAACATTTGCTTTTTGTAATGGACTTTTAAATAGTAATTATACCAGGTCCGTACATCCTTCTTTGAATACGCTGTAACAAACATTAATTAAAAATCTCTCAACAACGTAATAAAATGGAGGTTGGGGTAGCTTTCAGAGCATGGACTCGTACACATTCTTTCATTTATCTTTCCAAGCAATTTTTTATCTCTCCAAACTATTTTTCGATAATTAAATAACATTTTATTTTAAAACAAAATATATAATCCTCTTTAAAATATAAATTTCTTCACTTTGAAAGCGGACTTTCCAAACTCTTTTACTAGTGTTTCAACTTTACAAAAAAATAAAGGACTTTCCAAACTTTTTTACTAGGGTTTCAACTTAAAAAAAAAAAAAACGGACTTTCCAAACTCTTTCATGAGGGGAAAATGAGCGACTCCTCTTGAAGGCTTAATCCAACGGCTTCTTCACGTATAACGACTACCTCTTGGCTTCTTTCGTATAACGACTACCTCTTGGCTTCTTTCTTTGGTAGCTTTATCGACGGCCTCTTTGGTGACTTTACCAAATCGATTGCTTTCACAGCAAACAGAACCTATTTACGCGGTCGATCAATATCATTTTCATGTTTTCTCCATTGTCTACACTCTTCAGCCATTTTCACATTCGGCCATCACAATCCCAGAGGCTTCCAGCGGCGGCTCTAGTTCTATTGGTGGTACCTCTACCTGTGGAAACATAAAAACGACATGAAAAAACCTTGCTTCATCAATTTAGATTTCATCTACCATGGTGTTATGAGGCATTAAGAACTATAGTGCTCTCATACCACTGTTAAGAATATAGCCAAGAAAGTAAATAACTAATAAGATCAAGAAGGAAAAGAAGACATGTTGAAAAGGTCCAAGGTCAATTCAATTAATTAAGTCGAAAGGCGTATATCTATTGACAATGGGCACATTTAATAGGTTTTTAGTTTTTAATACATTTTCTATGGACGAGATTAAATATGCCTAGAATAATCTTAGTCGTCACGATAAATGAATGGCTCTGATTTCATCCATTAACTTTCGAATTGTTATAAAGACATCCGTTTATATGTTTACCTTTTTACATTTACCTAATCGTGTTTAAAAATTACTGTATTCACTAACTTATTGCCACGTCTACTTGATTAAAAAATATAAACGGATTTTCGTGGGCCTAGCTTTTTTACTGTGTTAATTAGGATTTTTTTAACTAAGCTGAAAGTTTAACAGCCAGCCTTTCGGCATTCACAACAGCCGCGAGTTAGCGGCTGTGCTAGTATGTAAATCAATAATGTATATATAGTACATATTGCACAATTGTCATCTTACTCTATGACCATTAAAGTAAGATAAAAAACAGAAATTAAAATTTTCAACATTTAACCTACTCAAGCAAGTGAGCAAATGGTATGTCTAAGAAGCCTATGTTAGTCATATATTGATTTCCTAAAAAAAAAGTTGTAAGATAGATTGTAATAGTCAAAGTGCATTTTTTTTTTGGGAAAATAGCCATGCTTATTATATTTATATTAAGGAAGAACATATTAATGTATAATATTATTTTTTTAAGTACATGAGTAAATACAACAAAGTGTTATTGGAATAGGTTGATAAGTTTAAGAGTCTTGTAAACTCATTGATGAAATCTATGACTATTAAGAAGTTCCCTTTATGAAAAAATCAATGTACATAGCTATCCCAAATAAATAATTTATATATTCATGGCCTCAATGCAAAGAATTAAACAAGTGGGATATTCTTGGATGAATTAAACAAGTGGGATATTCTTGGATATATAGTGTATTTTTTTTTTAATGTTCTTAGACTGTGCATACCAACAATGCTTAGAATTGAGGTAAAATGGTAAAAATGGGGTCAATTGCCTGATAATTTTTTTTGGATTTTTTTAGATTCGAAACATTTTATTTATTTATTAATTAATTATAGCTCTCATCGAAACTAAACCCATCTAGTTTCTGCTTTAAAATTGTTTTATTAAATTTATATTCAATTATTTAACCTTGGGACTAGTATTATTGATCATTTTTACACGACTAACAAATCATTTTTTATTTATTTTTAATGGTGATTTTCAATTAACTTTAAGGTAAATGTTTAGGTTTTTCCCTAAATTTTTTACGTTTTTCCCAAAATTCCGATCTTACATTATTAACTATGGTTTATGCTGACTTTATGCCTTAAATTCGATCCCATCAAGTTGCAACTTATCCCAATCTATTGTAAGTTGTAACTTGTAAAGGCAAGCCAAGAAAAACTTAAGGAATACAGACCTTATGGATTATTCGAAGTCAGAAGTCCAGTCAACACAAACCCAAAGCTTACGGAATTGAAAAAATGTACCCAAATTGAAAGCGCTATGTCTGAAGATTTTGATAATGACTTGAATGTAAGGACAATGGAAGTTGGAAACACGGATAATTTATGTGCTAGGCTAGGGTGCACAGGTCTATCCGGAAATTAGGTTACTCCCTTCACTTAAGGTTCCTCAACGAGAGGGTTAGGGTTTATGCAACTGCACCTGCTAGTAACCCTAGCAACAGTGCTTTGGTGACTGCTCCTACTAGAAACCCTAGCAACAGTTCTTCAACGAGCTTAATATCCTTATGGCTATGCTCCCTTCCAACAGTTAGATTGAATGAAGGAGGTGTGGGTCCATAACCTGTTAGAATATAATGGATGTGCTCATTTTACCATCGACAATATCACTATTGTCACCCAACCATAGGTCGAAGCCACCCTCTGAGCACCTTAACCTTGACAGAGAATCATTCTGGAAGCAAACCCTAGGCTAGATAGCCAAACAAAGGGTAGCACACCTTTCTCCAAGGATAGCGCTCCAAACAAGAGCTAATCAGATAGTCCAAACCATAGCCAAGAGATAGTCCAAGCCAAAACTGAAATCTGTTAGCTGCAGCAATTGCAACGACAACTCTCCTCCAAACTTGTGCACAAACTAGGCAACTGTAGTGCACACAAGTGCTGCTTTGCAATTCTGAGAATGCCTGCCAGAATGAAGATTGGCCTCCTGTATTTATACTAATTCTGGCTAACTACCTGGACTGACTTCTCATTCTGAGTACCTATTTACTTAGTATATAATATTTCTTCTGGCCGACTTCTTCTCTTGGAGGCTAATAACCTAATATAAATTATCCTCTTGATCTGACTTGTCTTCTAGGGTTTTTAACCAACTCGTTAGGGTTTCTTCTTACTTCTCATAATATTCTATTCTCGCCAGGTTTACATATGAAGGTAAATACCTCCCGCAGCTACCATAATATCAACAAATATGTCCAACAGTGTACTAGTCATCCTAGCTTCCAACAAGGTGGTAGTGTTCTTTAATGGCATCCATGAAGGAATCCCATGTGGGGGCAACCACAAATATTGAAAATTCCTCTATGTCCCTTTGTTCAGAGTACGTATCCCACCATTCCTTAACATGGGGGATGACCTTGAGGAGTGAAAAAGTAATCTTTTCCCTATCAAAAAATTTGTAGACCAAAAAATATTCTTCGAGCAGATTCAACAATTTATCTACAACATTCACATCTATTAGTCTTTCAAATAATGGAATATTGAAATTTACTTGTACCTTGAAGGGGGTTGCATGACCGCTTGATGAATATGCATCTCACGTGGGCAGACGCCAAATAATTTGTGCAAAGTTGTCCATCATTTCATTCATTTTTCACGCAAGGGATTCCTCGGGAAACAATTTAAAAGGATCTCCTTCTCCATCATCTTTCTTCTCATCCCCCATGAGTTGTTTTCAGGCTCGGTGTGACCGGTCTTACAAAGGCTCAATTGGTTCAAGTCCCAACTTCTTGTACCCAAATCTTGTCGGGGACATGCACGAAAAAATAATGAATGAAGCGAAGACCGCTCTGATACCATTGATCTGGATTTATGAGAAGAATGGATTGAATAACAAACTGAATACAATAACACAAAGATACGAAGAACAAAAACAGATATCCAGTGAACAATAACTTGTATTGAATAAAGAAAATAGGGTGAAACTGTAAAACTCCATAACTGAAAACAACTTGCTCGAATGGTGGTAGCTATCTCTGAGAAGAGATGTGGCTACGATGCACATTCGTCTGAGCATAATGATTACAATGAGGCTCTAGAGGTATTTTTAACATTACTCGTGAATTCCCAAACCTTATACATCCAAAAACCTAACTTTAGGAAATGAAATGCCAAAAGTTATGTGGGCTTTGATGGGTAAGTTGGTACATGAACTTCCCGGAGTTGTAACTTTTGCATATGACCTCCGTTTTAAGCGTGCAATAGCCCGTTAGAAAGGTCATTTCGAGAACTACATATTATACTATCAAACTGTGATTTAGTATAAATTTTGGCTATGGAAAGAAAAGAAAAAAAAACATTGTTTAGGGCCCCAAAACGAGCCTGGAAGTACAAAAAGATAAATTAACATGAAAACTTCCAAAATAATCTAGTTGGATTAGGTGGACGACTACCAATCTCCACCTGGAAGCTGTGTAGGGCTTCAAACAACCCCAAAAGTGTAGAACCCACAATTACAAAGAGTTACATAAGAATGTTCTGAACTAAAAACTGTCAAGATGATCCAGTTGGAATAGGTGGGTGGCCACTAATATCTACCTGGATCATTGTTGGCACTGATAGAGCTTCGATACTTGAAGCTTGACTGTCAATCATTGATGTTGTTGTTCCCCCTGTTAAGGACAACTTACCGAAGCCACATACTTCCTTCAATATTAAATTAAAACTACGTCCTTTAAAATAAAATATTTCTTTGTAAATGTAGCCCTCACTTACTTCAGAATCAAATACAAATCACTTATATATTCTTAATCCCTTTAACATGCAAAAACTCTTTAAATGGGTGCTCAACCTAGCGTTGTAACTCCAAGCCCATACAATCAAAGACTTAACCCTAAAGACTATAGGATTAACTTTTAAAAACTTTACAAATATCTTTCAAAAATAATTATAAAAATGAGAATATAAGTCATTTTATAAAGATATGAATTTTTGTTTGGAGTTATAAAAACATTTGCATGGACTTTTAAATAGTAATTATATCAGGTCCGTACATCCTTCTTTGCATACGCTGTAACAAACATTAATTAAAAATCTCTCAACAACGTAATAAAATGGAGGTTGGGTAGCTTTCACAGCATGGACTCGTACACATTCTTTCATTTATCTTTCCAAGCAATTTTTTATCTCTCCAAACTATTTTTCGATAATTAAATAACATTTTATTTTAAAACAAAATATATAATCCTCTTTAAAATATAAATTTCTTCACTTTGAAAGCGGACTTTCCAAACTCTTTAACTAGTGTTTCAACTTTACAAAAAAAAGGGAATTTCCAAACTCTTTTGCTAGGGTTTCAACTTAAAAAAAAAAAAAACGGACTTTCCAAACTCTTTTGCTAGGGTTTCAACTATATATTGATTTCCTAAAAAAAAAAGTTGTAAGATAGATTGTAATAGTCAAAGTGCATTTTTTTTGAAAATGGCCATGCTTATTATACTAAGGAAAAACATATTAATGTATAATATTTTTTTTTTTTAAGGAAATGAGTAAATACAACAAAGTGTTATTGGAATAGGTTGATAAGTTTAAGAGTCTTGTAAACTCATTGATGAAATTTATGAGTATTAAGAAGTTCCCTCGATGAAAAAATCAATGTACATAGCTACCCCAAATAAATAATTTATATATTCATGGTCCCAATGCAAAGAATTAATCAAGTGGGATATTCTTGGATGAATTAAACAAGTGGGATATTCTTGGATATATAGTGTATTTTTTTTTAATGTTCTTAGACTGTGCATACCAACAATGCTTAGAATTGAGGTAAAATGGTAAAAATCAACAATGCTTAGAATTGAGGTAAAATGGTAAAAATGGGGTCAATTGCCCGATAATATTTTTTTGGACTTTTTTAGATTCGAGACATTTTATTTATTTATTAATTAATTATAGCTCTCATCGAAAGTAAACCCATCTAGTTTCTGCTTTAAAATTGTTTTATTAGATTTTTATTGATCATTTTTACACGACTAACAAATCATATTTTTATTTTTTTTAATGGTGATTTTCAATTAACTTTAAGGTAAATGTTTAGGTTTTTCCCTAAACTTTTTACGTTTTTCCCAAAATTCCGATCTTACATTATTAACTATGGTTTATGCTGACTTTATGCCTTAAATTCTATCCCATCAAGTTGCAACTTATCCCTATCTATTGTAAGTTGTAACTTGTAAAGGCAAGCCAAGAAAAACTTAAGGAATACGGACCTTATGGATTATTAGAAGTCAGAAGTCCAGTCAACACAAACCCAAAGCTTACGGACTATTCAAAAGCGGTGGAATGGAGTCAAGGGAAACCGGAAAAACCTAATGATAATTATCCGTTTATACATATGCCACGTATTCAAAATCCAGGTCTTCTATGAATACATATGCCACGTATTGGAATTGAAAAAATGTACCCAAATTGAAAGCGCTATGTCTGAAGATTTTGGTAATGACTTGAATGTAAGGACAATGGAAGTTGGAAGCACGGATAATTTTAAGTCTATGATAAATCAAGAATCTTCCCTGCTGTTGCAGAGCTTTTTAAATTTTTATAGACAGGTCAAAAATGTCGGCCATGTTGAAAAAGACAATGTTAAATACGATACATAGGTTTTAAGGGATACATTTTTTTAAGAAATTATACGTTCTAAGTTTTAAATTTTTAATGGATATGAAGGTTGATTATGATTTTTTTTTAAAGAGGTTTGATAGGTTCAAAATAATCATCTAAAGTGTTATTAATTAATAAAATAAAATGAATTTTTATTATACTAAAATTAAAAAAATATTAATTTATTTACATGAATGAAAGGTGATTTTTACAACTCAAGGAAATGTAAAATAATTTTATATATTTCTATATTAAGGAAGACTTAAAATAATTTTATATCAATTCTATATATAGAGAGATTTTGATTTTCTTAATAGGTGCTTTCTACTTCCTAGAATGAGGGAGATGGGTAATTCTTTCAATGCTTAATATTATGGAGTTTACATGTGTAATTTAAAAAATATTAATAAGAAAAAAATAATTTCAGTGTGGATCATAAATAAAATATTTCTATATTCACCTATTTAATATCGTCTTTATATATATAACAATTTTAAGTTGACATGTGACATAGAAAAAATATTTTGACATCCATTTTAATTAAAATAATTTTATATCAACTTTAGCATGAGGTTAAATTGTACTTAGAATAATACAAGAGTTTATGTATGACATCAAGACTAAGTCATTAAAAAACACAACACTGTCAAGAAAAACTATTTTCTTGAAAATACTATATGTGTTGAAATATATTTTTTTTTCTTAAAGTAAAACCTAAAACTACTTATGATTGGTTAAGAGCTCATTTTTTTTAGATATAAAAAAACAAAATAACTACTCCCAAAAAAATCTCATAAAAATAGAAATCTTCCCTTTATAATATATCAAAGAATCATTTCTATATATATATTAAATAACCATGATATACTTCTTATATTTACAATAACCACTCGTAACCATAAATTTTTTCACCTTCAAATAATACTACCAACAATAACGTTTTAAAAACACGGTATTGATTACCAGCAACGCGCTATGGAACTTTGAAGAACTCGCTGCGAACGTATAAAATAGTTTTCAGAATAATATCTGTCCCTTCCATTCAAGATTTCGATCAAAGTCCTTTTAAGAATTGCATAAAAGTCTATTGAGATATATTTTGAATCCATGTTTTCAACAATTGCATAAAAGTCGATTGGAATGTTCTATTTTGACTTGACTGGAATAACGATTTTGCCGGCCATGTTGACCCTAGGCGATTGATCTCGATAAAAATTAAAAACTTGGTCCAGTTGGTCTAGCATATGATATCGTTATTATTATTATATGTTTGCAGAGTAAATGAAAATTCTGAGAGCAAACATATAATTATTATTATATGTTTGCAGAGTAGATGAGAATTCTGGGAGCATTGATCACTGTTCAAAAGCCATGGGATTCCTAACAAATATCAACTCTCATGGAAGAGATTCTGCATGTTCTTTCGTCATTGGTCAAACTGTTAAGCTAATGTACATAATTATCGCTGTACTGGTTTTGATCATTAATCTTCGTGCAGATATTTGTGACGCACAGTCGTGCAACGGCGTTAACCATACGAATGGCAGTAAATTTGAGAGCAATCTGAATACAGTCTTCAGTAGCCTGATTGAGCACACATTCCAAACTGGGTTTAACACTTCTGTTTATGGCCAAAGTCCCGATCGAATATATGGCCTCCTCCAGTGCAGGGGAGACGCAACAGTCGGCCAGTGCTACAATTGTTCACAACAGGCAACGACTAGGGTTCAACAAAAATGTGGAAATGTCATTGGCGGTAGAACGTGGGATTTTATCTGCTTTTTACGTTTTGAAAATTACAGTTTCATAGGAAATTTGGACACTAATGGATATTATGAATCCGGTGGGTCCAATGTCTCCAACCCTGATGCCTTTAACACGGCTGTTCAGAAGCTCTTAGCTGATTTGTCAGCTAAAGCAGCAGCTGGTGGCTATGGACCTGGATACGGATATAGATATGCTTCCGGAACAACTAAAGATTCCTGGTTTCGAACGATTTACGGTCTGGTCCAGTGCTTCAGCGATATATCTACTGACGACTGCAAGACATGTCTGTCAACAGTTATCAATGGCATTTTCGCATCTTACGCAGGAAGATCAGGAGGCCAGGGTTTGGTGGGAAGCTGCATAGTTCGTTATGAAATATATAGTTTCTATAATTCGAGCACCCCTGCACCGAATAATAATAGCACGCAGATCAACCACTCAAAGGAATCTACAAAAAAAAGAGCCATAATTTTAGGTGTTGTGGGCGGCTCGCTTTTCGTGTTATCCGTAGGCATATTCGCAACTTGGAGAAGATTGAAGTCTGTCATACTTCGAAGGGGATACGAAGGTAATGTAAATGCACATGATAGATATGAGCTTCTAGGTCAGTTAAAGTAGCCATTGCTTTAACAGATAACTCTGTTTGGAGGCTGGACAATGTTTCACCCTGATTTTTTTAATGTTTCCATGTTTAATAAATCTGGAAATAAATTAGATCATCATCATAGTTACGACAAATTCAAAGATAAATAGATCTATACTTCATATTTTTTTCCAGTACTTAATATGAATCATCACAGTTACAATACTCTCCTCTGTTACACTAGTGTTGAAGATTTCTGGTTGAACACGATATGGCTGAACAATTTCATCATACAGGGCATGGGCAAGTCAACGAAGACACACTAATCAGTCAGGATCGGCAAATATTGTTTACGATGGAAACATTGCTTTCTGCCACACAAAATTTTCATGAGGATAACAAGCTTGGAGAGGGAGGGTTTGGCCCTGTATACAAGGTAGCATGTTTTAATAAGAAAGCTTCTAATAGTTTATATAATCTTGAATTGCAGTAATCGCGGGCTGCTCACACCGCACCCTTGATCGTTAGATTATTGGATTGAAAAGAAATATATCGTAGAAGCAAGACAACTGAACTTAAATACTTTTCAAAATCTAATTATCCTGATTTTTTGTCTGAATTTCGAAGGGAACTACTGAAGATGGAAAAGAAATAGCGGTGAAGAAGTTGTCTTTAAATTCTTCGCAAGGAAAGAAAGAGTTTCTAAATGAAGTTACCATTGTGGCCAAAATTCAACATAGAAATCTTGTTAACTTACTGGGCTGTTGCGCAGAGGGATCAGAAAGGTTACTGGTTTATGAGTACTTGCCGAACAAGAGCCTTGACAAAATCCTATTTGGTGAGTCACTTCCACTTTATCATGCTGTATGTTTCAACCTACTTAGTTCTGTCGTTATAACTAATCATATGTACAGATCCAAACAAACGCAAACACCTTGATTGGGCGAAGCGTTACAACATCGTACTCGGAATATCTCGTGGGCTTCTCTATCTTCACCAGGATTCTCAACTGCGGATTATTCATCGGGATATTAAATCTAGCAATATTTTGTTAGACGAGAAACTGAATCCTAAGATTGCAGATTTCGGCTTAGCACGACTTTTTCCTGAAGACGAGACTCACGTCAGCACAAAAGTTGCTGGAACTTAGTAAGACTTCAAACCAGTCATCACTCTTGCACACTGCCAGTTGCTATTAACAAGTAGGAGGCATAGGTTCTACTCAATGCTGATTTAATTTTAAAGAGGAATGGCAATATTGGGAGATTAACATCCTAGATTAAGCTTTTGTTTTCTAGGATCTGAGATTGCAGTTTCCATTGCTAATAACTTTCACCTTATCTTTACTCAATTCTTAATTCACCCCGCTATATAATCTTTGACGCTGTAATTTTGATATGCAGCGGGTATATGGCACCAGAGTACGCTCTGCAGGGGCAATTATCTGTAAAAGCTGATGTCTATAGCTTTGGCGTTGTTCTCCTGGAACTTATCACCGGAAGAAAGAACTCGGATTATAACTTGTCACCTGAAATGCAGATTCTCTTAGAATGGGTGAGATACCATTTGAGCACAGGCCATGTTATTTAGTTCATCTATAAACCCTTAGCCGGAGTATGAGTTTAGGGGTTTCACTGCTGATCTATTTTGATGAGTTCTTCATCTATTAACTTCTGTACTAATTCACCATAAAACTAGATCAAGGCCCATCTTATGGATYTCTCAATGATGTATGTATATTAAATATAAAAATGACTATCCGTTTTGATCATGCAGGCATGGAGATCATATAAACRAGGAAATATTGAGCAGATGATTGATCCAGCGATAATTGAAACATGCGATGATAAGGAGCAAGCATTGAGATTCATTCAGGTTGGTCTTTTGTGTACACAAGCGGACTCRTCACTTCGTCCACCAATGTCTACAGTCAATTTGATGCTTTCAAGTCATTATGTGGCATTACCGGATCCCACAAGGCCTGCTTTTGTGAGTTCAACCAGCTCTGGCTCTGGTTTGTCACATGGATATGCAACCACATCTTCTTCAGTATCTTATGCTTCATCTCACAGTCCTCTGCCTCCTCCATCTAACGCAACAGTTTCCATTACTGACTTGGTACCTAGGTAACGCTAAATCTGCATTCCCACTATTATGATAAATATCTTCGATATTGTGAGATTAAGCTATATTCACTGAAGCAAAGAACCATTGGATACAAGTCATCTAATCTGGGTGTAACTCTGGAGGTTGCGAAGCTACGTTGGATATGAGTTTGAGTATAATGTACCAAGGGAAAATAGAACTAGACTTATTCTTTGTTATAATTATTATTAATTAAGAATGTAAAATTTTCGGTTAACCTCTGGTTTCAATTCTAGCTTTCCTCGGCCTATTGAAGTTCGTCCATTGCTCTTTTTCCATTTTTCTATTAATGAGTAGAGGAAGCTGCAAATATGACAAATGGGGTAAATCTGTAGTTATTGTACATATGGCAAAATATGGTAATGATGAATTTTTTAATATGATTAAGTAAATGTAAAAAAGTAAAAGGGTTAAGGCATGGTCAAATGTGGTAATTAGATGATCAAAGAGTAATTTTTTAACATGATTAAGTAAATGTGAAAAAGTAAAAGAGTTAAGGTATGTCTTTAAAAATGATCTAAAGTTATGAACATTAAATCTAATTCATCAATTTGGGAGGACGACTAAGAATATGTTAGCATCTTCAATTGATAGCCATGAAATTAATATTTTAAATTAAAAGATCATTAATTGTACTCATTTCCAATAGATATACAGCTTAATTAAGAATATAAGATTTTCTACTAATCTCTTGTTTCCACTATACATAAAGGTAAACTATAAACTAATTTAATTTAGTTAGTGCATGGCCTTTAAAACTTTGTTTTAATTTTCAAAATAAAAAATTCAACTAATACAAATATATCATAATATCAATGGTCAATATGTTATTAGGTTGGTGTTATGGTGTTGCAAGCTGAATAAGGGAGATTTGGGCTTATTCAATTTATTATTGGTGTTAGGGAAATATTTTTTTACAGAATTCCTAATAATAAGGTGATATAATTGGTAAAGTTATTTTTTTAATTTAATTTTTTATGTTTTTTTTTCAATTAAAAAATAAAGAATAAAATTATAATTTTTTATTTTTATATAAAAATAGATTAAATGTATAAATGTTTTTCAATATTTTCACACAAATTAAAAAATGAAAAATTAGTATACACATAAAATTTGTTTTTCATTATGAATTCACACAATATTAATACAATTACAATTTATTCTAAACTTGGATATAGTAGTTCTCTCAATAACCACAACTAATTCTAAACAAACCACAATTGTATCTAAAGTAAACAATATTCCTTACAAATATCAATACTGTAAACATATACATGAATATTAAATTATGTCACAATTGTTAGATATGGTCTTCACTAGCACTTACACCACTCTGCATTTTAGGGTTTTTACTCTTTTCTTTTCCACACATTTGATCTTCCCTTATCATTCATTTAAAACATAACTTCTATTTTCATTCATTTAAAACATAATTGCTTCTTTAGGATAGTGTTCTGGTTAATGAATAGCACCATGGGTACATTAACATGTAACAAAACATAACTAAATCAGCTATTGGTTCTCTTAACATCGCAACCAGTCAAGAACCACTAACTTCATTATGTTCTAATATGTTCAATATTCAATGTGTGTTAAATAATTTGTCTGTTCTTTGTGATTCTGTATTGAATTCATTTACAAAAAAATAACACTCTAATATAAAATAACAAACCCACCAATGCTACTTCTAACAAATGTTGGTTAATTTAAAAAATATATATATATATATATATATGCTACTAATTACTATGACTGCTCCCTCTTTCCTCGAAGCCTCTTGATCCAAACTAGCTGCAATTTGAATAAGCACATAGCACTCTTCCATCGTGAGCTCTTCCATCAAAGTTGTGTTTTAGAAAGAAATTATAGTTGTTTTTTTATGGCATCCCAAACTGCAGTTGATGGAGATTGCCATGTCTTTGCAAAGCAAAGATTGAACCATTGCCAGAGATTTCACGGCCTGCAAAGGCGTTGGTGTTAAGTCATTTATCTCGAAGATAATGAATTGGTAATTCCTACGGCAATATAAGATGAGGCAATCCCTTTTGATGATATCGCTCTAAGCACCGTCATAATTTGATTTCTTAACATTCAATATAAATGACTTCCAAATATTCAAAACAAAATTAAGTATATTTAAAGAAATGGCTATGTACTTGTCATATAAGTTAGAATCACAATCTAAAAAAATATTTTTTTAAAAACCAATCCATAGATGTACTAAAAATCATTGGAAATAGGATAAAAACATTACCTTACAAATTAATGAAGTTCAATAAGACCATGATCTTTTAAAAGTTTGGTTTCATTATTGGGAATAAAAATGAAGAAAATAGTGGAGATTTAATGAAGGAAAAGTTTAGCTCGATCAAAGGAGAAAAACTAAGCACATTGTTTCTAAAACAATTCCTCCATAGTGACTTTGAGATCATCCAAATGATAACATCCCAAAAAAAGTTTTTTCTTTGAACGAGAATCTACCTCAATATTGAGCTTTATCTAGTGACTTTGAGACCATCCAAACGATAACATAAAAAAAAAAAGGGTTTTTCTTTGAGAGATAATCTACCTCAATATTGAGCAAATAGAAGAAAGATTAATTAAATTAAAACTAGAATCCAGTGTTTTTACTTCTTCAAAGATGGGACTTAAAAGTAGATTTCTCATTTTGAATTTCTCATTCCACAATTAATTACAATTGTTGAATTTCCAAAAGTAAAGTTTTTTCACACCTTTTCCAATTAATAGTTTTATAATCAATTTCAAGGCTAACATTTTAACATAGCTATTCTCCATACCTACATTAAACCTTATAAACTGTGAATTTAAGAGAAATCTTATGCCCCTAACACCACATACAAGAGGAGTACCTTGGCTTGCACCATTAAAGTATCTCGAAGCTCCCAATTTGTCAATCGTCTCATGCATTAAAAACTTTGGTTTCTTAACTTCAAGAATTCCCTCATAACTATCAAAGATAGATCTTATTTGGGAGGCATAATATCAATGTTTCTAGCAAGATAGGTACCTTGGGCCACTATCAATGAAAATGTGTTATAATATTTTAATTCTTGCATCTATTTCTGACCATTGAAGAAATCTATAAGGGAGTTACCTTGCCAACCTCCGCTTAAACCTATTAAAATATCCAACTCTACCCAAAACTTACAAGTATAAGGACATGTTATCAACTAATGACAGATAGTTTCCAAATATTCTATGCATAGCGTGCATCTTTTTGGTCTTGTTGATTCCTTTTCTAAAGATCCACCCATGTTAGATCTTTGTTCATTATGGCCAACCACATGAAAATCCTAGATTTCGGTGGTGATCTTATCCTCCACAAATGTTTCTACCACCATTGGACCTATGCTTGAGTATTATTAACAAATATAGCTTTCTACCCCATCTTAGGATAATATCTCCCCGAAGGCTGGGTTCTTAGACCAAAACTAACTCTCCTTTTTCTCTCTGATGCATACATGACTTACCTTTAGCTTATCGTTATAAGCCTCCCAATGCTTAGGTTCTTGGCCTTATAATTCAAAATTCACTCTAGATTTCCATTCCTATTGCTATATTGTAGTTAGTTCTGGAAAATATGCATGCACTAGAGTATAAATTCGCCTTTATTGGAGAGTTTCATTCAATTTATTTGACCATATCAAGGAATCACCACTCCCTACCCATGGGTCAGATCCTACCTAAACATTTTCACCATTTACCACCCCCCAAACCAAAAGCATTCCTACTAGAGAGAAGGATAGGACAATTGCTTTCCATATGATAGACACATTATGAATATCCTTCCTTGGGATTCTAATCCACTCTTCCATCGATGAAGGATCTATATATTTCTGAATGATAGCGTGATTCCAAAACCCATCCTTTGATAATTTAAGTCTCCATAGGTCCTTAGCCACCAAAGCCTTCCCAGATTTGTGTATGTTCTTAAGGCCCCAACGATCCAAATCCTTAGTTTTATCTATGACCTGCTACTTAACTAGAGGGATTCCATCTTTTCCCTTATTCCTAAACCAAATAAACCTAAGATTAATTTCCTAAAATTTTCCAAACCCCCCAGGGAATATAAACCAAAGAGTGCCACTAAATTTGAACTATCTCCAGTATATATTTTACTAGTTTTAGTTTCCCACCTCTAGATAACCATATGTTGCACCAATTTGATATTCTTCTTGTAGTGTCCCCAAGACCGAGCCCTTTTGTAAATCTGGTTTATGAAATGAATTGCAAATACGTGTTATAGGCTGGTGAGCCAAGTTTGTATAAGCCTGTGGGATTATGTGATTGTTAGGCCAAAGAGCCTAAGGGTTGTAGGCCAAGGGTCTGATTTTGTATCTGTATGTATGCAACACATTAATAAAATATAAACATTGCCACGTGCAGGCCGACACGATGAATGAGTGATGGGGAACTAAGCATCCATAGAGAGGGCAAGGGATTAGGGGCTGGAAGGTGGAAAAGGGGCTAAGTGTTAAGCCTAGGGGGGGCTTAAGCCTTAGGAATAATATTTTATTATTATTCCAAAGAACATGTGCATTTTTATGTTTTTTTTTAATCTTAAGTCCTGGCAAGGGGAAAATGTGCAAAGGGGATGCATGTTGATGGAATGCATGCAGTTTTAAGGGTGACAAGTGTCAACTCTGGTGCATGCGAATAAAACGGCCAAGATGATCCGTGAGAGGGGTCCCTCAGCCATTCGACCTTGGTCTGTCCTGAGCATGAAACCGTCTGAACTCTGGAGGAAGACCTTCGTGCATTTCGAAAGTCGAAAAGAAGACCTGTGTGATTCTGAGGAAGCCGAGTGTTGACTTCGGGAAGCATGTGTTTGTTTCTGAGTATATCCTTTGTCTGAACAGTCCGAACTTGTGTTGACCCATGCGTGGATTGTTTGTCACACGTCCCCGAGAGCCAGAGCGTGAGTTTATCCTGTGTTGCCAGATTGAAAAATAAGAAATGACCTGCCATTGTTGAACCTGTTGGAAAGCCCGTGTCTGTTTTCCCCGTTGGTTGTGTGGCCACGCAATGCTGGATTGTGTGGGGCTTATTGACCAGTGGTACAACACTCTCTCCAAGTGAGAGAGGTGATTGAGGTTAGAAGAACAGGCTGTTGGCCTGTGAGCGATTCTCTCCAGGTGAGAGAGTGTGCAGAGGAAGGAGAGAACTCCTGGAAGGAACCCTGTAGCTACCACAGAGCTCGGAGACTTTCGGTTCGGTCTGTTACTATAACCCAAGACAAGGGAGGTTAGCAGTCGAAGGACTGTCTAGGTGACAGAGAAGGTGTATACTCCTGGGGTGGAACAGGCATGTGGG
>SNQJ01S0000671.1:323772-349463 GCA_010110895.2 Picea sitchensis | reverse complement strand
TATATATATATAAAGAAAAATGATAAAAAAAATTAAGAAAAAGGTAAAAGAAAAAAATTATAGCCCAAAAAAACTTTAAAAAGGTGGAAAAAACCCCAAAATTAAAAACATATAAAAAAAACTCTTAATTAAAAAACTTAAAATAAAAATTTTAATATCAAATTTAAATAAAAATTAACAAAAATAAGTTGAAAAACCTTAAAACTACAACAAAAAATTAAAATTTATATCAAAAACCTTAAAAAAATGTTATATTATAACAATGTTATAATATAAACATAGTTATAATATCAATGGGAGGCCCACTGGGGGCTGAGGTGATGGGGGGGGCTGACATTCAAGATTAAATTTAAATAAAAATTAACAAAAATAAGTTGAAAAACCTTAAAACTACAAAAAAAATAAAATTTATATAAAAACCTTAAAAAATTGTTATATTATAACAATGTTATAATATAAACATAGTTATAATATCAATGGGAGGCCCATGGGGCCTGAGGCGATGTCGCGGGGGCTGACATTCAAGATTGTTACAACATGTTGTATTATAGCATTGTTGTAATATAACAATGTTGTATTATAACATTGTTATAATATAACAATGTTGTATTATAACATTATAACATTGTTAACATAAAATAATAATAACATTGTTATAACAAAATAATAACATTATTATTATTATTATTTTATTATAATATTGTTATAATAAAATAATAATAATAATCTATTTTTAAGGTCATGCCATACCAAATTGGTGTATGAGACCCCCTTGTACTAGTAAAGTCTACGAAGTTATACATACCCTACCCCCCTCTAGATTTGAACTTGTGACCTCTTAAGAGAAAACACCTGTTCTTAATATAACAATGTTAACATTTGTTATATTATAACAATGTTATAATACACGATTATTATATTACAACATTGTTGTAATATAACAATGTTATATTATAACATTGTTATAATACAACATTGTTATAATACAACATTGTTATATTATAACAATGTTATAATACAACAATGTTATAATACAACAATGTTATAATACAACATGTTATAACAATCTTGTATTATAACATTGTTATAATATAACATTGTTATATTATAACAATGTTATAATATAACAATGTCAGCCCCCTCCGCGGGCATCGCCTCAGCCCCCTGGTAGGCCTGGCCCAGTTCCCATTGATATTATAACTATGTTTATATTATAACATTTTTATAATATAACAATTGTATTATAACATTGTTATAATATAACAATGTTGTATTATAAATTTCTTACATTATTAACATATTATTAAAAAAAACATTTAAATAAATTTGTAGCTTAGGTAATATTAGTGTTTTTGTTAATTTTTTTTATTTTTTATTTTAAATATTTTATTAAATTTTGATTATTTTTCAGTTTTTTTTTCTATTTTTTTTTTTTGTTTTTTAAGTTTGAAGGGATTTTTTGCTCTTCTTTTTAGCAGAAGCATGAGAGAAATATGATGAGTCCATCTATGTCTGTGATCAACTCATGAAGACAAAAGAACCGACACACAATCATGATTAAAAGAGAGTTAACTCATGAGCATTATGAATAAAGAATAAAAAAGAGAATGACATTATTTAATATTATCATTTAAATGAAAATGTACAGTAGTTCAAAATCAAAATATGCAATGATTCAAACTCACACCAGTTAGAAGATTATATAAACAAGAAAGAATGGTGAGAAGATGCAATAGTTGAATTTGTTGAAGTATATATATTTGTATATAATGGATTGAATGAAGGTTCATTCTATCAGGTTGGTGCATGTTTACAAGTTGGGTTTTGTATGATGATTGGATTCCCTGCATCTTAGTTGGATATGAGATCAACAAACTGAGACTTGTTATGAGGATTGGATTCCTCATTTTTTAGTTGGATATGAGAACTACAAGCTGGGTCTTGTAACAAAGAGTTGGGTCTTTCATAATTGTTTGAAGATGATATTCAAAGATTGATCTTATGTATTCATTCAAGTTAAATAAATAAATAAAGTATTTATTCTTTTATATATTGGTTGAGAAAATGAAATAAATATATGTTGTTTAGTTAATTTATGAAAAGTGGAAAATTGTCCAAAGTTTTATTACACTGATTCACTCCCCCCTCTTAGTGTCAAGTATCCATTTCACCATACACAAGATGGACCACACTGCGTCAAGAAAGGGACCAGACAGTACCAAATTTCACCAATATTTTCCATACCCCGCGCACAAAATTGGGTATCAAAGACTCTAAATACATCAAACATAAATGGATTTTCTAGACATCACATCTTTGGGTGTGGCTTATAGATATGTTGTCAATATCAAGTAGAAATTTAAGTAGAAGAGGTGAGAGTCTGGATCTGCAAACTTCTCACAGTCGAAGCAAGGAAAAGGCGGACCTAACCCACAAAACAAGGGACAAAGAAAATATGGCCACTCTCAGGACAACTAGTGCAAGCCGCAACCCAAGAAGGGTAATGAGAAGCCACAACTATAAAATACCTTGGCACAACACCAAAGAATGTCACTCCAAGCATTCACTGATGGTCGAGCTAAAAGCTTCCAAGTCAGAGGAAGATTTTGACTTTGAATCAAATCCAGAAGGAGGGAATCATATTATTGATGTCGAAGCCAATGCCATTGTCGCTACCACCAAAGTCCAGCCAAGCGAACCAAAAAAACCATAGGAAGGGGAACGCCTCTTTCACTTACAGATGTGGGTCGAGGGGGATGTGCTTCATTTTATTGTTGATAACGACAATCGGAAGAACTCGATCTCAACAGAAGTCATCAAGCGATTGGAATTGTCGATGACACTGCATCCAAAACCCTACACCATCGACTGGCTTCGCTAAGGAAGAGATCTTTGTGTCAGCCAACATTGTCATCTTCCCTATGACATCAAGCCCTTCAAAGACGAGGTATTGTGTGATATTTTTCCCATTGAAGTTTGTGATATCCTTTTTGGCTAGCCATATTTGTGGAAGCAACATGATGTGTATCAGTCTAGAACCTATGGTGTTATTATTACTTTAGGTAGACAATTGTACAGGATACTAGAGGTAGCATTGCCTACCACTATTTCTTTAATCTCTGCTAAGCAATGCAATAAGGTCATTTCACAGTCCGGGAAGTTCATATTATTTGTGATCCATACTCACAGTAAGTAGAAGGTCATCGCCAAATCAATGACCTCTACACAGAGACTCTCTTTGCAGCAGAAGAAAGTGGACATGATCGTGGAAGAGTACATATACATTTTCTCCTCACCCATCGAGGTACTAACACACTGTCAAGTCAAGCATCCAATTGATCTAACCCCTAATGCACCTCTGCCTAATACACTAGTCTATCATCACTTGTTAATGGAAAATGAAGAAATCAAGCGTCATATCCAAGAGCTTCTTCAAAAGGTGCACATCATATCCAAATCCTCCCCTTGTAAAATCCTAATTGTACTGGTGCAGAAGAAAGACAGGACCTGATGTCTCTGCATTGATTACAAAGCATTAAACAAAATCACAGTCAGGAACTGGTACCCAATTCCCTGAGTTGATGAGCTTCTTGACCAACTCAAGGGGGAAAAGTTCTTCAAGAATATTGACCTAAAGTCTGGCTACCACGAGGTTCCCATCGATCTGACTGATTTATGGAAGACAACTTTCAAATCTAAAGAAGGTTTCTTCAAATGGTTGGTCATGCCCTTTTCCTTAAAAAATGCACCAACAAATTTCATGAGGTTGAAGGATGATGTATTGAGACCCTTCACCAACTCTTGTTTGGTGGTATATTTGGATGACATCCTCATCTTCAATAGAAGATGGGAGGAGCACATGCAGCATATTCAACAAGTTTTGAGCACTCTGTGACAACACAAGCTACATGCCAACTTGGAAAAATGATCCTTTGTCATGAACAAGGTCCAATAGTTGGGATACATTTTTGATGAGCATAGGGTACATGTGGATCCAACTAAGATCCAAGTCATCTGTGACTGGCCAGCCCCGACCACACTAACCGAGCTTTGGAGCTTCTTGGGACTTGCCAACTTCTATCGACGGTTCGTGTTGGGATTCTCCCATATTGCATGGGCACTCATCCAAGTGACCAGGGGTGGTGGAAAGGAAAGGTTCGCATGGGGGAAGGCACAACAACAAGAATTTGATGATCTGAAGAATTGCTTGTGCTTAGCTCAAGTACTCTCCTTACCTGATCTCCAACAACCGTTCGATATTGAGAATGATGCACCCGACTATGCTGTAGGAATAATTCTCACTCAGCACGATCATCCAGTAGCATACCATAGTAAGACACTCTCACATACTATTCAAAAATACCCCACCTATGAAAAGGAAATGTATTCCATTGTGCAATCCTATCGTCAATGGAATCATTACATTATGGGAAATGAGACAATCGTCCACACTGATCACAAGCCTCTGCAGTTCATACAAATACATGGGAAGTTGTAGAACGACTGCCATCAAAAGTGGTCCACATACTTGCAACAGTTCCATCTCAACATCAAGTATAAGAAAGGGAGCACAAATCGTGTTGCTAAATTCCTTAGTCGACCTCTTGTTGCTGCACTCACCACCATGCTTCATTCTTGTGGGAATGAGGCATCTGAGTGGCCCCAACTTTATCAGTGAGATCCTGACTTCACCACCACCTATAAGATCTTGGGTACATGCGCAAATGTCACCAATTTTCACATTCAGGATGGACTGTTATGCCATCTGGGCCACCTCTATATTCCCACAAGTGAGCGTGAAAATATTATTTGGGAAGATCAATACAATCAAATGAAAAGACATTTTGGCGTGGAGAAAATGGTGGTCATTCTACAAAAAAAAATTTATTGGCCAAAACTTTGCCAGGACATCATCAAGTATATCAGATCTTGCATTGCCTATGTCATTTCCAAGCCAGCCATCAAGAAGAAAAGATTATACAACCCTCTTACTACTCTTGACAGGCCTTGAGAATCCATCTCGATGTATTACATGTCTGGCCTTCCATCCACCAAGCAAGGAAATGATTGCGTATTTGAGGTGGTTGATCGGTTTTCAAAGATGGTCATTCTCACAGCCTACAAGAAGAGCATCACAACGGATGATATTTTCAAGATCTTCTTTGAATGAGCGTGGGTCCATTTTGGGATACCATAGACCATAATCTCATATCGGGACAACAATTTCCTCAGCACATTTTGGTCGAGTCTCTGGTCATTGTTGGACACTAAGATCACTAAATCTACTTCCTTCCATCCTCAAAATGATGGCAAAATAGAGTTCGGTAATTAGATGATTATGCGCATCCTTCATATGTATAACTCTAAGAATCCGCGTACAAGGGATGAGAGTCTTCCCTATGTTCAAAACAACTATAATGGGCTTCTCCATAGCTCCACCGGCCATAGCCCATTTCAAGTGGGGCTAGGATTCCAACCCTTGGGTCCCATTGATGTTGCACTACCTCTTGTAACCACACATGAAGAATATTCCCATGTTCAGTTTGAGGCCGACAAAGCCACCATATTCATTAAGCAGATTTAGCACATCCGCCAACATGTCCATGAGATTTTGCATAAATCCAATGCTAAGTACAAGCAACACCATGATCAACACCAGGTATCGCACAAGTTTCAGGTGGGAGACAATCTTTGGTTACATTTTTATAAAGAGTGCCTTATCAGGCCCTATTAGAATCTATATCCACTTCTCTATGGGCCTTACACTATCACCAGGGTTGTGGGTGACAATGATTTTGAGCTCAACACTCCCCCCTTCCTTGGCTTGCACCCATTATTCAACGTGGACCTCCTTTGACCATATTTTCCACCATTATTGGACACCTCAGAGATCACAAAACATTTGACACCAACATATATCAACCCTGACTGCATGGAACATGCATCCACTGATCAGATAGTGGACACACAGGTCAAGCGCACTCGCCAATAGAGGATCCAACTTTATCGTGTTATCAAGGTAGGGCAACTCCTGCACCAATGCAAGTGGCTCACTCAAGGCCAAATTCAGTAGAAATTTCCTCACTTGATGAGGGCACTCAACGAAATGGAGACCATTTCTTCCTAATGGGGGAGGACTAATTCCAGTGGGTATTGGTGGCCACCCACCTATTCTAACTAGCTCATCTTGTCAATTTTTAGTTCAACACGTTCTTCTGTAATTCTTTGTAATTGTTGGTTCTACACTTCTGGGGCTATCCTAAGCCCTACACAACTTTCAGGTGCATATTGGTGGCTTCCCACCTAATCCAACTGGCTTATTTTGGAAGTTTTCATGTCAATACATCTTTATGTACTTACAGGGCCATTTTGGGGCCCTAAATAATGTTTTTTTGGATTTCCATAGTCAAACTGTAGATGAAGTCATATTTTGATGACACAATGTGTCGCTCTCGAAAAGACCTTTCCAATGGGATATCACATGCCTAAAACGAAGGTCGTATGAAAAATTTACAACCCCACAAAGTTGAGGTACCAACTTACCCATCGGGGCCCACATAACTTTTGGCATTTCATCTCCTAGGGTTAGGTTTTTGGATGTATAAGGTTTTGGCATTCATGAGTAATGTTAAAAATTCCTTTGGATCCTCATTTTAATCATTCTTCCCAGATGGATGCGTGTAGCAGCCACATCTCTTCTCAGAGATAGCTACCACCATTCGAGCAAGTTGTTTTTCAGTTTTGCAGTTTTACAGTTTCAACCTATTTTCTTTATTCAATAGAAGTTATTGTTCACTGGATATCTGTTGTTGTTCTCCGTATCTCTGTGTTATTGTATTCAATATGTTATTCATTTCGTTCCGCTGATAAATCCATATCAAGCAACAACAACCGATTTCATTCAAGAAAAAATTGAAAAATAATTCAACTCCTGCATTCTGGACTTGTGTCTGTTCAGAATTTTATGACAACTCCCGCATTCTGTACTTGTGTCTATTCAGAATTTTATGAGTTGCAGTTTGTGATACTTACTGTTGTTCCTTTTGTAAGTATCACATACTATTGAAATTGAATTATGATTGTAAGTGGGTGGATTTTTTGTTGAAGTCAACACCCTTTTGTTGAGATGAAAATTATCTATTATCGAGTTGGATTATTTTAAAAGGGTGGAATTGCAAGAAATCCTCACTCTAGAAAGAAGATATGCAAAAAAGGAAAACCCATTCTGAACATGTTTATTTTCAAAAATTTCCATAGTCTTCTCACAACAAAATAATTGAAGTTAATGAAGTTGATAATGATTAGATGATAGATCAATGTTTCGATCTTTTCAGTCAGGTTCCAAATTTGTTTTAGAGCCCGTGAACAGATGATCAAGCATGCAACCTAGTTCCTGGTATGCAACCTTGTTCTTGAACATATTGTTGTTAATATGGTTTGTGGTAATCTTGAAACCATCTCTTCATAGATTTTTAGCCTTGAGCTCTTGATAGTTTATGGTCAGCTTGAAACCACCAATTAAGCAGAAGCCATGAAGTTTTTCTCGTTATAATTTCATATTTTTTATCCTTGAGCTCTTGATAGTTTGTGCTCATCTTGAAACCACCAATTAAGCCGAAGATATGAAGTTACTCTTGTTATATTTTCAGAGAGAATCATAAACAATTGTAGTTGTTGATTTCATCCCTTTGCTTGATTAGTTTATGGTCAACTTAAAACCATGTGATTTAGTAGAAGACATTAGCTTCTACTAGACATTTGGTTTGTGGTCATCCTAAAACCACTAGATTGGTTTGTGGTCATCCCAAAACCACCATATGAGTTTGTGGTCATCCTTAAACCACCAATTTAGTAGAAGACATCAACTTCTACTATTTTTTCATAGTTCAGAGAAGATCTTAAGCCCTCTGAATATTTTCTTGACACAATACTAGTTGTCAAGAAGTGGCGGTTTTTCAGGCAAGAACGAACTTATGATTAAGGGGGGATGTTGAAAAATCTAATCTCAATTATTTTTATATTACCATAATGGTCATACCATTAGAGGACAGTTGTGTAATATGTATTATATATACATTATTGGTGTACATATTAATTGAATTGGCTTAGTGCCTTTTCTGCCCATCTTCTTTGCCTTCTGGATCTTGTTGTTGGTTATTTACTTTCTTGAATATATTCTTAACATTAAATACATAACCACTTGTATATCTTCAGTGATCAAGATCTCTCTAAGCCCAATCTGCACCAAAAATACCCTATACATTCAAGTCTCTATTTGGTTTAGGTCTTCTTTAGTAGAATATTGAACTCTGAAGTGCCACACAAATATATGAAAGGTCTCTTTACAATAGTGCAATGTTCCTTCACTATGTTATACATATATCTTCTCAAAACTCCCACTACGTGGGAAATGCATGGTATGGTACAAACCATTAGTATAAATTCCCACAAAACTTGCACAAGGAACCTAAGATATGTCCTCAACATCCTCTTGTGTTTTAGGGTATTTTTCTTCAAATAGATTTAAGTAGACATGAATAGGAGTATTAGTATATTTGCATTCCTTCATTATAAACCTTTGCAATATCATCTCAATACACTTCCTCTTATTCAACTAAAGTTTCTTATTTAAACAATCCCTTCTATTATCCATGCTCAAAATGAAATTTGCAACACTAAGATCCTTCATATCAAATTGAGATTACACTTGAGACTTAATGTCATCTATGCTTTCTTTGTTGTTCCATTAACAACATATCATCAACATATAACACCATAATAACAAAATTATTTCCAACCTATTTTCTATACACAAAGTGATTATATTTTCTTCATGAAAATCCAAGTGCCAATACATAAATATCAAAAATTTTAATACTGCATCCTTATGCTACATAAATATAAAAAATATCAAGTTTCTATATTTGTCCAAACCTTATGCTACTGAATTTTATGATGTCAAACCATATGATGCATAATGTTATGTTTCCAAATTTTGTATTTTATGATGGCTCACCTACATGTAAAAGATGCATGTGTTGTATAATTCACAACTAGAATGGATCCATGCTAAATAATGCATTATCAAGTTAAACAATGTTTTATATAATTCACAACTATCTCAAATAATGGATTTGTGTTGTGAAATGTGTCATACAGGAAAGAGTTATTACAAAATCACATAGTCCAACAAATCAAGCAATTGATAAAACTCAAATAAGTTGGCGACTTCTCAAATGATTCATAATGGCAAGAAACAAATTGTTGATTTGTAGGAATTTTGTTGGAGAGAGCCACAAATTTCTTAGGATTTGTTCCATGAGATATTTGGACTCATATTTGTATTTAAATCAATTATTGTAGCCTAGAATAGCTTAGCAATCAAACTAGCAATACCGAAGATCAACTTTCCTCTCCATTGACATTATAATATCGAATTCATCTATTATTTTCATTTTCTTGTTGTGAATAACTTTTTTGTTTCAGGAGTTCAACCCTTTATTTTTTCAAAGTAAAGGCCTACTCTAAAGCAAGCAATGGTGGTTGAACCCCCTCTACCCATAGATTATATTCATGTTTATTTCTTTTCTTTATAGTTGTAGCTTTCTTTAAATGGGATGTTTGTATATTTGTTGTCATTTCTATTTTATTATGAAACTACATTTGTTTATGGATTCTAATGATGTGCCATATAATAGATTTATTTATTTGAGTGGTGTGTGATTCCTCTTCCAACATGCCGTAATCATGTGGTTGATTGAGGAATCAATTTACTTTATTTGATTCCTCTTCCAACATGCCACAATAATGTGGTTGGTTGATGAATTTGTTTACTTTCTTTGATTCATCTTCCAACATGCCACAATCATGTGGTTGGTTGAAGAATCGGTTTTCTCGCTTTTATTAGATTAGATTTTCTCTACAACAACTATATTTCTATTCCCAAAAGGTAAAGGAATTTTGTAGTAGTTAATCAAAGTACCAAATGAGTAATATTTTCTTAGGGAAACTGATGCTACAAATTTCTCACACCTTTAGCACATGCATAAGCATAAACATTTAGGTTATCAACACATAGAACAGGTAATACAAAGTTCATTCAACAACACTTGATTTTTTGAAGTTTGCATTGGCTATGCACAACACTTCACAAGTTTATGCTCCTTGGTTGATAATTTAAGTACAAGTTAAGGATTCAATGACCTTTATTACTGCATTTTTTTATCCCACTACTTTTTGGAATTGTTGTGGGGAGAGTGCTAAAATATTCAAGGAAGAAAGAATTCCTAAATGGGGATTCTGCTATAAAAGGGAGAAAGAACCAATGTTCCTAATAGTTTCCTTTTGTGAGTGCTTTTATTTTATGGATTGGTTATTTTTTATTTGCATGCATTCAGGTAGAGATAAGTTAGATCATCTTCATACAAAACATTTTGAAAATCCGTGCAAGAAAAGAAAAAGACATTCATGGGAGGATATGGAAAAGAAGAAGAAGAAAAATTAGGGAAGAACCTCTCTTTAATTTCTTTTGTTTTGCACTACTATGCATACTTTCAGCCTTGAATGATAGTTTAGGTTTATGCGTATGTTATCTTCCTTATTTTAATCCATGCCATTCATATTTTTTTCCTATGCTCAATCACGAGCATGCAAAATCCAACTTTTGGTTTAGGAGAAATTGTTCACTCCACCTCACTCCATTTCTCCTTGAATTCCTTGCTAGCAACCATTGTTATGTTTTTTGTTAATGACAACATAAAAGGAAAGATAATATGTTAAATATTCATGCGTTTATTTCACTTGTCCCATTGTGAATCAACTCTTTGCATCCTAGTCTAGCTCCTATGATGCATTAAATGCACATATATGTAAGATGAACATGGGTAGCTATTTCTATAAAATGGTACTACATTTATTTTATAGTGGAATCAGCTATGGTTACCTCATGCTGTTAAATGTTAGGTTGTCGAAGAGTTTTTTGGTGTCTCCATATGGTTTTTGAATTTCAGATTGTTGAGGAATCATATGTATGTGTTTCCGCCTATTTGTAACAACTACAAATCATGCCATGCAAACCCTTTTTTGTTGGAAAACTACCTCTATTACCCCAATCATAAATTCCCACCACCTACATTGAAAGCCTCCATTCAATACCCTATATAACAATAAATTTTGTCCCCTTTTCCTTAAAAGACCACTTGGTTGAACTATTAATGCATATTAAACCAATGTATCAATTTTCAAAGTGTTGTTAGTTGCATTAATCTTGGAATCACCATGACAGAGGCCAATGAACAACACTATGGAAAAAACTGAGAATGAGGAATAAGTATGTTTAATCAACTAGAGGAGGACATGGTAGTCACATCAATCACCTCATGTACGCCCATAAAACCCTCAATATTTCAATAATTTATGGGATAATCGAATGGATCATGTCCATTACAAGATCCATCTCCACAACCATATATATGTGCAACATTTTAGGGGTAGCATCTCATTATTCCATTATCGACAAAAATAACAAGCCATCTTGCTAATTCCTTAGCATTATGACCCTTTGTTGAGCCTACTCCAATTCCAATAAAAAGTTATATGGTACCAATAAGTGAGTTCTATAGCATGTGACAACTCTAACCTACTATAGAAAATCACCTCTTACACATTCAACCTAAGAAAAATGACTTAGCCTAGATTTGAATTCTGTAAAAAAATCTATGGAATATTATGCTAAATGATTTTAGAAACAAGTATTAAAGGTTGCAATATATTCTTCACAAGGGGTTAGACAATGCATTTTTATCTATGTCAATTTTTTAGGTCATATTAGGTTGCATTGGTAAAACATCGTTAAATAAACCCTTTTGTTGAGGGGTTAAAGAATTTATACCTAATTCCTACAAAGAGAAAATTAACATCATATTGAAACTCTCTATCCTTCCTAAAAACCACATCCTCAACACTTTCATAGAAAATTAAGCCCAAAATTACATCATTTTGAATTGATGAAATTGCTAAAAACATTGTTGGGACAATTTCCTTTTGAGGGGTTAAACATAAACATTTTCAAAAAATGTTTCTAGTGAATATGGTACTCAGATTCTAGTTTCCAACAAAATTTTAATCACTTCATTTAGATATTGTATGAAAATATTATGTCCAAAATAGTGACAGCTTGTCCAAAAACATGCATTCTTAAAATTCTACATCCTAATTGTTTTTTTAGCATATTTGACATATCAATTCAAAATATTTTTAAAAATTGTTTGTAGTGGAAATAGGTATATGAATACACTTTCATATTCCACTAGAACCATGTCAATATAAAATCAAATAGGCACCCAAAAAATTAACTATTGGTCTAAGCTAGAAGAAGTTGTAAACAATGTTGTCATGCAGATTTTTCATCAAAGTATTTGGCATACCAATTCAAAGTATTTTAAAACATTGTTTATGCTGGAGATAGACATATGAATATACTTTCATATTCCAATACAATCATTTCATTTTGACATCTGACGAAATTTTTATGCATACAAACATAATTGTTGGTACACATTCAGACAACTCTATCATGCAAGTTGTTTCTTAGCAGTTTTGGCATATCAATTCAATGAATATAAAAAACCTATTGCTACTTTATCCCTAGAATTATACTTCAATATGGATTTTGAATCACTCCAATTTGATATCTTATGGAAATTTTATCATCAAAATGTTGTTGAGTAGTTTAAGCCAGTTACCACTCCCTGATATGTTAAAAATTAAAGCTACTTCATGTTGGTGTAATATTTTGTACAATTCTAGTCTAGTGCATTGTTATTTCTTTTAGTTGATTTAGAAGTGCACTATACCAAAAAGGTACAACATATTACACCAATATGAAGTAGAAAACTTGTTCGATACAAGTTGATTTATCAGAAAAAATTTGCAATGGATGATCCGGTGAACAAGCACGAGGCTCAGCTAGTGGAAAAGGACTTCTCACATGTACCTAGCATTGGCTACAATGAGACATTTTCAATTTTTGTAAATATGGACGCAATTTGTTTTGTGCTCACCATTGTTTCAGCTCAATGTTGGGCGTTTCATCAAATGGACGTGAAGATCACATTTCTTCACGGGAATATTAAAGAGAAGTTTTACATGGAGAAACCATCAGGGTTCTCTCAAGTCTCTAATATGGTGTGTAGATTCAGGAATCATTGTATGGCTTCAAACATGCTCTTTATTCCTAGTATTCCAAGGCAGATTCCTTCTTACTGTCCAATGGAATCTCCCACTACCATTCAAATCCCAACCTCTACATTCTGCGACAAAATAACTCTATCTTGTTCATAGTCCTGTATGTATATCACTAACTAATAATATATAGCTCATAGGCATCCATTGCTATTATGCAATATGCCTTGCATGATTGAGGTTCTCAATGAATTATTTGGGGATACTACACTACTTCCTCGATATTGCTAGAAACATGCCAACGAATTTCCTCATGCGCTCACATGCACATGCATATTAGTTATATTTGGAATGTGCATACATGCACTCATTGTAAACAGATTGTGTAAATTGTGTAATCTATTTATGAATTGTTCATGTAACTATGTGATCTATTCATGATCGGTTTGTGTAATCGAGTGATAGATTTTATATATATGAGCATACCGATAGAGGTTAGTGTGAAATGTGTGTAGAGAGAAGAGTGTGTGTGAGGAGAGGATGGTCGTATGCCTAAGATTGGATATTGTAATTATCCATTGAATAATAAGAATATAAAATATCATTTCTTGTCATTTTTTCCCGCATTGGGGTTCCACATAAATCACTATGTCAATTGTGTGATTGTTGTTCTCAGTTTTATGCATGTTTAATCTTACTTGCAGATGCTCTGGTTTTTTATGCTCTATTTTTATTCTTCTTTCCAACAAGTGGTATCATAGCTTGAGTGAGAAAGATATGCAAGGACGATTTCGGTGAAAGAGGACATATCTGTTGAGTGGGAATTTTCAGTGATAGAGTATAAAGGTTGGATTCACCATAGGAGAAATAAATATCATGAGTTATCGAACCCTTAAGATTGTGACAGCTTCGAAGGTGTTTGGGAGGTCATTTCACCCTCATGGATGTGACAGGAATTTCATATACGTTTAGGGAGGAGCGATACACTCGTGGATTTTCGCATGCTTATAAGAGTATGATGGTATGAAATCGACCTTTCTTGTTTGATATGCACAAAGCTCGAGAAGTATGAGTTTGGAATTTTGTCTTATATGCATGAGATTCACTTTGGTAAACTTTATTAAAATAACTTTTTTATATATAAGTGGATATCTTTATATGCAGAGGTGGATGTATTTTTTAAAAGGTTTTTTTGGTTAAATATTTTAAATTAATATTTTTTATTTTTGGGTTCAACCTTGAACTTAAGATTGGTTCCTCCATATAAAGGCTTAGTATTGTAAGCTTGGTTTTGGAGTTTTTTGGTGGTGTGTACTGATGGAGAAAGTACAGAGTTCTAAGTTTGAGGTGGAGAAATTCAACGACAAGAATAGCTTTGCACTATGGAAGCTCAAGATGCAGGATCTTCTTGTGCAACAAGGATTACAAAAGGCGTTGGCTGGAAAGACAAAGAAACAAGAAAGCATGACAGACGAGGACTGGGAATATATGGATGCAAGATCCCTTAGCACCATTCATTTGTGTCTGGTAGATGAAGTGTTGTTTAACATCGTTGAAGAGGAGACAACAATAGGTTTGTGGAACAAACTGGAGATTTTGTATATGACAAAGTCCTTGAAGAAAAGAATCTTCTTGAAGAGGTAGTTGTACAACTTACGGATGAAAGAAGGTATGAAAATTGTTGATCACTTGAATGTTTTCAATACTCTGATTTTTCAATTATCTGGTATGGACATAACGTAGGAAGATGAGGACAAGGTGGTTACAGTGTACAATAATATGTTTGTTTTCTGAGTCTTGGGATCATCTGGTCACAAATATGTGGTTTAGCTCAACATATTCCATTGATTATGACATTGTTGTGGGAGCTTTGTTGTCTGAGGAGATGAGGAAAAGATCCAGTAAAGAAACCTCATAAAAAAAAGCAATGGTGGTCATAGGGCGATCTATAGAAAGAGGGAAAGATCATAGGGGTACATGAAGGTATAAGTCAAAAGGAAATATGAGTAAGAAGAAATGTTGGTTCTGTGGAAAATTTGGGCATCTCAGGAAGGATTGTTGGAAAAGACAGAATTCATCCAAGGAGGACTCCACAAAAGAAGCAAAGGAAGCTAATTTAGCTGAAGCAAGTTCAGGTTTTGGTTCAAGTATGGTTGATGAGGTATTGTTTACCTTGATGTTTCACATCAACATCAACATTGGTTATTAGATTCCGGTGCATCTAGTCACATGTGTCTTCATAGAAATTGGTTCTCAACTTACTAATCTATTGATGATGGTGTTGTTTTTATGGGAAATGATTTTTCTTGTAAAATTGTTGGAGTTGGTAGCCTCTGGATTAAAATGCATGATGGTTTTGTTAGAACATTAACAGATGTAAGGCATGTACCTGAACTTAGAAAGAAATTGATATCTTTGGGAGTTCTAGATTCTGTTGGTTACAGGTGTACAAATCAAGGTGGAGTACTGAAGGTGTCCAAAGGCATATTAGTAGTCATGAAGGGAAAGAGGATAGGGAGCCTTTATCGTCTTGAAGGAAGGACATAAGTAAATCAAGAAGTGGTAGCATTTGAAGATGAAAATTACTCTGTTAGTTTATGACATCAGCATTTGGGTGATATGAGCGAGAAATGGATTAAGGTATTGGTTAATCGTAAGTCATTTCCAATTTTGAAGTTTCTGAATTTGAATTTCTGCAAGTATTGTGTTTTTGGAAAATAGTGTAGATAGAATTTTAAAACAGGAAGGCATATAAGAAAAGGTATCCTTCATTACATTCATTCATATGTTTGGGGACCATCCGCTACAATTTGTTTTGGGGGATCATCATATTTTTTTACATTTATAGATGATTACTCTAGAAAGGTTTGGGTCTATATACTTAAAAGAAAATATGATGTATTTAATACTTTTAAGCAATTCATAGCTTTGGTTGAAAAGAGCACTGACAATTCAATCAAGTGTTTAAGGACAGATAATGGAGGTGAGTTCACATCTGTGGAATTTTAGAACTATTGCAAGGAAGCTCAGATTGAAAGACATAAAACTGTGGTTTATACTCCTCAGCAGAATGGTGTTGCCGAACACATGAATATGACTCTCCTAGAGAGAGCAAGGAGCATGCTTAGTAATGCCAATATGCAAGAGGAATTGTGGGAAGAATTAGTTCTTACATCATGCTATATGATAAATTGGTCACCATCAACTGCAATAAATTGTAAGACTCTAGAAGAGGTATGGACATGTCACTCATGTGATTTTTAAAATTTGAGAATATTTGGTTGTGATGCTTATGCGCTTATTTCTAAAGATCAATGTTCTAAGTTAGATCTTAGATCAAATAAATGTGTCTTTGTTGGTTATGGTGACAAAGTTAAGGGGTACAAATTGTGGGATCCTACTGCCCACAAACTCATCATAAGAAGAGATGTAGTATTTGATGAATCCTCACTCTTAAAATTAGAAATAGTAGATGTTGAAGTGAGACAAGATCGCAAGTTCAACAAATTCAGTTGGAAACTCAACCATCTTCAGAAAGGGAGGAGCATGAAGCAGTTCCAGAAGAAGAAGATGAAGATGTAGAAAATATCCAGGAAACTAAGGATATGCCTCAACCATCTCTAAGGAGATCTTCACGGGCCAAGAATCCTCCTACAAGGTATGATGATTATGTTTCATCTGTGGCTTTGGTTTCTATTGATGGAGAACCTAGTTATTTTCAGGAAGCAATTAAGGTATTTGAAAGTGCTCAATGGAAGAAAGCTATGAAAGAAGAAATGGATTCCTTAGAGAGGAATAAAACATGGGACCTGGTAGAACTTCCAAAGGACAGAAAGGTTGTCAGTTGCAAGTGGGTCTACAAACTGAAAAGGGGTGTTGATGATAAATTTGAAAGGTATAAAGAAAGACAGGTAGAAAAAGGGTATTCTCAAAAAGAAGGTATTGATTTTCATGAGATATTTTCACTAGTTGTGAATCTTGTTTAAGTTTGTGTTGTGTTAGCACTAGTTGCTTTACTTGGTCTTGAGATAGAGAAGCTAGATATTAAAACAACATTATGAGTTAGAGTAGCTAGATGTTAAAACAACATTTCCAACCTAGTGTGGTTGATTTCAGACCTAACAAGACACATGCTCCATTTCCTAAACCTAATACTATTCCTTCCATTGAGCAGGCTATGTCGAACAACAACAAAATTAGGAAAGACATCATTGTCCCTGTAGTGTTTTAAAATAATTTTCTTTAGATTAAGAAAAGGAGTTAGGGATTCAGAGTGTTGGTTCCCAATACGTGAGGATGATAATTTTATAAATTTTTTGCACTAAATCTTGGATGTGGCTTCATGGATTTTATCAGCTTTGTAGAACGAACCATTCTCTACCATAGCCCAAATATCAACCTTCATAGTATTTTCCATCTTTATATGTAGTGATAAGCACTCACAGGAAATCTTATCAATTTCAAACCTAGTGTGGTTGATTTCACACCTAACAAGACACATGCCCCATTTCCTAAACTTAATACTATTCCTTGCATTGAGCAGGCTATGTTGAATAACAACAAAATTAGGGATGATATCATCGTCCTGGTAGTGTTTTAAAATAATTTTCTTCGGATTAAGCAAAGGAGTTAAAGAGTCTGAGTGTTGGTTTCCAATACGTGAGGATGATAATTTTATAAATTTTCTGCACTGAATCTTGGATGCGGCTTCGTGGATTTTATCGGCTTTGTAGAATGAACCATTCTCTACCATAGCCCAGAGATCAGCCTTCAAATTATTGGCTAGCTTTATATGTAGTGATAACCACTCACGGTAAATCTTATCAATTTCAAACCTAGTGTGGTTGATTTCAGACATAACAAGGCACATGCTCCATTTCCTAAATCTAACACAATTCCTTGCATTGAATAGGCTATGTCAAATAACATCAAAATTAGGGATGACATCACTATCCCTGTAGAATTTTAAAATAATTTACTTCAGATTAAGAAAAGGAGTTAGGGAGTCCAAGTGTTGGTTTCCAATACGTGAGGATGATAATTTTATAAATTTTCTACACTGAATCTTGGATGAATCTTGGATGCGGATTCATGGATTTTATCAACTTTGTAGAATGAACCATTCTATACCATATCCCAAAGACCAACGTTCATAGTATTGACCAACTTTATATGTAGTGATAAGCACTCATGGGAAAGCTTATCAATTTCAAACCTAGTGTGGTTGATTTCAGACCTAACAAGACCCATGCTCCATTTCCTAAACCTAATCCTGTTCCTTGCATTGAGAAGACTATGTGGAATAACAAAAAAATTAGGGATCACATCATTGTCCCTGCAACGTTTTAAAATAATTTTCTTCGGATTAAGCAAAGGAGTTAGGGAGCCCGAGTGTTGGTTTCCAATACATGAGGATGATAATTTTATAAATTTTCTACACTGAATCTTGGATGCGGTTTCGTGGATCTTATCATCTTTGTAGAATGAACCATTCTCTACCATATCCCATCAAACATTTAAATGTTTCAAAACACATTGAATTTGTAAATTTCGAAACACTATAAATCTAGAAATCTATGTTAATAAATTGTTTTTCATGTTTATTGGAAGAACAAAGTTCTCACATCTCTCTTCTTTCTTAATCTCGCCATATATTGCAAAACAATTGCTAGTTTTTTTAAGGTCACCTAAGGATCAATTGGGTCAACTCAACTTATCCAGATAAGAATGATTATTAAAGAGTTCTTTTAGTGTATATGAAAATAAAAGTCACCAAGGAATCCAATAAAAAGTGCAAGACCATATGCTACTATGTCCTTAAAAGATCAATATTTGGAGTACAAGTTTCTAAGAGCTTGTTGCAGAATTGGTCAAATTATTAATAAATTCTTATAATGAGTTTGATGTACAATTAGTAATGTTCATGAATGTTAGTTTACATTCAAATGTTGACCAAGGAATCCAATAAAAAGTGCAACAACATATGCTACTATGTCCTTAAAATTAGTAAGGTTCATGAATGTTAGTTTACATTGAAATGTTGACCAAGGAATCCAATAAAAAGTGCAAGACCATATGCTACTATGTTGTTAAAAAGATCAATATCTTAGAGTACAAGTTTCTAAGATTTTGTTGTAGAATTGGTAAAATTATTAATAAATTCTTATAATGAGTTTGATGTACAATTAGTAAGGTTCATGAATGCTAGTTTACATTCAAATGTTGATGTACAATTAACATGTTATTACATACATAAATATTAAAATATTTACTTCAAAACACTTTGTAAATTGATAAAAAGGAATCCAATAAAAAGTGCAAGACCATACGCTACTATGTCCTTAAAAAGATCAAAAGTGCAAGACCATACGCTACTATGTCCTTAAAAAGATCAATATCTTGAGTACAAGTTTCTAAGAGCTTGTTGTAGAATTGGTCAAATTATTAATAACTTCTTATAATGAGTTTGATGTACAATTAGTAAGGTTCATTAATGTCAATTTACATTCAAATGTTGACGTACAATTAACATGTTATTACATACATAAATATTAAAATATTTACTTCAAAGCACTTTGTAAATTGATAAAATGGGAGAGTAGAGACAAATAATTGAGAACACACAACAACATAAATTTTCTCTCAAAAATTATCTACTCTACTCTCCACATGTTCCTAATCCCGTGGGGGAGTTACACCCAGTCTTGACGCTATGATACCATGATAAAATGGGAGAGTAGAGACAAATAATTGTGAACACACAACGCTCTATTGAATTATTGAATACATACAATACAATGTAACTCCAATATATAGAGTTCATATGGTTGTTATCAGATCTAACTTATTCAAAAGATAAATGGAGAGGTTGAGAGAATATCTCAACCATACACCAAAATAGGATCTCACAAATCCAACTCTTGAACAACCTCCTAAGAATAATATCACACAAATCACGTAGAGATTGATTCTCAATACATTAGGAAGCATATTAGATAAGTATGTATTATATATTCCAACTCTCTCCCTTAATGACTACTTATATAAATATCTTTGTGGGCATATATTCATCACTGTGAGGGCTTCAATCTTTCGAACTTTCTTCTGCTTCCTCTTGTACCTATATTTGATTATTGATGTCCATATAAAAAATAATCCATCTATCGGAATACATGGGTCATCAGCTGTTGTAACCACCAATTCTCTAGAAATGCTTTCCATCTACATGGTTCATCAATGTTAAACTCTCCCTTAATCATAACTTGGTCCATCACATTATGAGATAAATCCATCTCACATTTCCCCCCTGAATCGAAGACTCAATTTCTCCGACTCCACATCCTCTCTAAGCATAAGAGGATAACTATGTGTGAATATGCACCACAACACGTATGCCTAAATATAAAGGCTTACAAAAAACATGGGGAACTAACTTTCCTATGATGAGACAATACAACTTGGACCAAAAAAATTTGGGGTGTTGGGTACAACGGATCATGCACCCCCTACAACATATTAATCAGGTACAAAAAACCACATACAAATTATAATAAATCCAAAACCCATTTACATCATTTCATTATTGACCAAGACACACATACCATTAAGGGAAACTTCACACATATTAAATGACATAACTATGCACACCTTCAAACAACATTGTACACTACTTGAATGACATAACTATGATTCCAATGGAATGGGAATGTACACCTCACTTTTCTATAACACCTCCATGTAGTGGGTCCACTGTCCTCTCTACAGTAATGACACTTATCCATAAGGCCATCAAATCAACACCCTTGTAGGAGAAATTCATATAGCACCACAAGATGCAACTCCTCAACATCGACTCTCCTTCTATGTGTTTCACATATTCGCATCAACGCTTTCCACACGGGAAACTATGTTTCACAGGTCTACAAATACCAAAGCAGAACAACGAACAACAATGTGGTTTCCCTTCACATGGGCTCACAGGCAGACAGATCACTGGACAACGTCCTCTTCACTAGTTACTTCAAATTTGTAGGCTGCGATCATATGGACATAATCTTGTGCAATGAGTGAAAGAATATCAGTGCAGGGCACCACTCCTGGGCACACCTTCTCCACTACAGCTAAATCAACACACGACACCCCTGCTCCACATTTCCATAGTGTGGTCCACACGAATCAACTGAATAGTCTATTAATTGGGAGAAAAAAAGGGTCCTCAGAAACTCCCTTGCAAGAGGCTTCTCTGTTGCTCACATGAGCACCAACTCTCCTCCACAAGCAGTGATGAACTATCTTTGACTCAACAAATCCTCCTTTTTTAATGGCGATGAACATGTTGCATATGATGGTGACTAGCATGTAAGCTATAAACAACAATAGGAGTGATCTCTCCAATGATTCCTTTATCACAGACATCATTTCCTTGACTGCAATTCATGTTGGCTGATGCAAGTCATGCTTGCATGTATCATAATGATGATGCTAGAAGTAGATTCATGCTTGCACATGCTCACCCAAACAATGACACTATTAACAATTGCACGCTCTTTACAACACTCTCTTAATCACTTCAAAGAAACTATTAATAATTTCAAAACATTTCAAAGAAGCGTTTGGTAATTGACAGATGCATACGAACAACACAAACCAACAAAAAACAGATCGATGATACCTCAACAAATTGGATCTGTCAACACACAACAATCCCTCCTAGACAACACACAACTGAGACTCTCTTCCTCTTCGACTAGCAACTCCTATGAAATGGCACACAAACGACACTCTGCTTCTCTTCTCAACACAAACATAGATCAGTTACTCTCCTTAGGACACAACTATTTACTCTACTCTCCTTACACCCAATCCAACTCTGATACCATGATAAAATGGGAGAGTATAAACAAATAATTGTGAACACACAACATTCTATTGAATTACTGAATACATACAATACAATGTAACTCCAATATATAGAGTTCATATGGTTGTTATCAGATCTAACTTATTCGAAAGATAAATGGAGAGGTTGAGAGAATATTCAACCAAACACCAAACTAGGATCTCACAAATCCAACTCTCAAACAACCTCCTAAGAATAAGATCACACAACTCACTTAGAAATTGATTCTCAATACATTAGCAAGAATATTAGATAATAAGTATTATATATTCCAACATAAATAATGGTCAAAGTTTTTTGAGCATGTATTAGTTCACCCAATTTTGTAACGATAATCAAAGTTTTCCAAAAAAATATTATTATTATTATTATTTTAAATTTAAAAATATTGTAATTATTCAGAATTTATATTTCCATTTGATTTATGGAGATGTCATTTTTAAACAGAGATGCCCCGAGAGGAGCTTGTTTCTAGAGAAGGAGTATCCATGGTCGATTGTTTTGGGTTCCAAAATTGCTAAAAGAAGAACTGCAATGGTTAAGGATACCCACACAATTAAAGTGTATAACAAATCAAAAAATTTTAAGATTTCTGCGTTAGGAATACCCACACAATTAGAGTGTATAACAGGTAAAAAAAAATTCTAAAATTTATGAGTTAGTTATCTAAGTGAATTCACCAACCATTTTCCATTTTCCTTATTTTTTTTTTTTTCCCTGAATTCCTAATGTTACATGCAGACCAGATTCAATCACATGGACTACAGACTACATAGTCTCAAAGTAGCAAGGAGAAATAAATATACATATTCAATTACACACGCTCTCAAAGCAATGAGGAAAAATGAATTCATGTAAAGAGAAAAGTTGCTAGTATTACCATAATGCTATCATAGTTCCCATGTAGATTACATAGACACTTGACTAGTTTCGAATGCCTCTTTCCCTTCATGTGGACACTCTATTCATTACGTGTTGTATAAGAAACCACCAAGGGTATCCGATCGAGAGGAAAGCACTTGAATGTATGTTATTGAAAGAAACAAGACTGTTGCAGCAAATGTTCAGTCTTTCCATATTTTCGGGGACGTCGACTTGACAATGACGGCTCCCTCGTCTCTGGATTTCGGGATTTCGTCAAATTTACAAGTTATTTGGAATGTGGTAATGCTATTGAGATTAGAAAAGAATGATTAAGTAATCAATCGTCTTTGCCCAGATATGCTTGATTTCTTTAATGTGTTTTTTTTGTTTAGGCTAGGTAATGAAATAGTGAGAATTTCATCGATGTAACTATTTAAGATGGGAGGTTGGAAACAATCTTGCAAAAACAATATGTTATTTACTTGCCTTGTGAAATTTGGGAGCTCTTTGACTCCCCTCAATTTCTCTTCCACGTTTGATTCAGGATCATACCATGCAGTAGGGACCATTGGTGCAAAGATGCAGTAGGGACAGCTAGTGCAAAGGTGCAGTAGGGAGTTCACTAATATTTTGAGTAGTTGGTTGTGGATACAATCCAGAAGGAGCATAGACCACTTTGTTCAGTGCCATTTCATTATCAGATACCTCAACACAACGATCATGGTCATCTCTGGTGCAAATGGACATGAATCCCACCCACAAATGCCTTTCTTTTTCAGTAACACTTGTTTGAAACCAGTGGATTCCCTTGCATGCCTTCCATGACCATTCATCTCCTACAAGTCTTCTATGCCATTGAGGCAGGTTCTTCTTCTCATATCAGAAATTGGCTATATCGGCCATCAATGATCATGGTGATGGGCAACGTGGAGATTACTATAGAGTCGATGGTCTCTCCTAGATATACTTGGAACTGCTCTATTTCCATAGCGTGGATGGCGCCAAGGCTTTTCGGGGCGATTACTATGGGCATAATTATATTTTTGCAAATTTATATGGAAGCTTGTGTGGAAATGTTCATACTTATGTATTTACTTTTTATTTTTGAATTTTAATTTGTAAATAATTTTAATTAATTCAAAGGATACACCTATTGACAATGAACACATTTAATAGATTTTTAATATTTAATAGTTTTATAACAACAAGATTAAATATTAATAAAATATTCTTAATCATACTTACTTTTTATCTTTAAATTTTAACTTATAAAAAATTATAATTATTATAATATATAAATACAATTATAGTTATACTTAATTACTTATTTCTTATTTCATTCCCCTGAATCAGACTGTGTAGCTTTCCCTCCAATACTTCATCGAATCCTTCACTTCCAAACCATATCAGTGTTACAGAAGGGGTTGTTTCTAAACCAATAAATAATTCAATAAATGTCATATCGGAGATGGGAAGGTCCACACACAGGAGTGTTTAAACGTCGGCATTCAATAATTTTTATACCGACCTTAGTTGTATATCAATACGTTTATTGTACATCAAAATTGTCGAATTGTTATGCCACTGTTAATGGTATATCAATACTGTCGAATTGTTATTTTTGTGTTAATTGCATAGTCCAATGAATTGTTTATCAATATTGTTGAATTGTTATATCCCCATTAATTCTGGAAAGTTGTACAAGGATATAGCTCCACTTTAAGATAAGATAATTGTGGATACTTAAATGTTAGAATCTTATGTGAATTAAACTTTTTAATTCTAATGAATGTTTTTATTTCTAATGAATGTTGTGTATTATTGTTAAGCTATATTCATAATGTAATTTCGAGGCTGGAGTTTGAACTTAGGTTTTTAATGCACCTTATTTCAACGACTGAATTGTTGTGAATTAAACTACCTTTGTGAATGGTCAATCTTACAATTGTGTTCCTTATCTAATAATCTAATAATGGTAGTAACTGTTATAAAGTAAGTTGGTCCATAACTCATTAAGATCACTATAATGATTAACATCATTATACTTTGCAAAATCGATTATAAAAGGTGTTGTTTCAAATAGAATTTTAAAATGCATTTATTTTAAAATATTTAATAATTAATTTATTTTTATTAATTATATTAAAAAAATTAAAATAAGAAAATGTTTTAAATAAAATTTTAAAATATATTTATTTAATAATTATTTTAAATATTTAATAGTTAATTTATTTTTATTAAGTATATTAAAAAAATATTGAATACAACCTTATTTGTCTTTAATGTCTTGATTCCCATTAAAGAGTGGTACTACTAAACTACCACTACCATGCATAAGTAAACAAAGAAACTTCATTGCCTATATTTGTTGACATTAAACCAAAAAAGCAAGGATAAGATTAGTAAAGATGTGGTATGATAAGGTGATGGGAAAGATACAAAATATAAGTTAGATTATGTATTGCTAAATTATGTTATCACCTCATACTGAACTCTAAATTGAGTTATAATTGAATGAAAAATTTCATAAAGTATTTGAGAATCATGCATTTATATATTTATCTAAAATAAATAAAATTTAGAATCACAAATTTGTTTAAATAAGGATTTACCTTTTAACACACATGCATGTAACAATGAATCTATTAAAAAAAACTAGTCTTTGCATTTTGCTTAGTATGAGCTAGGCAGGAACTAGCTCCTTTACATCTATTTCTCTTATTAAAAATGTTAAGCATATAAAAAA
>SNQJ01S0000671.1:281562-311064 GCA_010110895.2 Picea sitchensis | reverse complement strand
ATAGAAGAGAGTCTTTGATTCAATTTCATGACTGGTGTTGTTTTCTCTGTGTATGTTGTTTATGTGTTCATGAATGTTTACTCTCTGGTCATGCATTGGCTTTGAATATGCTGTGCATATGATTTCAGGTTTTTAACTGAGGTTTGAGAGAGAAGAGAATAAGTTTCAATTGTTTCTCTGTCTGAGCCAAGAGATTCCTGCATAGAGTGCAGTTGAATTCATCCGCATAGAGTGCGTTGATGAGGCTCGACAATTAAACCCTTATTCTCATTCGCCCAGAAGTTGATTTGGGTTGGTAGAGTCGTGCAGGAGAAGTACAGGCTAAACTGGAAGTCTCAGTGGCTAGTCTGAGCTAAAGGAGGCATAGACTACCGTGGTTGTGAGTGCACAGAGTCTGGAAGACTTAACACTTTGAGAGTTGTTGAAGGTTGAGCATGAGAAGTGTGTGCAAAGTCTCTGAAGGAGTCAGAGTTGACAAGATCAGGAGGGATAGTTCCTTCGTGATACCGTGGAGGCAGACCCAGGAGAAGGTTCGAACAGGATGGAGCTTTAGAGCGGAAGAAATCCTCAAGGAGGAGGAATCGACGGCCAGGTCTCGCCGAGGAGTCTCGCGAAGTCCCGCCGACCATTAGATCATAGGGAAGTTGCACCCGGGTTAAACCTAAGCGTGCAGAGGGATAGCCCAAGAGTCATCGGGATTCAACTCATCGGAGAATTGGGGTTTGCGAAGACGAGAGTTTTGAGCCCATTGGAATCGCGATTAGCGATTTTTTGACGAATTCAGAGCCGTCGATCATAGTGGGGACACGTGGCGCAAGATCCCAAGGAGTCGAGGTTTTCGTGTGCAAAGAAAACGCTGCAGCAGGAATCGCGATCTCGCGATATCCAATAACCCGACAAGGAGGGGTGACATGGAAGAGGACACCCACACGTGTATCGGGGATCGACGTTTCAGGACTTTCGCTATTGTAGAAATCGTTGCAGGATGAATTCCGAACTCCGAAGCGCGATAGCCATACGATCGCCGTGTTGAGTGGAGGACAGGTGTCGGAGGACTAAGCCTCGTCTTGAGGAGACGACAGGTGTCATCGGAGATCGGGGATCGGGGATTCCTGAAGTGCGAGTTCTTTGCATTTCAAACTCGCGAAACCCGATTTCCTGATAAGGCAAAGGGGAGATCGCCGGAAGGAGATTTCTGTGGGTATTGAGAACTCCCGAAAGGAGTTGGAAGAGTTTTAACTCTTCGGGCCCGGGAAAAAGAAGGTCCTGGTGAGCGTGGATGTGCCCAGGGTGGAGCGTTTGCATCACATAACAGGGGTAACAGTTGACTGGAAAGACCATCTGGTGATGGAGTATGCAGAGGATCAATTTTCATGCCAGCTACTGGATGGAAATGTACAAGATGAAGATTTCAAGGTTATGAATGACCTCATCTACTACAAAGACCGAATTTTCTTGGTTCCTGGATTGACATTCAAGGCTAAAGTATTGCAGGCTTTCCATGACTCACCAATGGTAGGACATTAGGGGATTAGCAAGATGTACAAGCAGGTGAGAGAAAGGTTCTCTTGGAAGGGTCTCAAGGAGGATGTGATTAAGCACGTCAAAGAGTGTACTACATGTCAGGCAAACAAGGATGAGCACACGCACCCAGCAGGACTCTTGCAACCCTTGCCCATTCCAGAGCACAAGTGGGAAAGCATATCCATGGATTTCATCACTGGACCACCAAAGACGCAAGGGAAGGACTGCATATTTGTAGTGGTGAACATGATAACAAAGTTTGCACATTTCTTCGCCATAGCTACCGACTTCGGTGCAGCACAAGTGGCTGAACTGTTCTTCAGGGAGATTTTCAGGTTGCACGGCCTACCCAAGACCATTGTTAGCGATAGAGATAACAGGTTTATGAGTACTTTCTGGTAGGATTTATTTAGGTTGGTTGGTACGGCCTTGACCCCTAGCACCATCTATCACCCTCAGACGGATGGATAGACAGAGATAGTCAACAAATGGGTGGAGGGATACCTTAGAAACTATGTGGCAGGGCAACAAAAAGCATGGACCAGATGGTTGCATCTGGGAGAGTATTGCTACAACACCACCCAACATATGTCCATTGGCATGTCACCATTCCAAGCCTTGTATAGCTATGATCCTTTATCGTTTGTGGAGATTGTGTTTGGTGACAGCAGGGCACCTATGGTACATGATTGGATCGAGTAGAGCCAAGACATTCTCAGGGAACTTAAGGATCATCTACAGAGGGCACAAAACCAACAGAAGGTCCAAGCAGACAAGCACCGAGTTGATCATACTTTTGAGGTTGGCGACTTAGCCTATCTGAGACTGCAACCATACAGGTAGGCGTCCATTAAAAGAAGCAGAGCAGAGAAACTGCAGCCACGTTTCTTTGGACCCTATAGGGTCAGCAGAAAGATAGGGGCCGTAGCTTATGAGTTGGAGCTTCCACAGGGCAGCAAAATACACAACATCTTCCATGTCTCCTGTCTTAAGAAAGTGCTCGGCCAACACATCAAACCTATTGAGGTATTACCCCCCATGGACGAAGAGGGACAACTTATTCTAATTACGGAAGAGATATTGGAAGTCCGAGAGAAGAGGCTCGAAAATCGAAGCATCAAGGAGTACCTGATCAGGTGGAAGGATTTACCCATTGAGGATGCCACTTGGGAAAAGGAGCATGTGGTCAGAGAAGCATGTTTGGAATTGCTTGAGGAAAAGCAATTTCAAGCAGGGGAGACTGTAATGTCCCCCACCTCTTAGAGAGGTGATGAGGAGACTTAGTGGCCTGGGCACCCCCACTAGGTCATAGTCTCACACTGAGGGGAAGGTCAAATAGACTAAAGTTATATTTTTAAGTTGACTTGAGAAAGAAAAAGGATAAAGGGAGTAAAAGATAACTCAACAGAAGAATAGAAATTAACCATGGGAGTAACCTAACTCAACATAGAATCAGAAGGAAAAAGTATAAGTAAGAGGCTGGGGCGCACCTATCATTCATCCTGATTTTTGGTATATTTCTTGTTAGTGCTCTTGAGCATTCAGTTTGGGGGTTTGCTGTACAAACCCTTGTGAGAAACTCAGTGGTGAAATATCCACTCACCTTGTTCCACAGCTTGGTCTCGGGGATGAAATATTCCTCCACACCATTCTATTCTCAGCATATCTCGTTCTAGAGCCCCAGCAGACAGCAGGACCGTATTATTAGGGAATTTCCAGCAAGGGCGCACCATACCATTGATGAAGGTTCGATTTAGCTATTCAGGAGGGCATAACTCTCTTAGAAGATTTCACACTTGGAGAGGATTGCCTTATACGTTGGGATTGAAACTTCAGGAGGAGGATCCCACTTCCCTAATCTATTACTTGACCGAGTTTGGGCTCGTTTGGAGCATTCTTCCATCATGGCCAAATTATTGAGGGCTTCTGTCTCCACTTGGAGCGTGGCACTCTCTGGTTGAAGGGTTTGACATTCAGATCTACTTGATACTGGTATTCATTACTTATTCAGCCTTTAGAGGCTTCTTTGTATTGACGGGAGCATTTTGTAGCAGTTCATATCTATTGTTTGTACGACCGTCTGAGGTTTATGCCAGATCGGCCATCTATTGTATTGATCCTACATTGCTTATAATAAAAGGGYCAGATCTTTGTTTGTGATTCTATATCTTGAATGTATGATGATCTTCATGTATTGAATGAATCTTGTATGCACTTAATAGCTCAATAAACACCGTCACGATCACGAACCAGTGGTAGTTAGTGATTCCACGCCAGAATTTGGCTTGGGATCATTACAGTTTCCATCATCCTTTGTTAATTTATCACCCATGCTTGTAGTTGTACTAACATTTGTACAATTTTTCATTTTAAAATTTTCAAGTAAATCACTTGCATACTTCCCTTGTAAAATAAAAAAATTCATCACTCAATTGACTAACCTCCATTCTAAGGAAATAATTAATTAGACCCAATTTGTCATCTCAAACACACTTTCCATTGTTGTTCTAAAATCATCCAATAACAACTTGGCATTTCTAGTGAAAATCAAATAATTTACATATAAGCATACAATCAACAAATTATTCATTCTTACCATTGGACTTGACATAGAAGTTGGCCCCCTTACACTTTTTTTGAAGCCACTTTTATGAAGGTGATCGTCTATTCTTGTACACCAATACCTTGGGGCATGCTTAAGTCCATATAGAGTTTTCTTAAAATTGTAAACCTTATGTTATTGACCCACAATTTCTGGTAGCTTTTTCACAAATATCTCCTCTTCGAAGAAACCAATAAAAAATTTTGATTTGACATCTAATTGGAAAACTTTCCATTTCAGTTGAGTTGTTACTACCAAAACAATCCTTATACTATCTAATCTTGCAACAAGAGAAAAATTCACATTGCAATCTATACTTGGTTTTTGTGAGCTAGTTTTTGTGAGCAACCCTTCTCTACCAATCTATCTAGGTACCTTTCAACTAATCCATTCGCCTTATGGTTTGTTTTGCACAACCATTTGACTCCTATGATTTCCTTTCCATGAGGAAGATCAACCAATGCAAATGTTTCATTTCTCCCTATTGCATTGATTCAACATCCATTGTTTCACACCAAACCGTATGATTCATTAAGTCTTCATAATAACTTGGTTCTATTTGAACCTAAGAAACTAGTCTGCAAAATTCACAATATCATCTCTATTGTTAGTCTTGTAAAAAAATTCTTTGAGGATTTTACCTTCCTTGGAAGACTTGGAGTTGGACTTGGTGATGAACTTGCACATGAACTTGATGAATTTGTCCTTAAGGCAATGATCTGACTACCACCGAAACCTAAATTGCTACTAGAATATGCAATGCATCCAAACACTTTAATGATGAGCAACACTTGGATTTCTTCCACTCTAAGTGTTAAGCCCTTTGTAGAATACACTTTGAATGGGTGCCCTATGAACACAATTATGAATATGAATTCAAAAGAATCATGATAAACATTGTATATACACATGCCCCTAATGAAAAGTGGTCAATGATGATAAAAGTAGCCATTGTATTTTTATTGGTCATTCCATTGAAACAAGGGGCTATAGAATTTACGATTCTAAAAAAAACAAAAATAATAATCCACAAACATGTGGTGTTTCATTAAAAATGGATTATCCATAGGAAAATGTTTAAACTCATTTCAACAATAGGGGAAGTGAAGTGATAATTGTTGAAGGCTCAATATCAAGTGAGTTGAAATAACTAAGATAGATGAAAAGAAGAAACCAAGTAGTTAGAAAAGTGTCATTCACAATTTTTTGTGTTGAATACAAATTTTATTAGATCAAAGATTCAAGTTAATTTTTCCTCAATGACCCAAGTAATGAAGATGGGAAGTGAGGAGAGGTGAACACCTCCAAAACCCGAAATCCCAAAATGATCTAGACTGTAGATTGTAGGAAGGTAGTTGACCATCCGATTCGGCGGAGGAGTAAATCGTAAATTTTGGGATTTCGGTAGATGGAAGTTCGAGATGTGGGGTGCACGAACTCTCGATGCCCAAAACTCCGAAGTGTCGAAAATATCTGCGCCGTTGATCTGAGGAGAGGATCTGACCGTTGGATTCCTTTCTTGGAATGGACGTGGGTGCATGAATGCGTACCACGTGCCAGTGATTCGAGAAGACAGGTGAGAGTGGTGGGCCCTAAGACGTCACCGAAGGTGACATGGACCCTCTTGAATGTACCACGTGCCACTGTGGTGAAGGGAGACAACTGTGCTATGGGCCCGGAGAATAAAGTAATTCGCAAAGGAGGAGCATGAAGGCTCAACACTCCAACTTGCGAAGTCGCGAGTTGGCGAAGAAGTGCTAGCACTTAGCCCTAGCCTACAGTCATGTGTAGCAGGCACTAGTGAGGAGGGAGCCATACCCGCATCGCATATCGGGTATTGGCGTTTGGAGGAAATGAGTCGAGGGTCTTCGACTCACGAACTAGCGAGATCGTGAGTTGCGAAAGGGTGACTTTGGTTATGAAGATTTAACTGTTGGATCTTCGTGGACCGAGATTCCGAAGTTCTGAAGTCCTGAAATTGCAGAGCCGAACGAGAGCTCAGAAAACTTATTTGAATCGAAACATCTTTTGTTCTTATTCGTATTGACTTATAAATGTTGTGGATTGTTCGTGAAGTTTTAATGGCCTGACAAACTTCGAATTGAATTGCACAGTGCGTGTGCAGAGTTCAACGAGAATCAGAACTGTAGTTAACCAACGCCGAGTATGGAGTGGGAAAAGGTGTAGATTGCCCCTGAAACAGAGGACGAACGAGAAGGAAAGGATGTCAATGTGGAAGTGGAAGGATCGAACTCCAATGGGAATGGAAAAGAGAAGGATAAGGAAGGACACATGATGAAACTCATTGAAAAATTGCAGAAAGATGCCCAGGCTCACCGAGCTGATAGCCGAAAGCTCATGAAAATCAGGGATCAACAGGGTGAATTCAACTTAAAAATGTTGAAGAGCCTGGAAAGAATAGAAAAAAAATTAGAAAAAGAAAGTGACACAAGCAGATCAAGAAGTGTCAGAACCCCGGAGAGGAGAAGAAGATCGAGGAGTCGTAGCAGGCATTACTGTCTCTCCCCGAAGCATTCTGGTAAGGAAACACACAGTAGTTCAAGCCTGTCCCCTACCAGAAAGCACCAAAAATCTAGAAAGAATGAATTGAAAGGGGATATGAACAAGATTAAGCCTCCAACATTCGATGGAGAACATAAGAAGGAGGAAGATGCCGAGACATGGTTGCTTGGCATGAGGAAATACTTCCAACTGCAGAATTATTCCGCCCATGCAGAAGGAAGAATTGCAATGTATCAACTGAAAGGAAAAGCATCCATGTSGTGGGATCATTTTGTGCAAGTGCAACACTCCAGTGAGCTGGGATAATCCAGCTGATAGAGTAGTCATTGGTCCTGAACTGCTCAAAGAGATGGAAGATCAAATTATAAAAATTAAACGGAATCTGAAAGCTGCTCAGGATAGGCAGAAAAGTTACGCTGACAGTAATAGAACCCATAGAGAATTCAAAGTGGGTGACCATGTTTTCCTAAAAGTGAAAACTAACAGGAGTTCCCTGAAATTGGGAAGTTGCGCCAAATTGGCAGCAAGATTTTGTGGGCCATTTGAGATCCTGGAAAGGAATGGGCCAATTGCATACATGCTTGCATTACCTGCATCTATGACTATACATAATGTGTTTCATGTTTCACTGCTTAAGAAATATGTACCTGATGCTAATCATGTTATCAATTGGAATGTGGTTCAGGTGGAACCAGAAGGTGTCCTGCAAGTGCATCCTGTGCACATATTGGACAGGAAAAGCAAATAGCTCCGGAATCGAGCTATAGAGCTTGTAAAGGTCCAGTGGACCTGGTACGGTCCTGAGGACACGACATGGGAGCATGCAGATGTTATGCAAGCAGAGTACCTGCATCTTTTTGAAATTTTTTGAAAAGCTTGCAGATGTTGTGTAAAGTTGCACTGAGAATAGTGCAAAAATAAGGCGAGGGGGATTGTAGTGTCCCCAAGGCCGAGCCCCGTTGCAAACCATGTTCTGAAAGAAATTGTAATTATGTTTTATAGGCTGGTGAGCCAAGTTTTTATAAGCTGGTGGATTATGTGTTTGTTAGGCTAGGGAGCCTAAGGGTTGGAGGCCAAGGGCCTGATTTTGTACTTGTATGTATGCAGAAAATTTAATAAAATTGTAAACACCGCCAGGTGCAGACCGACCACGATGAATGAGTGAAGGGGGATTGAGCTTCCACAGAGAAGGCAAGGGATTAGGGGCTGGAAGGTGGGAAAATGGGCTAAGTGTTGAGCCTTGGGGGCTTAATCCTTGGGAATAATATTTTAATATTATTCCAAAAAGACATGTGCATTTTATGTTTTATCCTAAGTTCCTGGCAAGGGGAGGACGTACAAGGGTGATGCACTGGTGGAACGCATGCAGTTCCATGGGTGACAAGTGTCAACCCTGGCGCATGTGAATAAAACGGCCGGGATGAGCCGTGATAAGGGTTCCTCCTCCATTCTACCTGACTGCCTGAACGCGTACGGAGCCCTGGATAGTACCACCAACCCGACCCCTGCAGAGAAATCCTCATACGTTCCTTAGAATCGAAAAATCCCGTGTTGACTTTCATAGTCCATGTGCATCCTCTGTCCGATTGATCGAACCCGTGCGTGGAGGCTCTGTCCCGAAGCTGTGACCCTGAACCATTCCACCATTGTTGAACCAGTTGGAAAGCTTGTGTTTGGGTTTGTAAATCCATGTACACCTCTATTCTGTGAGTCGAGAAGCCTGTGTTTGTTTCTGAAGAGTTAGTTTCACCTCCGTTCTGAGCCGTGGAGTCTGTGTCGACCCCTGCGGGAATTACTCATCATGCATTCCCTTCAACCATCACTGTGAGGCCTCGAGCCATTGCTGAGCCTGTTTGAGAGGTTGTGTTTGTATTTCCGGTTGGCTATGGTGACCATGCAGAGATGGACTGCGCGTGGCTTGATGGCCAGTGCGAGTTGTGATTGAGCCTGTGTGTGATCTCTCTCTAGGTGAGGGAGGTGGTTGTTGTTGGAAGAGGTTTCTTCCAGAGAGTTTCTAGCACCAACTTCGGGCTCTGAGACTTCCTAATCTGGCCTGTTGCCGAGACCCAGAGAGGGAGGTTAGCACCGATGGACTATGCCTGTGAAGGTGTATACTCCCATGCGGAACGGGCATGTGGGGAATGAGAGTCTGGTAGTAGTGGGCGTAAGATGGCATCTTGGGAAGAATCCTTTCAGATTTTCTATGTTGTTTTCCCTGTAACCTCAACCTAGCCTAGGATTCCTTGCCTTGGGGTGGAGCTTTTTTTCCAAGAAAAAATTACTCAAGATTATATTTAAAATATAATTTCATTTACAGTGCTTGCTCCGACGAGTTGATTACCAGTAAAAGAAACAACACTTTCGCTGAGGGATCTAACAGAGTGAAAGGAGGGAACAGTCCCACAAACACCATCTGACACACTGCAGCAGATCAACAAGAGGTTCAAGACCAGCCAGGCTGGGAAATAAATATGAAGTAGACCGCCACGGAACGAGCAGACACCAAAAATAGTCAAACAATGCTAACTCAGAGCGCTCGCCCACCTTATTCGAAGATATTTATGGAGGAGATGGGACTTTCAATCCAGTTCTCGCAATGGAATATCGAAAGTCTCCCTACCTCCCCGTTGAGGGCTCTTTTAGAAAGAGGATCCGCCTCCTTATTGTGAGATCTAGAAAAGTGTCGAAATTTGATGTCCATGAAGAGTTTTGATAGAATCTGCGTTTTTTCCTTCCAGCCTTCAATATGGACATAGTGAAGCTTACACTTTTGGTTGATCCAGTCTATAATGAATCGCGAGTCTCCAAGAACTAGAATGTGATCAATCGACCAAAGAGAGGCTAAGGCGAGGGATGTCCATAATCCCAATAATTCAGCTTTAGTATTCGTGCCCTCCCCACAATTTAAGAACCATTTTGTAATTCTCTTTGGATGGGATTTGAAAAATCCACCTGCCCCACAACAAAGGCCAGTGGACGCAGCAGCTCCGTCGAAGCAAGCCAGTGTGTAACCAGCTGTCAAAGAGATCTCGCAGGAATTGAGTGGGACAGACTTGACCGTGGAAGGTTGCCAATGGAAAGAGGCCCAAACTCTGTGAACAACCGCCTGCACGGAAGGTGGGCGGTCTTCAAAGATCGCTTTGTTCCAATGTGGACAGCCAAGCTCGGAGGAGTGGACTTTTGAGAGACCCAATCAGAAAAACAGGTCGTGAAGGTGGGACCTCTCCAGACAACAGATAGAGAATAAGACTCGATCAAAAAATTCCAAACCTCCTTCAAAAAAACACAATGCACCAAAAGATGATGCAAATCCTTAGAAGCATGGTTGCAAAGTGGGCAAATGCCAGGGCCCTCCCAGCCTCTTCGTCTGAGCGCCTCCCAGGAGAGAATTTTCCCTCTACGCGCGAGCCAGGTAAAAAGCTTCAGTTTAAGCGGGACCTCCCACTTCCAAATTTGGTGAATCCATGAGCGGTCCACCTTGAGCCTCATCTGATGAAGGTAGGTGGCATATAAATTTTTAATTGTGATAGAGCCCGTGGCAGCTCCCCCGACCCACAGCAAAAGATCAGGATTTTCAGTAAGGGAGATTCTGACACCTTTGAGGGCCGATGTGTAGCGGCTCCACTCTATTGCAAGCGAACCTTCAAGGGACAGGGTTCCACTGTTCAACCAGCTGTCCAGGAGGGAGAGGGCACCATTCGGTACCTTAGCTTGGGCAAGGAAAGAGCAATTCTGGGCCTCAAGCCGCGCGCTCAGTGAAGGAGAGAGGATCGACAGGTCTCCCAGTCTGAGAATCTTATCACGGCCTATGCGAATATCGTTCCCAGTGCCGGGCTTCCACCGTAACCAGTGGAGAATCACCTGGGAGGACGCGACCATCCCTTTCCAGAAAGGAGACGCCCACTTTTGCAGGAGTGTTGGCTTTCTGATCCAGTCGTGGAGCGACAGGGAGCCCATATACTTGAATTTGATAATACGGCTCCAGATGCTATTGTGGGTGACTGCTCTCCAGAAGGAGTTGGCCAGGAGAGATGAATTGAAAGTGGAGAGAATCTTTAGTCCCCAACCCCCTGCCTTCCGAGGCTTAGACAGCTCTTGCCAACAAAAAAGATGAAATCGATGCTTGCCTGCTAGATCATTCCATAAAAAGTTGAAAGTGAGCCTCCGTAAGATCATAATAATCTTTGTAGGTACCCGCTCCAAAGACATCCAGTAGACAGCGAGGCTCTCCAAAACCGACTTGACCAGGATAAAGCGCCCCCCTAAAGACAGCCATTTATAGCACCAGAATCCAATTTTTTTTTCATACAGAGCCACAAGCCACTGCCAGTCGCAAGGAGTGGAGGATCCCAATTTCAGTTGGAATCCAAGGTACGAGAAGCCTTCGCTTAGATTAAAAAAAGGAAGGGGGATGGAGTCCTTTAGGAGAAGAATTTATGTATCTGAAATGCCCCAATAATGTACTGTGGATTTTGAATAATTTAGGGACAAACCCGAAGCAAGGCAGAAGAGCTGGAGCGTTTCTTTTAATACTAGCCATTCCCCCTGGTCAGTGCTCGAAAGAATAAGCATGTCGTCTACAAACATGAGGTGGACTATTTTTAAGCAGTTTTAGATCTTTAATCCCGAGAGAAGGTGATCTTCAATTCTTTTGGAAAGAAGGAGACTGAGTCCTTCCATGATCAGGATAAAAAGATAGGGGGAAAGAGGGCATCCTTGACAGAGGCCCCTTTCACTCTTGAAGAAGCTAGAAGGCTCTCCATTGTTTAAAACCGCAAAATTGGCACTGGTAACACAAGAAAGAATCCAAAGACTAAACTTTTCTCCAAAGCCCGCGGAGTATAAAATTAATCTTAGAAACTCCCAGTCGATGCTGTCGAATGCTTTTTTGATATCTAAATTCAAGACTAGCGCCTTTAATTTTTTTTGCTTGATGCTATGGATGCATTCGTGAGTGGTTGCAATAGCGTCTTGGATTATTTGGCCTTTTAAGAAACCCTGCTGCTCGGCTGAGATGCACCTTTGTAGGAAGGGCTTTAATCTATTGGAGATCACTTTGGAAATAATCTTGTAAATAAGGTTGCACAGGGAAATTGGTCGGAAGTCGCTGAAGGAGAGCGAGTGTTGCTGCTTCAGGATTAAGACCATAAAGGTGGAATTGAGGCTCCCAATTACCTTACCTTTGATGCGAGAATCTTCTACCATCTGGAGAAGGTCCTCTCCCACGAGGTCGAAGAAATGGAGGAAGAATTATGACGTCCAGCCGTCAGGCCCAGGGCTCCTTTCTTTCTTGAAATTATGTAGAATGGTTTTTATCTCCGGCAAGGTAACTGGTTCATAGAGAGTGGCGGCTTCCTCTTCAGAAACTATCGAGGGGAAAAGACTGGTTGTGTAGCTCTTTTCCGGGAGGTTGAGACTGTTAGGGGCTCTGAACAGTTGTTTGAAATACGAGATCGCTTCTTCCTTTAGCGCCTCCTACCCACGGATGACTTCCTCCCCGGCATTTTTTATAGACCAAATGCTTTTTTTAAATCTGTTGAAGCTCACTACATTATGAAAGAACTTTGAGTTGGAGTCCCCACTTTTAAGCCAAGTGGCACGGCTTCGGAGTCTCCAAGCATTCTCTTCCGTGCGAAGGATGGAGTTTCTACTCGACTCGAGCGACTTAAGACTGTCTGCCTCCTCAGCTGTTAACACAGATAAAGATGATCTCTTAATAGCCTGTATGATCCCAATCTCCAGCGCAACAAGTCGGGATTGCTCGGCTTTTTTCTTTGCATGGAACCACGATTTGGAGGAGGCCTTTAAGACTTTCAATTTCCATACAAGGCGCCGCTGAGCATTTTCTTCCGAGAGAAAACTGGGGTCTCTCCAAACTGTAGTGACCAAATCATTGTAATCAGCCTCCATGAGCCAATTATGATTAAACTTGAACGGGGTCGAGCATAAACGATCTGGAGATCTCAGCTAGAGAAGAATGGGAGCATGGTCGGAGAAGAAGGGGTGCTCCACCCATGAGGCTGGCAAAACAGTGGATGACAAGTAATCTTCAGCAACAAGAAATCTATCTAACCTTCTGGCTATGGCATCGGGCCCAGACCGACCATTTCTCCAAGTAGGGACCAGCTGGGCTAGTATGATATCAGTTAGCTTGTTTGAGACAAAAAGATTCCTATAAAAATATTCGGAAGCCCCCGGCACGTAGCCGCCTCCCCAGTTTTCTGCAGCTGATAAAATAATATTGAGGTCTCCACCTACAATGAGATTTGGTATGGAGAGTATGCCATTGTCTTCCAGGAGCGACCAGAAGTGCTTTCGGTCTGAGCAAGGGCCGTAAATGTTGAGAAGCGCTATCTCTTGTGAAGATGCTAGGCAACGGCCTAAACAAAGGATACCACCAGTAGTCAATGAGGGTCTTAGGTCGAAAAAACTAGGATCCCAAGCCACCAATAATCCTCCGGAGTTACCAATGGAGCTTACGGCCACAGTGAACCAAGAAGGGCGAAAAAGAAACACGAAATCTCTGGATTTCTGAGCATCAGTAAGCGTTTCTTGCAAAAAAATAATGTCAGGCTTCGAATGCTCCAGGAGTCTTCTGAAGGAGGCAGCCTTGAGAGTGCCTCCGATCCCTCGAATATTCAGGGAGAGCACTATCATTATTTTGAACGTGCCAATGCGTTCAATTCTCTAAGGTCCTTTCCTTCCTGAGACGGGAGGTCTGGAACGCTTTGTACGGAGTTTAGAAGCTCCTTTTGTTTTCTGGAACTCCTCGTCTGGAGCGGGGAGAGTTCTGTGCCAATGCCTCTCGACCACGCAAAGGCTTTTTCAACTTTTACTGAACCGCGGGAGGAAGAGCTTCCAGCCTCACCACCAGGGCGAATGAGTTATTTTCCCCTGTAAATAGCAAGTTGCGGTTCGATTTCTGGCAAAAAGTAGAGGGGGGCCGAGGAGGCCATTACATCCAGAAGGTTTGAATCCACATCGTCCGGCTGACCAAAACCTGGGGGCACCATGGGTAGAGCTTCGGGATCCACAACAGAGGGTGGGGATAGAGGCTGCCTGGTCGTAGAAGGAGAGGGGACAAGGATCGAAGGAGGAGTGTCCGAAGTCTGGGGATGGCAGAAAGAGGAATGGTCAGGCAAGACGGGTGAAGGATGAAGAGCGTCTTTCCGGAAGGGGGACGAAACTGTGTCTTTACTAGAAAGCCAAGGGAATCTAAGAACGGATTTTTTTTCAGCCTCAGAGAGAGATGAGTATAGAGAAGGGAAAATCAGGTTCACTTTGAGCAGCGGTGACTCAGCTTGTCTAGAAACTGGACGAGAGGAGGGAGAGGGAGACACGTCCAGATAGGCGAGAGAAGGATCAGGTTCCAGATAATCAGGGGGGTTAAGGAGAAGGTCCACTTCTTCAGTTTGGTCAAGAGAGGACTTACTCGGACAAGAGCGACAAAGGTGGCCCATTTCACGGTAGATGTTGCAGCGGAAAGGGATCCCGAGGTAGTCCAGGGACTGAAGGAGCTTCCGTCCTCTCCAAGTGATCTCCAAGGTTTTCGGAAGACCTGCAGAAGTGTCCATTTCCACCAGGACTCTCCCCACTTTTCTCGAGGGGCTGGATAAAGACTTAGAGTCAAGAGATATAAACTTTCTGAGTCAGTCACCGATCGCTCTGATGGCCTCTTCGTTCCAAAGGTGAAGAGGGAGTCCCGGAAGTAACACCCATAAGTGTCTGAGTTGGAAGTAGTTAGAGTCCGGATTAAAATCCAGCCTCCAACACTTAAGCATAAGACTGCTACCATCGTAAGCCCAAAACGAGGAGAGTAAACGAGAAGCGTCTTCGGGCGTCCTGTAGTGGAACTCGAGCCAGCCTCTTTTAAGATAGAGAATTTCGGGAGAGTATCCTAAGAGAGGCAACCAGTTTGAGCTTATCCAGTCGTCTAGAGTCTGGGTGCATAAACTCTTGTAGGAGACTCGACCCACCAGCGAGCAAGTAGACATCTTGCACAGGTTTTCGAATCCTACACCGTCCCCCAGCACAAGACGAGAAATCTTTTTTTTGGGTTTCCAAACCTTTCGACTTGGGGGAGCTCCATGAGCTGAGGGAGGGGCTCTGTGAGTGACTTGGATAGAGGGTTGAGCAGGTAAGGAAGAGAGCGAAGAAGATAGGACTCCAAGTGAAGGTAGATCGCTGGACGGGTCATCGACTGCTGACAGTGGAGGAGGGGCGGAAGTAGTTAGAAGGCTTTTTGAAAGGGGAGTCTTGGCGGGAAATGGTTGTCTCCTGGATGCAAGTGAATCCACTTTGTCAAATAAACCTTCCTGTTGACAGATGATCTCATCAGATAGTTTCATCAGGTGGTTGGTCAGTGACTCCATAATAAAAAACAAAGTGGTCCACCTCCTTACCACTTGGATGAGTGACAGGGCAGAAGCGGGCCAATGAGAGAGCTTAAATAGCGCCTGACAGGGAGACTGAGAAATCAGAGGTAACAGGTCCGTGAAGGGTCAGTAAAAGAGGCAAGAGACACAGGCCTGCTCACTCAAAGAAGTTTCTTTAAGAAGGTTCTAACAGCCTTAAACGACAAAGTTTAGAGAATAAAATAGAGTGGTCGGCAGGATAAGAGTGTAAAACGAGACCAGTCCAGTGACAGCGTTGGACAGAGGGACAAGAGACAAAAAAATCTAATCATGGAGATAGCTACTTGAGAAAGTCAAGGAAACCGAAAACAGTTTGTCTAACAAGCTAAAGGGAAAACCATGAAGCGTCCTCTGAAGATGGGGACCGGGGGCTTAGCTGGAAAAGGTAGGAGGGGGTTCATTCCTCCTGGATCGCCTCACCTGGTTCGCGACTTCCATAGCGCGGGCTCACAACTGCTCTATCTCACTAACTTATCGAAACTTCGCAGTCGCTCTTAGGAAGAAGGACACACTAAACCACCCATTTCGGGTGGAGCTTAGTCCCAGCTCGGGGGTGACCCACTGCTGAGCTGATGAGCAGTGCGGTCTAAGGCTGGGAGGTTCGTGGAAGGCCTGCACTTGGTTGGTGGATTCTACCACTGTTAAAAGATAAGTATCTGATTATGCTTTAATCATGTTTTGGCATGAATCTACTGCTTATCTTATCATGAATTCCGGCTGACCTTAAAAGCGAGTTGAAATAGCTAAGATAAATGAAAAGAAGAAACCAAGTAGTTAGAAAAGTGTCATTCACAATTTTTTGTATTGAATACAAATTTTTGATTTTTTATTAAATCAAAAATTCATGTTATTTTTTTTTATTAAATCAAAAATTCATGTTAATTTTTCCTCAATGACCCAAGTAATGAAGATTCATGAACCACATATATTTGAAGAAGCTACAAAGAAAGATGAATGGAAGAAATCACTACACAAGGAGTTTAATACCTTAAAAGTAATGATACTTGGGACTTAGTGAAACTTCCTAAAGGGAAATATGTGGTTGGAATTTAGTGAGAAAACAAATAAAAATATAAATCTAATGGATTTATTGATAAGTATAAGTATCATGTTTTAGATAAAGGTTATGCTCACTAGTTAATTATTGACTACATAGAGACATTTTCCCCTATTGCAAGAATGGATACAATTAGAATAATTTGTGCATTAGTTACACAACATAGATGGTGAATACATGAAATGTATTTTGAATCTATTTTTAATGGTTATGTCAATAAAGAATTATATGTTGAATAATCCATAAGTTTTTACACATTACGAAGAAAAAAACCTCTTGAGCATGGTGCTCTCGAATCGATAAAAAAATTAATCCATAAGTTTTTACACATTACGAAGAAAAAAACCTCTTGAGCATGGTGCTCTCGAATCGATAAATTTTTTATGTAACATGTCATGTAGATGTTAATCCAAAGATCACACAATTCTTCATTTTTTATTCTAATCTCTTTTAATTATTTTTCCTTTTTAATTTAATCATACAAGGTTATTAATTTACCATTAATGATTCTTTCATATTACTAGTCAAATTATCCATCATCATGCTCAAAGGGGCTCCTTTATTTTATATTGTTTCCCTTTATGATTTAAGGTTTCTAAACATGATTTTGTTATGCATTTTGATTTTATTTTGGAAACACCATGAGGAAGTAACAAATTTTGATGGCACATATCATCATATCATTATTTGGTTATTAGTCTCTCCACGTAGATATCTGTTGAGAAACAAGAAGATATCCTAGAACTTCACAACCCTAAAAATATTACTTTCACTAATTTTTTAAAGACTCCTTTGACTTAATTTTTCATGTGTACTCCTCTTATTGGTCTATTCCATGCCACATGGAACTTCGTTATTCATTCACATCATGTCCTAATATGGACCCTGCTTAGCAAGGTTCTAGGATTTCTCCTTACTTTCCTCTAAATCGTGCTTCAAATAAATCAATGGATTTGATGACTTTCTTACACTCCTAATTCATTCTAGATGGTTGAAAACTAGCGTCCTCAAGTCCTACACAACTTCACAAATCCAACTAATGTCATGGAATGAATATTATACTACAATTAATCTTATCGAAGCATTTGGAATCAAACATGCTCAACCATTGCATAACATTATGAACCCACCTAATCCTTTAGGAAATATTTATCCCACTAGAACTTATCTAGGCATTTAAAATCAAAAGTGAGCACTCACACAAGTCCTCAAAATTGATCAACCCATCATACCCAATCTTGTATTCAATTAAAAATTAAATGCATGTTTTGAAGTTCATCTTGTTCAACTATTGCACAAGTTTCTAAATCCACTTGACCTTTCTTTAACTCGAAGTGCTTACTCTGATTGGGTTAGTTTGGTTATTTGGAATTGATTATGTAACCCCTTGCACAAGTCTTAAAATATGCCTAGCCTCTTCATACCCAACTCTTTTGTTTCAATAAGGCGTTTGATGTTTTTTTATGCTTAACCAATGCACAGATCTTCAAATTTTTTATGGATCCAATAATAATTTACTTCGTATAGTTAACTTGGGAGTTTGGAGTTCAGTATGCTCAATACTTGCATGAATCCACAAATCCACTTAACCTCTTAGACCTTAAACTTTTACACATTAAATTTAATCATGGATTTCACATGTAACATCTCGCTTTTGCGTGCACCTGAAGTGACTTATTATTTGAGGACACTTGCGTACAAGTGATCCGGTTCATTATATGATTGTTTGTTTCTATTATGGATTATGATGATGATGTTGTGGATATGATGATATGTTATTGATTATATATGTATCGACAAGTGTTATTGACGGGTTTCTCCTAAGTGTGAATGACACTTGACAGATTGGGGATGTTGATGGCATCGGTGGACCTCCTTGGACTCCAGATCGAGTTGGGGAGTGGATTGTATATGGTTTGGGTATTTCTGTTATGCATATGTGACATATGTTCGAGTATATCATGATGATGTTTATGAATCACTGACATGTTTCATTATGGATGCAGGATGGCGATTGCTTTCTATATAGACTCACATTAGGAGTAAAGGGGCCATGCACAACAACCAGAGATATTGAGGGAGAGGGGTGGAAAAATCCCTGCCATAGCCTACTAGTACTCTCGTCGTGGCTCGAATTGTAGGTTAACGATTACCTAGTTCGAGAGACCCACGACGCCATGAGGACGGACCGAGACAGTCGCTCATGAAGATTCTAAGGGGTGCACAATAAGGCAGGGTCTTTATTCTTTAAAGGCCCTTAGTCTCCCACAAGGTCGCTTGATGGAGCATTGACTCTAAGGGTTGGACGTCTACCAAAATCAATCAAAATGAAAGTGGCACCCTTGGAGCACGTAGTGCATCTTGAAGGGCATGTCGCATACATGAAACATGAATGAAGGCGAGTGGCACCCTTGGAGCACGTAGTGTGTCTTGAAGGGCATGTCGCGGTTTTTAACACTGGTGAGTCAATGAACCTAGGTACCTATAAAACAATATCTCATTTTAACTTGGTCAACCTTAAAATAAATGTTTTATGAGTAAAGTTTAATAATTATAAAATTTCCCTTAACAACAATTTTGCTAAGCCTAGTTGAAATTAGATCTTAGGTCTAATTGGGGCTTAAGGACTAAAACTAATTAATCAATTAAAAAGAGGGGATGAAGAAAGATTCAATTTAAAATTTAGAGAAAGAATTTATTAAAAATGTAATTGTTGCTTATGTGTAAAACTTGCTAATTTAGAACTTAGACAAAAAGGGGAAATTTAAATGCAAAAGGGATGTGGAACATAGAAGGGAATCTAGTTTAGAGAACTTTCCAAATTAGAACTCAATTAAGCTTTAAGAAAGACTTCAGTCATTAAGGGAATGTGAGGGAATAAAGGAACATTGAGGAGCGTTTTTAAGAACGCTTTTAGGTGGGTGAGGAAAATTGAAAAATTAATTTAATTAATTAAATGAAATTCTGGTACAACTAAGGGATCGGGTGACAAGTGTACAGGGGAGAATTTTCCTAATTAATTTTTAATAAAACAAATTTAATGTGAAAATGGAAGTGTCACTAAGAATAACTCTATAAAAGAAATGACAGAGAAGGGGAATGGATCACGACCGATATGTGTAAGGTTATGCTGGCGTATTTTTCTTGACTTTTTTTTTGTGGGAGTTGGGATACCCAGCTCGAATAGAGAATGATAGCTCGAGCTTACGAGGTGAGCTAGGAACTAGTTTTCTCTGGTTTGTGTGCGTAACCCCTTTGCAACTCAGAGGCTCAGGGGAGGAAAAGTGCCCCTGAGATCATTATTGACTTCTCACCTTCATTCACGTTATTTTCATTTGGAATTGCATTATATCTATTTGTTATTACGTATATGTTTTTAGAATTATTCTATTGGTTGATGGTTGGAAAAATCGGGTGGATGCCAAAAGATTCCTATGTGATTGGTATCCCATGCATTTACTGCGATTTATTGATTCCCAACTTTTTAAAACCCCTTTCGCCCAGCCTTCTTCTGAAATTTTCTGAGCGATTAATGTCCTTGCGGTTTTGTGACTTCTATTCCCTGCGTTTTTCGCTATCTATCTTTGATCCTTAGACTGCAATCTTCCTTCGTCGAATGACACATTTTTTATCTAACCTCTGCATTTTTGGATCAGGAGTAAACTCTGCGTTTAATTCCTTGCTTAGAGATTTTTTTTTTATTGAACTTCTGTGTTATTTCTTGAGCAACGTTTCTCCAGTAGTATGTTATCCCCTAGCGATTTTCCCTTCGATTTATTTCTCCGTTTAGCAAAGGAAAATTTCCCAGCGTTATGTTTTCTCTCGGGCGATAACCATTCTCTTAACCTCGGCAGGTTTTAAAGCTGGATTGTGTTCGTACCTGTGATTTTTACAATTGAATCCTTTACATTTCATCTCTGCGTTAATAAAAGTGTAAGAAGTCTTATTAAATTGTCTCCTTGCATTTATTCTCTGAACATCTTATAAGTTTTTTAATATATCCCTGCGTTACTCCTTGACTATCAGTCCATATTATCTCCGCTTCTGGAAAAATGATTTCGCCTAGCATCACATTTTCCTTGGAAATGTATCATGCTTCTTATTTGCTTCTAAAACGAAATCGCCCTGCAATAAAATGTGTCCCCTCCAGACCTCTGTGATGGCAAGCATTCTCGGAGGATTTTTATGCCATTATACCCTTTCTTTCTTTTTCCCAGATCTCTGTGTGTTCACCCGATGCCCAGCGAATTACCTGGCTTTTCCTCCGTGTTTCTGAGAGCCCAAGGCTCTGCTTGTTCACCTCTATGCCCAGCCTGTAACTGCTTCATTATTCTCCGCTTCTAGCAGACCAAATTCTCCCAATTTTCGAGCTCCCTCCTTACGAATTTGTTTCCCCAAAATAACTCTGTGTGTGGTGTTTAAATTCGCCCCTTCTTGAGCTCCCTCCTAGCGATTTGTTGCTGATTTACCTGGGTGTGTGGTAGCTAAAGCTTCGCCCCACAAAGTTTCTCCCATGCGTTTTAATGCTGCCTTTTTTTCCCTTTTTTTCCCTGCGTTTGTTCCCTCTTCGCCCAACTATTGAACCCCTATATCTGCGTTGCCTTCTGGGTAAGTTATTCACCCTTATTCCTCCGTGAGACATGCTAGGCGTGTGTGTAGATCCCTTTGCAACTTGAGTAAATAACCGATAACTTCTCATGCGCCCTCTAATCATGTAAATGTATGATGGTTTAGAATTGTTTAACTTGCACATTGGAATTAGAATAGATGTTTTCCCTCGTGCCTTGGAAATTGTTGATTGAACCTTGTTTGAGAGATTGTTTTCCTTTCGCCACATATGTATGTTGATGCATGATCGTTTAATATTGAAACCCCCTACACCCTGGTTATGCTGATGAATAGGTGTTTAGATGGTTGGCACTATGGAATACTTTGAAACTTAATGTTTACGCCTTAGTTTACTAACGTGCTTGTCACAATGTTATTGTATGATTTCCTTGTGATTATATTAATTGCGCATAATGATTGATAAGTGAATTATGTTAATCTGGAAAATGGATCATGTGCATACCTTGAAAATGATGTTGATTATTGTGAATTTGATGATTGATTTACTCACGCACCTTGAAGTTAAGTAGATATCTGCTTGCTCCTTAAAAATTAAATAAGTTGATTTCCTTGCGCCTTGGCTTATGTCGTTGCTTGATTGAATTAGTATTTAAGTTCTATTGCGCCATGATTTTTATGTTACAGGTGATGGTTTATTAGAATGCTTGCGCTTATGGATTTCATATCATGTATGATAGTTATAGATTTTTGGACTACTTGCGCAAATGAAATTTTGTGATAATGATGGCCTTCGACTTTAGTTTTCTAGCGCGTAATGAAATTTATAATGACGGATGACTGCATTTTGTGACTGGGCCTTGCACCTCAAATAAATGACAAATCCTTTGTGCCTTGGATTTAATTTGGTCTATTATGTGAAAGGCAAATGATTACTCTTGTTCCTTGATTGATTGATGTTTAGGATTGATGGATTGATGAGATCGATGATCGTAGACTCTATGTTTTAGCTAGTTGCTCGGATTGTTTGTGTTAGTGGAAGTAGACACCTCCATGTTCCTCATAACAATCGCCATCATTGAGACCTTAAATGGTTAAAATCAATTGGAACCTGGGCTTAAGCATTGATTATGTGTCGTGGAGGTCCTAACCTTGTAGGGTAGGTTGGGCGGGTAGTATAGTATGTGTTTCTTGTGATTATATTTATGATCCTTATGATTCATTATGTTATCTTATGTTTCCTTAGTGATATCTGATGATGGTCCTCATGATATGAGTGGAATGTTTAAGATTTGTATTGTTATGCGTCGTCATTAATTGTAGAACGCATTGATGTTGGGATACTATTAAATATTGTGTTAATACATCGGTATGCGTGTCATGGTTCAGGGTGATGATGTGTCGACATTGTGTCGTAATTGATTATTAATGCATTATTTTTGTTTTGATAATATATGTGAATGACGTGTCGATGATGTTTTCTTTATTTATGATGTTTTATTTTCCTAACGCAAATTTAAAAGAAAAAAAATTGACCTGTTGTACGTCGCTTTTTATCGTAATGGAGGGGTCATTACATCACATCGAACATTCACCCAAAGGATTTCAATCCAAAGAACTTTAAACTTAGCCAAAATATTAACAAACTCCTAATTTTCCAACATTCCACCACTCAAGTGTTGCTTATTAAGGATAAATAATTTCTTTAAGGTTTGTTAGAGTTAGCAGGCCTCCTGTTGGCACTCACTAGGGATTTGATTGCACAACATTGTTAATTCATGTAAATTATTATTAGAATATGTGATCCTCCTATGTATTTTATTTCATTATAAATTATCAAAGCAGTATGGGATTTACCCAATCATTGCATATTATCAATACCATGTGAAAAAACAATATCTGATCCACTAAGGGACTACATCTAAGCATAACATTTACCAAATAACAATGGTGTAGGTTGGGATCTACAAAACACCATAAAAGATCTAAATCCATAAACATGGAAGTAAATCCAAGGGTAAGGTACAAACTAATAGTGTTTGGGATCCAATTAAAACAAACATACAATCTCATTCTACAATCTGAAAACAAAAGAGAATTAATCTAGGGTATCGACATATGATTCTGAATCAATATTGAAAATGCATATACACATAGGATCTACATATACACTTCCTTCTACCACCCAATGCGAGCTAGGTTTTATAAATTTAAAGTATGATAATCTTGACCCAAACATAGAAATCACAACAGTCATACTTACATGTTGGTGTACAAGCATGCTTAAATGGCCTATAAATCAAGATTGTAAATGCATATACACATAGGATCCACATATACACTTCCTTATATGAAGTGTTGCTAGGGGAATACTATGGGGTACCTACGGAGGTACCTAAGGGGAATAATAGTAGATATGTATTGTTACGTATGAAGGCCAATTTTAATAAATAGGGCCTAGTGTGAACACAATAAATGTAAGAGGGATTACTAGAAGGTTTTGCTTCTAGAAGGTTCCCCTTCGAGAATTTTCTTAGGTAATTGGTATCACTATATAAAGAGGTGTAAACAATTTAATGGGCACGTTGATGCATTATTGTATTTGGAGTATATCTCATTAAGAGGTTTCCCCATCGAAGAGGAAAGTGATCAAGAATGGATCCTTTCCTTAAAAGGATCAATTGTATGGTGTTTCCCTACCTTGAGGGTTTTCATATAATAAAGTGTTATTTATTCTATATCTTGTATGGTGATTTATTATGTAGGAATTTGGTACTTAACAAGTGGTATTAGAGAACTTTCTTCAGCCACAAAAAAGGGGATTTTTTTTCTATTTTGCAGGTTTTCAAATGAAGAAAAAAAGAGGGTCGTGACACTCAGGTCAATTCCTATAGATTTATGTGTTGGTTTTGATGAAAATAGTTGTATATATGAGTTTCTATTGGAAAAATAAACACTTCAAAAACAAAATTGTCTGAATCAGGGTTCAGGAGGCCAAGATATCGTTGATTTAAAATCAACTATTTTCAGGGTTTTTCTACAAACAACCACGTGATTTTACCGGTTTCTATAGAAATTGGTTCCAAATTCGTCCAAACAAAAAGTATATACAATTTCCTCTCACAAAATTATCCACTTAAAAAAAAACAATTGTCTAAATCATAGCTCCGAAAGTGAATATATAGTTGATTTTAAATCAACAAATTTTTAGGGTTTTTTCATGATGTCTATGAGACTACAAAGCTCATAAATTTTAATAGGGTGCTCAGATTACTAGCAGATCAGTGCCATTGGATATAGTATATTCATATATTTAATTTGGTATATTACATTTGGTCTTCTGATGGATATGTCATGATTTTAAAATATTATCTATTCAATCCTTCGAAGTATGCAAGACATCAAGGACAGTTGTCAAAATCTTCAAGAGAACTTAGCTAAATTCCATGAGAGGGATCTTATGCATGGCATCGAGAAAGAAAATAATCTAGAATAATGTGCTTGGTATAATTTTGAGGTTTCTTGTGATGATTATAATTGTCATTTATGGGATGATAACCACTTTCATATTCTATTTGATCATTCTACTCCACCTTCTATATAGCACATCCTGGAGAGAAGACAAGAGCCTTCTATGCATAATATTCTCCAGTTTTTATATTCTCCACTACTAGTGGATGATTTTTTGGTTGGATCTATATATTTGTATCCACATGACCAATTTCGATATTTGGAGCACCATTTTCAACTGGATATTGAGTTTTGATATCTTCAAATGGGAGTCCACATGAGAGCTTGGACATGGGACTCATTTTTACAATGGAGCTCAGATTACTTCAACATGGTGGCTAGCACTTCTACATGGGACTCTATTTCTCCAACCTACTTCAACATTGTGGTCCACACTTATCCATGGGACCTTTGTATATGGTTATACTTCCTCATAACAAGCATCCAGGACAACAATTTCATAAGGGGGATGGAATGTAGTGTAACACCCTTGTTTCCCCCAACTTGTAATTAATCATTAATTAGGATTACCATACTGTGGCATGGAAATGGTGTAAATGTATTATTGTTTGAATAACCAAACAACTAACTTTGGGGGTGAATCCTTGAAAGTACTGGCCATGATATCACTAGAGGAAAGAATGTGAAAACTATAAGAGAGGGTTCGTTATATCGAATGAACCCAAATTCCTCTTTGATGAGGATAACAAACCTCCTCTAGATCCCAAGGAGAGAAATCAGTTAATGAATAAAGGACCGCCGGTGGTTGAACCATCAACCACCCCCATGCATGGAAGAATCGTCTAGTTGTGGAATGTCAGCCAGAAGTACCACAAGGTCCTACAGACCCAGACTAACTCGAGTTTTCCTTCTCATAGAAGGAACATGATAGGAGGGATGTGCATGCAAGGCATGCAATAGAATAAAGAGAAGAGTGGAGAATGAGAGAATCTTTCCAGCTAAGAAGGAGATGAACACCGTGAGCTTGATGTTGAGGAAACATCTGATAAACCTCGTCAAGGCCTTTATAGAGAAGGAGATGTCTAAGAGTTTGCAGAGAATGAGACTTGAGCATAAGGCCGTGATCTTGATGTTGAGGAGGCATTTGATAAACCTCACAGAAGATGTGTAAGAGAAAGGATCGTTGAGAATTGGCATAAATTCTCTGGTGATATCATGGCTTGGCACGAGGGTGGCCAGAGCGCTAAGAATGAATGCATTTGATCCTATGGTTGGGTGGAAAGGCGCACAGCCGCAGTCAGTTAGTTGGTTTCAACCTATAATAGATAAGTATTCTCATATCCTATGTAATTGAACTGTAACTATAGATTAAGGTTGGATATCCTATGAACGTTGCAGGGATGTGCATGTTTGCTTAATGGTTATACTGTATCCCTTTAATTCTACCTTATTGTGTATTTAAGAAAATAAGGAATTATTTGGCTTGTACACGTACATGCATGAGCCTTGTGGTGGCTCAAGTTAAGATAAATGAACTATGAGTTTGTTGGCCTTGGGCAGAGCCTCATGTGTGCATGCCGACACTCCTAGTCATTCTGAAGGAAGGAGTCTGTTAATATTGGGAGAGGTTGTGCATGTATGCACAAAGTCTCTGTGAGGCGGGAAGAGACCGAGAACCTCTTAAGTTCTAGAGTTGATAAATGAGCCCAAGGGGTGCGCGAAAGATTTCTCTAAGTGTTAACTTAAGGAGAATTAGTGAAAATACCTAAGTATTTTAGAGATGACAAAGCTTAGGAAGGATAGCGAGATTCAAGTGACAAAAGGGGAGATCCTTTCGTTTGGAAGATGAATGGATGCGATTAGTTCGGGAGGATCCAGAGCTCCTCACGATCGTTGGATCTAAATAAGGGATGTGGATGTTAATCCTTCGAGCCCATCGGACTTCGTGGATTCGGTGAATTCGTTATATTCATCGTATAGGAGGTGAATCCCCCTGAAGTACCAGAGTAAATCTAGGCCGTAGATCTGAGGATTCCTGGGAGCTATCCCGACCTTCGGATCCACGATGCAGTAATCTTGGCGTTGACCGCTTCGGGAGGATGAGGATGTTGTAACGTCAAGACCCCCTGAAGACAACGTTGCCAGGTATGGTGACCTCGAGGTAAGGAAAGGAAACGTCAGTGACCCAAGGCAGGTGTCGCGTATTCTTATTGGTGTGTCTTGGGATGACAGACGTTCCTCTAGTAATGTCCAAACAACAGGACCCAAGGGACCCTTGAGCAGAAGTTATGAGTTGTAGATCTCTAGAGTTACATGGATACTCTCAGATTGTCAGATCTAGGTTGTGGTTAGCCCGACGTTGACCGACTCTGGGAGAATTGAAGTGTGAAGGCACAAGGATTCCAGAAGTCCGGAGTCCCGAAGTCATCCCAGTCATTCGTTGGAAAAGGATGTGTGGCGAAATATCTGACACTCCAGAAGGATTGCACTTTGAAGGTTTGTGGTTGTGAGTACTTAGGAAATTCACCTAAGCGCCGGAGCCCGAATTTTCTATGGGTCGTTGATTTGGAAAGGGATAAGGGACCATTGATCCCTCTCACATAATTTCAAAACTTCTCCAGTTCAAAGTTCGAGAGAATTGGTGAGTGGTAAAGTGAAAACTCTTGGAGCCCGAAGTTCTGAAGCATCGAATTAGGAGCTTGTTGTCTTGGTGTATGGTCACAGCCCAAGGTCATATGAAGGAAGGGGCATAGCATGGAAAGATAACACCTGTTGTTCAAGTTCTTCAAAGGGATCAAGAAAGAGCCCGTGGGTTTGGAAGAACCTGTACTTTGGAGAAAGGGGAACCTAGAGAGAGTTAAGGAAAACAAAATTATGATGCCCCACCCCTTAAAAGAGCATCTAGGGGTCAGGTGTGTTACAAATTGGTATCAGAGCACGGAAACAACACTTGGCCTGGTTGGGATCATGCATGAGTCATATGAAAATATTGTTGGAGGAATTTAAGGAGGAACACCCTATATTATCACATTCCTAAGAGGTTTAGTCAAACCTCTACCAAGGAGAGAAATGAAACTTGCTGTTGTTTATAGATTTTTTGGAAATATGCACTGTGTGTTGCTAGCGTTTCCAAATAAAGAAGATGACTTCACTGTGCAATTGTACATGTTATTGTACAGTGATAAGATTTGGTTACCAAGGATAAGATGAGCCTGTGGAGAATATTACTGCCAAACATAAATTTTCTACATAAATTCCTTGAGTAGGGATGTAGATTAAAATGCAGTTGGGATTTTACCTAATGAGATTGAATCATGCTAGTTTATGGCAAAGGAAGCCTACTAGTTCTTTTCAGAAATGATGGCCAATCCTACAAGGATTGGATTATGCTAAAGAACACTAATATTTAAACTAAAATAGCAATGTGAACAGATGGAAAGGATCTATAGCAGTAATAATTACTGCTTTAATGAAGGGTTAAACCTTGTATATGTGTATAATCCCTCACGATTAGAGGAATGAGTCTGGTGACCATTCTCTGAGAAGGGACAACATGCGCAGCTCTTGGGTTTCGAAGGGAACTGAGAAACAAATTTTGTTTCTAGGTACAAGAATTGTTGGAGATGGTTTTTCTAATCAAGATGATAAATGGAGCTATAGAAACATAGAGTGATTGAGTGAGAAATCACATCAGCCTCCCTTGCTTGGTGGATAGGAAACTAATCTTCCAGAGTTCTTTTGGGAGGAGGAGAGTGGCCTCCATCCCTGACTGTTGCTGAACATAAGGAAGAATTCTAGGTGTAATGGTTTAGATTGATCTTGACCTAAAGATACTATGGATTTCTAAACTAGGATACTTAGTAAGTAACATAATTCGAAATTTCATTTGGGCTTTAAGGGAATAGTCAAAATGATATTAGACATTAAATTATTATAATTAAGATAAAATGGTTGGCTAAATGTTGATCCTAAATATGGTAAAGGAAGTGTTGGGGCACTTCTAGAAGCCCAATGGGTCATATTAACATCCAAAGGTGGATGGTAGCCATATAGATATAGTTGGAAGCTAGATTGGTTTCCCTGTTACCTTGGGCATGGTTTTAATTGCCCATATTGTATTTATAAGTTGGGTAAGGATCTACGGAAATTAAGGCAAGAGAGTTTTCTTACGAGTTTTTATCGTACAAAAGAGAGAAAAGTAAACTTTGTTGGTTATTATGAAGAGAGGGAAACATCAATATGAGTATGACTGTAAGATTAGTCATGTAAGTGACCATAATATTTAACTAAAGAACACTAATGATAAAACTAAATTATCAGGGTGAATAAAGAGGTGCAAGAGATGCACCTGCATATACACAAATATGTGCATACATACTTACGAGAATGATATGACTGCAAGCTCTCAGCTGAGAGGGAAGCTTAGTGTTGAGTGTTCCTATGAGACTTATCATAAGAATGATTTGAAGATCCTTGGGAGAAGGATATAGAAGTATGATATGTCCATGTGTGTGAATGACATGGAAAAAGGTGCAAGCAATGAGCTTGCATGATGAATGTCTGGATTGTGTGTTTTTATGCTTGAGTGCATGGATTTAATGCATTATGAAGCTTTTTGATATGAAGCCTGGTAGTAATACCAGTTAGGTATGAATGATATTAAATGTGAAAGTGATGCACATTCATGATGTAAGAATAAATGTATACTAAAGGCACAATATGGCTTCCTTTATGAGTGATATGTAAGGCAAGAATCGCACTTTCCAAGATTAAGTGAATACCATGGATGCATGGTTGACTCCAATTCGAAGAGTCATGAAAGATCTGTTTTGAATGATAGCTTAAGGAGAATGTGCTCCATTCCATCAAGAAAGACTAGTATAAATAGAAGAAAGAGTGGACGAGCAAGGATGCCCTGTTGTCATTATAAGAGGCAGATGATTCTGCCTTTGAGGGTCACATGAGAATGATTTTGAACAATCATGAGTTGACTAATTTTAAAGTAGAGATGTATGTAGGCTGTGAAATATACCCATGATAGCTACACACAGGCTTATGATTATGCACATGGTTAAGCACATCATGGATGTAAGTTAACAAAACCTGAATATGTGTGGATACATAATTGAAACACATGACAACGATGCATGTTTAAATTCCATATGGAGTATCTGGTAAATAGTTGAAGGTAACTTGAGGTTGAGGCCATCACAGATGGTGAAGGGTATGCAATAAGGAAGTTTCATGCTGAAGGAGTTCCATGTGGGGGAACTGGGTGAAGACTATGTCAGGAGAACATAGTCACAACCTTAATGAAAACTGAGAATTAAGCAACGAGCTACAAG
>SNQJ01S0000671.1:178536-281518 GCA_010110895.2 Picea sitchensis | reverse complement strand
AATAATCTTGGATTGGATTTTGAAAAAAATCATGTAATGAATAGAAAACTAATAATGAATCTTAACCATTATGATAACCGAATGGTAACGTGCAAGATGCACAGGTTCATGATTCATTATGGAAAAAATAATTTTCTATTAAAGCATGCTGCAGTATCCTAAGAGTTAAGATGAGACTAACAGAGGTTGCTCAAAAAAAGAGTAGAAAGATAACAACAAGAAGTAGATTGCATAAGTAAAGGGGGATGAAAGGAGGAACACTTTTCTCACCCTAGGAACCCTGAATTGTGTAACAGAGTCGTAGGATTAAAAGGCAATGAGGCCTTATATATAACTCAATTGGGTTGGAAAGCCCCGAGCGGTGTAGAAAGAATTGGAAGAAGGGGAGAGCCCTCAATCCTTTTCTTACTGAGTATTATGTTTTGTCTGGGATGAGAGAGCTAGTACGTTGATGAAAGTAAAAGGTTTTGACACAATAGTGATGATGGTTGTATTACTGTAAGAAACAATTGAGATCTGTTTGTGTTGCACTCATGGAAACATTTGAGGATAACGTGCATAAAGATATGCTAGGACATTTTGAATATGTTTTATGGATTTGCATGTTATAATACATGCACTTTTTTTTAATATTACAACTAATGTGATTGTAAATATGATGATGCATGCTATGTATAGAAAGGAATTGGAGTTGTTGAGAAAGACAGTTGCCAATGATGGGCAACCTCAAGAAGAGGATGACCATGAGAAGGTTGTGGTCGAAACGATTGTTGACATGGCTGTAAAAGTCCCCATAAAACACCGATGACAAGGTGAAAATCATAAAGAGGGTAATAGCAACTGAGAACTGGTATAAAAATGTTCATGCCTATGTTGCACAAGGTATGAAGGAATTTGGTAAGAACCCCTTCTGAGATATTGTCTTAATGTTATGAATGAACTTTTGAAAGGCAATTGTATGCCTTGGATACCCAAGTAGGGTATGATTCAGGAAGGAGAACCTGAATGATGGAGGTGTGAACCTCTGGTAGTAAAGATTGTTTGTATTCCTTGGAAGAATTCATGAACTGATATGTCATGAATGCATTGACCAATCAAGGAATGCTTAAAGGCATTCACGTGAAACCTTGAGTTTCATGAATGATGATTTAAGGTTGTGATAGATTCATAGTATAAAATATGGTTATGCTAAAATAATAATTATGGACAAAGAATCCATATGGTAATAAGTTGGTTGAATTCGAACACACCTTGACGAGAGTGCCTAACCTGAAAAGTGATAATTTTAAATCGATGCAAGGGCGCATCATGTGTGAATGTGACCATGAACATTGGCACATTGATTAAATTCACTTAATGTTGAATTTCATCTCGAAAGGTTGATATAATGAACTAATGCGTATGTAAGGAATGAAATTTCCTTTTTCTTTATATCATTGAATAGATAAAAGTGATTTGATTTTTAGCATGCACCATTTAAGAATTGTTTGTAATGGCGTTATAAAGGTGCAGTGAAAATATAAGTGCACGGGAAACTAACAATTGTTTGGCTTATTGAAGTTGAAAGTGCAGGAAGAAAAGAGTCTTGGATATGGTTGTGTTATAAGTCCATAAGGAAGACTAATTACTTGTTGAGCCAAACCACATGGATGGTATTTTCTTTGAAGCAAATTCATTTGATTGTTAGTGTGCACAGTCCTGAAATTGTTTGTGAACCATTGCAAGTGTGCAATGAACATATAATGTGCATGAGAACTAACAATTTGTTTGATTGAGGAATGTTGAAATCGTAGGAAACAAAGGGTCTTGTATATGGCAATGTTGTAAGCCCACAAGGAAGACCAAAATTTCCTGCTGAGCCAAACTGTTATGGGAAGGAAAGTTCCATAATTGGTGAATCTGGTTTCATGTGAAACAGATCTGAAAACAAATGAGGAAATTGGAAAATTTGTGGGTGACATAATTGCAATGAAATTCTGAAATTTAGAATTTATGATGATGTCTCATGAATGTCTGTATACCTGTGATGCATGTGAGAAGAAAATATATGTCCAGAAAGGAAAGATGAAGGATATCAAGCTGAAAAGCATGAAAAATGGCTACTATTGAGCCATGAGAACCTTGTAGTAAGTCATGATCGCCTGTAATATGTTATGTTGAGGTAACAAAATCCAGAGGGACACCTCAACAGAGAAAGTCTAAGGGACGTATCGACTGTAAGGCTCAAAAAAGTCTCTAGAACTCTTCTTGTGCGAGAAATCCTTGGCAAGACAAGATGGATCACCCAAGGAACTGCATAGCAGAGAAGGCGATGCTTGAGCCTGGGCCTAAAGGGTGAGTGACCACAAGGAAGAGGAGACTTTGATAATACTTATAAACTATTGATTGGGATCATGCACACAATGGGTATGTCAAGGAAAAACAGTGAGCCTAGATAAAAAAACATCCATTTAGATACAAATCCACAAATTGTACATATGAGTATTGTGCTAAATTGTGAAATTTCCCTCTTGAATTCGAACAACAGTAATTTTTTTTTGCATAAGACTATGATTAATGTGCTTGTTGTCCAAGAATTATTGAAGGCAGGTGAAGAAGTTCAAGACTTCTAAAGCACCTGAATAAGAAAGGCATGATAGGTTTTACTGACAAAGAACACTGAGGACAATATTCCTTTTAAGGGGGGGGATTGTAACACCCATGTTTCCCCCAACTTGTAATTAATCATTAATTAGGATTACCATACTGTGGCATGGGAATGATGTAAATGTATTATTGTTTGAATAGCCAAACAACCGACTGTGGGGGTGAAGCCTTGAAAGTACTAGCCATGATATCACTAGAGGAAAGAATGTGAAAACTATAAGAGAGGGTTTGTTATGTTGAATGAACCCGAATTCCTCTTTGATGAGGATAATAAACCTCCTCCGGATCCCAAGGAGAGAAATCAGTTAATGAAGAAAGGACCATTGGTTGAACCATCAACCATCCCAATGAATGGAAGTGTAGTGTACCCAAGGTCGAGCCCTGTTGTAAATCGTGTTCTGAAAGGAATTGTAATTATGTTTTATAGGCTGGTGAGCCAAGTTTTTATAAGTTGGTGGCTTATGTGTTTGTTAGGCTAGGGAGCCTAAGTGTTGAAGGCCAGGAGCCTGCTGATGTATATGTAATCACGCATAACAAATTAATAAAAATTTGTAAACACTGCCAGGTGTAGACCGACCACGATGAATGAGTGAAGGGGGACTGAGCTTCCACAGAGAAGGCAAGGGATTAGGGGCTGAAAGGTGGGAACATGGGCTAAGTGTTAAGCCTAGTGGGCTTCAGCCTTGGGAATAATATTTTAATATTATTTCAAAAAGGCATGAGCATTTCATGTTTTATCCTAAGTTCCTAACCATGAGGAAGGGATGCGTGCTGGTGGAACGCATGCAGTTCCCAGGGTGACAAGTGTCAACCTTGGTGCATGCGAATAAAACGTCTAGGGTGAGCTGTGAAGAGGGGCCCCTGCTCTCATTCGATTAGACGAACTGAGCATGTATGGGCTCTGAGCAGTACGATGGACCCGAGTTCTGCAGAGAACCTTCGTGCGTCTCTATGATCTGTAAAGCCAGTGTCTGGATCTGAGAAAACCCGTGTATACCTCCATATTGAACCAAAAGCCTGTGATTGATTCCGGAGCCGGATTCAGCCATGTTCTGAACCAAAAATCCTGTATCTGGCTCTGAGAAAACCTGTGTATACCTCCGTATTGAACCAGAAGCCTGTGATTGATTCCGAAAGAGCCGGATTCACCCCTGTTCTGAACTGAAAATCCTGTGTGGTGTATGGGAATCCGTGTGCATCCTCTATCCGAAATGGAACTGGTGCATGAATCCACTGTCCCAAATCTGTGACCGTGAGACCATTTTTCCATTTTTGAACCCGTTTTGAGGAAGCCGGTGTCTGTATTTCCGTGGGTAATTGCAGCTGCGCAGTGTGGGACTACGTATGGCCTGTGACCAGTTGTGAAACACTCTCTCCAGGCAAGAGGGGTGTTTGAGGTTGGATGAACAGGTGGTTTGGCCTATGAGCGTCTCTCTCTAGGTAAGAGAGTGCGCAGAGGAAGGAGAGGACTCTTGGAAAGAACCCTGTAGTTGCCACAGAGCCCGGAGACTTCTGGTTCGGTTTGTTGCTATAACCCAAGGCAAGGGAGGTTAGCAGCCAAAGGACTGTCCAGGTGACAGAGAAGGTGTATACTCCTGGGGTGGAACATGCATGTGGGGAATGAGGGTTTGTGGGCAGTGAGCGTGAGTGGTTCTTGGAAGAGAATTCCTTCCTCGTGACTGTGTGTTTTCCCTGTAACCTCAGCCTAGCCTAGGATTCCTTGCCTTGGGGGTGGAGCTTAGTCCCAACTCGGGGGTGACCTACTGCTAAGCTGATGAGCAGTGCAGTCTAAGGCTGGGAGGTTCGTGGAAGGCCTGCACCTGGTTGGTGGAATTACCTCAGTTTCAAGATAAGTATCGGCTTATGTTAAATGTTATGTTTTGCATCCCTATGATGCTTATATTTTATCATGTATTCTATTGTGTAGATGAATTATGGTTAATTCCATTCTTAAAATTAAGATAGCAATAATTTATATGACATACTCCGAGTTTAAATGTGTTTCATTTGCTTAAATGCATGTTGTTTTATAATCAAGAGCGGGTGTTATATTTCCGCGAAGTTTGCTAACCGAAAAAGTGGTGCTACAGTTTGGTATCAGAGCCAAGGTTTCGACACTAAGCCTAGATGGGCCAATTGAGTGGTCTTTGGACCGAGGGTGAGAGGAGAAATTGTGTCTGGAGGACCAATTTCAGACCCTGGTATGGTCCGGAGTGTCAAGGAGTTACTTGACCGTGCCTATAAGCTCAGGAGGTATAGCGGTGTGAGAAACTATAGCTGGTGTGGTCTATGGCCACAGGGAGAGAGGAATCCACACCAATAGTGTTGGAGCCTTAGGATCTATTCGAGAGGGAAGGTGAACCCTCGTGACCGTCGGATCTAGAAAATGTGCACAGGGACTAAAATCCCTTTTGAATTGCAAAGGAGTGTGGGAATCGCGATACGCGAACTCCCGAAAACCCAAGAAGATATACGCTGTAGATCTGGGAGGAAGGCTCGACCGTTATATTTGGCGGAGTTGCGCTCGAGTTAGTTGCGAAAACCTTTCTAATTTCGCAAAATCAGGAGATGGGAAGTGAGGAAGGGGAACACCTCCGAAACCCGAAACGCCGAAACGATCTACACCGTAGATCGTAGGAAGGTAGTTGATCGTCTGATTCAGCGGAGGAGTAAACCGTAATTTCAGGATTTCGGCAGATGGAAGCTCAAGATGTAGGGTGCACGAACTCCTGATGCCTGAAACCCCGAAACCCCGAAAGGATCTACGTCGTAGATCTGGGAAATATCTGACCATTGGATTCCATTTGGAATGGACGTAGACACACGGGTGTGTACCACGTTCCAGTGAGTCGAGAAGATAGGCAAGAGTGGTGGGACCTGAAGACGTCACCGAAGGTGATGTGGACCCTCTTGAATGTACCATGTGTCACTGTGGTGAAGGGCGACAGCTGTGCTGTGGGCCCATAGAATAAAGTAATTCACGATTTTGGAATTCACAAAGGAGGAGCACGAAGGCTCAACACTCCAACTCGCGAAGTCACGAGTTGGTGAAGAAGTGATAGCACTTAGTCCTAGCCTATGGTCATGTGTAGCAGGTGCTAGTGAGGAGGGAGTCATACCCGTATCGCATCTCGGGTATTGGTGTTTGGAGGAAATGAGTCGAGGGTCTTCGACTCACGAACTCGCGAGATCGCGAGTTGCGGAAGGGTGACTTTGGTTATGAAGATTTAACTGTTGGATCTTCGTGGACCAAGATTCTGAAGTTTCGAAGTCCTGGAATTTGCAGAGCTGGATAGAGCTCAGAAAACTTTGTGAAGTCAAAACGGTTTTCTTGTTCACGTTGGCTTATGAATGTTGTAAGTTTTCTTGAAGGGTTAAGGCCTGACAAACTTCAATTGGCTGAATGTCGTGTGTGCAGAGTTCAACGAGTGTCAGGACAGCCGAAAACTGACGGCGAGTATGGAATTGAAAGAGGTGCAGATTGCCTCCGAAACAGAGGACGAAAGGGTAGGAAGGAATGTCAACCTGGGAGTCGAAGGAACAAACTCTAATGGGCACAGAAAAGAGATGGATAAGGAAGAAAACATGATGAAACTCATTGAAAAGTTGCAGAAAGGTGCCCAGGCTCGCCTAGATGATAGCCAAAAACTCATGAAAATCAGGGATCGACAGGGTGAATTCAACTTTAAAATGTTGAAGAGCCTGGAAAGAATAGAAAAGAAATTGGAAAAAGAGAGTGACACAAGCAGATCAAGAAGTGTGAGAACCCCTAGGAGGAGAAGAAGATCGAGGAGTGGTAGCAGACATTAACGTCTCTCCCCGAAGCATTCTGGCAAGGAGACACACAGTAGTTCAAGCCCGTCCCCTACTAGAAAACACTGAAAACCTGAAAGGGATGAATTGAAAGGGGAAATCATCAAGATTAAACCGCCTACATTTGATGGTGAACATAAGAAGGAAGAAGATGCCAAAACATGGTTGCTGGGTATGAAGAAATAATTCCAACTGCAGAATTATTCTGCCCATGTAGAAGGAAGAATTGCGATGTACCAGCTGAAAGGAAAAGCATCCATGTGGTGGGATCAGTTGGTGCAAGTGCAACACATCAGAGAGAAGAGGTCACGTGGAAGGAGTTTAAGAGGTATTTCGATAAGAAATACCTTATCAAAAGATACTATGATAGAAAGATGAAGGAGTTCTTCAAACTCAAGTTGGGCAGCATGACCATTGATGAGTATGAATGAAGTTTTCTGGAACTACTAAAGTATGATTCGTTCATCAAAGACGAGGCTGTCAAAATTCAGAGGTATCTGAGTGGACTGCCACCTTCCATTGGTGATAAGATTCAATATGACGATCCTAAGACCATGGAAGAAACCATAAGAAGGGCGAAATGCTTATACGAACAACAAAGAGAAAAGCCTACCTTTCAGAAGGCTTGGGATGACTAGAAGAGGTTTAAGAAAGAATAGAGGCAGAAGGGAAACATGCCTCCCCTTTTTAGGAATAGTCCTTGGGGACAGTCATCTTTTAGAGAGCCTAGGAAAGTTGAAGGGAGTGAGCAGATTCCAAGACCACCACTTATGGAGTGTTGGGGCTGTAAAGGGAATCATAGGTACAAATACTGCCCCCACAGAAAAGATAAAGCGAGAACTGTCCATACTGTTTAGCAAGATGAAATAGTGGAGGATATGGGCAACAGAATGGCGAGGATCTACGCATCCCTGGACAACAGGCAAGCATAATTTCAATCTCACATGATTGAAGTGGAAGGTACAATCAACAACCGATGACTTGTTATTTTAATTGATTCAGGGGCTAGTCATAGTTATATAGATCCTAGAGTGGTGGAAAGTTTGCATTTAACAAGAAGCAAACATGAAAAGTATTGTCTAGTGAAGTTGGCTATAGGAACCAAAAGGAAGGTCACTGAATTGGTTAAGTCATGTTCAATAGACATGAAAGGAATGAGCACTAAGGCTGAATTGAACATTCTGCCTTTAGGCTCATACGATTGCTTAATTGGGATGGACTGGTTGGACCAGCACCANAGCACTAAGGCTGAATTGAACATTCTGCCTTTAGGCTCATACGATTGCTTAATTGGGATGGACTGGTTGGACCAGCACCATGCCCTTCTGGATTGCCGTAACAAGAGTTTTACATGCCTGAACGAAGAGGGAAATCAGGTAACAGTCCAATGAATTCCCAGAGCCGTGGCTGTTAGGGAAATCTCATCCATGCAACTGAAGAAATGTTACCGAAAAGGCTGTCAATTATTTGCAGCTCGGGTGGAAGAAGCATCCCAAGATGTAGTCTTGAATCTGGAAGACCACGAGGTACTCAAAGAGTTCAAGGACGTATTTCAGGAGGTACCTGGACTACCTCCGAAGAGGGACATCGATTTTTCTATAAATTTGATGCCTGGAGTAGCTCCAGTTTCAAAGGCTCCTTATAGAATGAGTATGGCAGAGCTGAAAGAGTTGCAATTGCAGCTCGAAGAGCTACTAAAGAAGGGATACATTCGCTCCAGCATGTCACCTTAGGGAGCCCCGGTCCTATTCATGAAGAAGAAAGATGGGACGTTGAGGCTGTGCATTGATTTCTGGCAGTTGAATAAGGTAACTGTCAAGAACAAGTATCCTTTGCCAAGGATCGATGATGTTTTTGATCAGTTGAAGGATGCGAAAATATTTTCAAAAATAGATCTCAGATCTGGATATCACCAAGTGAGAATAAATGATGAGGACATTAGCAATACTTCCTTTAGAACAAGGTACGGTCATTATGAATTCACAGTGGTGCTGTTTGGACTGACAAATGCACCTGCTGTTTTCATGTGCTTAATGAATGGAGTGTTCAGAGATTATTTGGACAAGTTTTTCATAGTCTTCTTGGACGATATATTGGTGTATTCTAAGACAGAGGAAGAACATGAGCAACACCTGATAATGGTGCTGTAGGTGTTAAGAGAACACCAACTGTTTGCAAAATTGAGCAAGTGCTCATTTTATCAAAGGTAGATTCATTACTTGGGGCACATTATATCAAAGGAAGGGATCGTTGTGGATCCTGAAAAGGTTGAGGCCATTCAAGAATGGTTAGCACCAAGGAATGTGGCGGAATTTAGATCTTTTATGGGTCTGGCAGGCTACTATAGAAGGTTTATAGCCGGATTCTCAAGGATAGCTCATTCTATCACTTCCTTGCAAAGGAGGGAGAAGAAGTTCCAGTGGATTGAAGAATGTGAGAGCAGCTTCCAGCGATTGAAGCAGCTACTAACTAGCACTCCAATCTTGAAGATTGCAGATCCAAATAAGGATTACGTAGTGTGCATAGATGCGTGTAAGGAGGGACTAGGAGGAGTTCTCAGCCAAGGGGAATTTGTAATTTGTTATGAGTCCCGAAAGATGAAAGAGAATGAAAGGAATTATGGCACTCATGATTTAGAGCTAACAACAATCATCCACACCTTGAGGAAATGGAGACATTACCTCATGGGCAAAAGATTCGAGTTGAGAACAGACCATAACGGTTTGAAGTATTTATTTGATCAGTCGACTTTAAATGCCAGGAAAATCAGATGGCTGGAGTTTCTGTGCGAATATGACTTTGATATCAAGCATATCAAAGGGAAAGAAAATAAGGTGGGTGATGCACTCAGCAGAAAAGTGCACGAATTACATGCTATAGCCATTAGCATGTACATGACTGAGATTAAAGACAGAATTTTGGAAGCTGCAAATGTTGATTTGCAGTACAGAGGTTTAGTAGCAAAGATACAACAGCGTGAGAGACCACAGACCAAGGAAAGTTACACCTTGGGAACTGATGGCTTACTTCTATATAAAAACAGAGTGTATGTACCCAATGTCCAAGAATTGAAGCTAGCAATTCTAAAATAAATGCATAGAGTGGCTTATGATGGACATCCTGGATATCAAAAGACTGTGGCAACAGTCAAAATCCATTATTTTTGACCGGGTATGAAGAAGGAAATCATTGAATACATCGCCAGAAGGTTAAGGCTAAGCATAGGCACCCAACAGGGTTGTTGCAGCCTTTACCCATTCCTGAATGGAAATGGGACTTGATAACAATGGATTTTATCACCGGACTACCTAGAACAAGCAAGAAACATGATTCAATCATGGTGGTGGTGGAAAAGATTACTAAAGATTCCCATTTTATTCCACTGAAAACCACCCATAGGGAAGCTGATGTTGCTAATTTCTTTTTAAAAGAAGTTGCACGCTTACATGGAATTCCTAAGACAATTGTGTTTGATAGGGACTCGAAATTCATCTCGAAATTCTGGAAAGGACTGTTCAAGGGATTCAGAACAAATCTGAACTTCCGCACAACGTATCATCCTGAGTCTGATGGTCAGATAGAAAGGGTGAACATAGTAATAGAAGACATACTGAGAATGTATGTGATGGATAAACCATCAAGGTGGGAAGACTACCTGCATTTAGTAGAATTCACCTACAGTAATGGGTATCATACATCGTTGAAGATGGGCCCATTTGAAGCACTTTATGGAAGAAAGTGCAACACACCAGTAAGCTGGGATAATCCAGCTGACAGAGCAGTGATTGGGCCTGAGCTGCTCAAAGAGATGGAAGACCAAATGATAAGGATTAAACAGAATCTGAAAGCTGCCTAGGATAGGCAGAAACGTTACACTGATAGTAATAGAACCCATAGAGAATTCAAAGTGGGTGACCATGTTTTCCTGAAAGTGAGGACTAGCAGGAGTTCCTTGAAGTTGCGAAGTTGCACCAGATTGACAACAAGATTTTTTGGGCCATTTGAGATCCTAGAAAGGATTGGGCCAGTTGCATACATGCTTACATTACTTGCATCTATGACTGTACATAATGTGTTTCATGTTTCACTGCTTAAGAAATATGTACCTGATGCTAATCATGTTATCGATTGGAATATGATTCAGGTGGAACCAGAAGGTGTCCTTCAAGTGCATCTTGTGCGCATATTGGACAGGAAAAGAAAACAGCTCCGGAATCGAGCTATAGAGCTTGTAAAGGTCCAGTGGACCTGGTACGGTCCTGAAGACGCAACATGGGAGCATGCAGATGCTATGTAGGCAGAGTAACCACATCTTTTTGAAAATTTTGAAAGGCTTGTAGAGACAGTGTAAGTTGCACTGAGGATAGTGTAGAAATAAGGGGAGGGGGATTGTAGTGTCCCCAAGGCCAAGCCCTGTTGTAAATCATGTTTTGACAGGAATTGTAATTATGTTTTATAGGCTGGTGAGCCAAGTTTTTATAAGCTAGTGGCTTATGTGTTTGTTAGGCTAGGGAGCCTAACAAAACGGCCAGGGTGAGCTGTGAAGAGGGGCCCCTGCTCTCATTCGATCAGACGACCTGAGCGTGTACGGGCTCTAAGCAGTACGACGGACCTGAGTTCTGCAGAGAACCTTCATGCATCTCTGTGATCCAAAAATCCTGTGTCTGGCTCTGAGAAAACCTATGTATACCTCCGTATTGAACCAAAATCCTGTGATTGATTCTGAAAGAGCTGGATTCACCCCTGTTCTGAACCGAAAAGACTGTGTTTGGCTCTGAGAAAACCCATGTATACCTTCGTATTGAACCAGAAGCCTGTGATTGATTCCGAAAGAGCTAGATTCACCCCTGTTCTGAATCGAAAAGCCTGTGTGGTGTCTGGGAATCCGTGTGCATCCTCTATCCAAAATAGAACTGGTGCATGAAGCCACTGTCCCGAAGCCGTGATCATGAGACCATTTTTCCATTTCCGAACCCGTTTTGAGGAAGCCGATGTCTGTATTTCCGTGGGTAATTGCAGCTGCGCAGTGCAGGACTGTGTATGGACTGTGACCAGTTGTGAAACACTCTCTCCAGGTGAGAGTGGTGTTTGAGGTTGGATGAACAGGTGGTTTGGCCTGTGAGTGTCTCTCTCTAGGTGAGAGAGTGCGCAGAGGAAGGAGAGGACTCTTGGAAAGAACCCTGTAGCTGCCACAGAGCTCAGAGACTTCCGGTCTGGTCTGTTGCTGTAACCCAAGGCAAGGGAGGTTAGCAGCTAAAGGACTGTCCAGGTGACAGAGAAGTTGTATACTCCTGGGGTGGAATAGGCATGTGGGGAATGAGGGTCTGTGGGCAGTGAGCGTGAGTGGTTCTTGGAAGATAATTCCTTCCTCGTGACTGTTTGTTTTCCCTGTAACCTCAGCCTAGCCTAAGATTCCTTGCCTTGGGGGTGGAGCTTAGTCCCAGCTCGGGGGTGACCTATTGCTGAGCTGATGAGCAGTGCGGTCTAAGGCTGGGAGGTTCATGGAAGGCCTGCACTTGGTTGGTGGAATTACCTCGGTTTCAAGATAAGTATCATCTTATGTTAAATGTTATGTTTTGCATGCCTGTGATGCTTATATTTTATCATGTATTCTGTTGTGTAGATGAATTATGGTTAATTCCATTCTTAAAATTAAGATAGCAATAATTTATATGACATACTCTGAGTTTAAATGTGTTTCATTTGCTTAAATGCATGTTGTTTTATAATCCAGAGCGGGTGTTATATTTCTGCGAAGTTTGTTAACCGAAAAAGTGGTGCTACAAGAAGCATGGTCTAGCTGCGGAATGTCAACTTGAAGTACCATAGGGTCCTGCAGACCCAGGCTAACCCAATTGTTCCTTCTCACAGAAGGAACATGATAGGAGGGATGTGCATGCAAGGCATGTAAGAGAATAAATAAAAGAGTGGAGAATGTGAGAATATCTCCAGCTGAGAAGGAGTCGAAGGCCACGATCTTGATGTTGAGGAAGCATCTGATAAACCTCGTCGAGGTCGTGACAGAGAAGGAGATCACTGAGAGTTTGTAGAGAACGAGACTTGAGCAGAAGGTCGTGAGCTTGATGTTGAGGAAGCATCTGATAAACCTCAGAGAAGATGTGAAAGAGAAAGGATCGTTGAGAATTGGCATAAATTCCCTGGTGATATCATGGCTTGGCACGGTGGTGGCTAGAGAACTAAGAATGAATGCCTCTGAGCCTATGGTTGGGTGGAAAGGCGCACACCCACATTCAGCTAGTTGGCTGCAATCTGTAATAGATAAGTATTCTCATATCCTATGTAATTGAACTGTAACTATATATTAATGTTGGATATCTTATTAGCATTGCAGGGATGTGCATGTTTGCTTAATGATTATATTGTATCCCTTTAATTCTGCCTTGTTGTGTATTTAAGAAAACAAGGAATTATCTGGCTTGTACACGTACATGCATGAGCCCTGTGGTGGCTCAAGTTAAAATAAATGAACTATGAGTTTGTTGACCTTGGGCAGAGCCTCATGTGTGCATGCTGACACTCCCAATCTTTCTGAAGGAAGGAGTCTGTTAAGCTCAAGAGAGGTAGTGCATGTATGCATAGATTCTCTGTGAGGCGGGTAGAGACCGAGAACCTCTTAATTTCTATAGTTGATAAATGAGCGCAAGGGGTGCGCATAATATTTATCTAAGAGTTAAGTTCAGGAGAATTAGCGCAAAATACCTAAGTATTTTAGAGCTAACAAAGCTCAGGAAGGATAGCAAGATTCAAGCCCTAAAAGGGGAGATCCTTTCGTTTGGAAGATGAATGGATGAGATTAGTTAGGGAGGAGATGAAGCTCCTCATGATCGTCGGATATGAGGAAGGGACATGGATGTTAATCCTTCAAGCCCTTAAGAATTTGTGGGTTTGGTGAATTGGGTATATTCATCGTATAGGAGGTGAATCCTCCCGAAGTACCAAAGTAAATCTGGGTCGTAGATCTGAGGATTTTCGGGAGCTATCCCAACTGTTGTATCCACGATGTAGTTAGGTCGACGTTGACCAATTTGTGAGGACGGGGATGTTGTAACGTCAAGACCCCCCAAAGACCAGAGTCTCGAAGTAATGTGGACCGTGGATCTAAGGATTCTTCGGGACCCTTCTTGACCGTTTGATCATGGGGACGTGTGTATCATGTCGAGAGCACATTGGGGGCCTATGTTTCAAGTGACAAAGTTTCCAGTTATGGTGACCTCGTGGCAAGGTAAGGGAACGTCGATGACCTGATGTCGGTGTTGCGTATTCTTATTGATGTGTCTTGGGATGACATACGTCCCTCTAGTAATGGCCTAGCAATAGGACCCAAGGGACCCTTGAGTGGAAGTTACGAGTCATAGATCTTTGGGGTTACGTGGATACCCTTAGAATGTTAGATATAGGTTGTGGTCAGCTCGATGCTGACCTACTCTGGGAGAATCGAAGTGTGAAGGCACGAGGATTCCCGGAGGCTTGAGTCTCGAAGTCATCCCATTTGTCCATTGGAAAAGTATGTGTAGCGGAAGATCTGGCACTCTGGAAGGATTGAACTTCGGAGGTTTGCGGTTGTGAGTACTTGGAAAATTCATCAAAGCATCGGAGTCTGAAGTTTATGTGGGTCGTTGATCTGGAAAGGGAGAAGGGAGCGTCGATCCCTCTCATGTCATTTCAAAACTTTGCCAATTCAGAGTTCGGGAGAATTGGCGAGTGGTGAAGTGAAAACGCCCCGAGCCTGAAGCTCCAAAGCACCGAATTAGGTGCCTATTGTCTTGGCGTCTGGGCAACGCCTGAGGTCATATGAAGGAAGGGGCCTAGCATGGAAATCTAGCACCTATTTTTCAATTTCTTCAAAGGTGCCATGAAAGTGCCTGCAGGTTTAGAAGAACTTGTACTTTGGAGAAAGGGGAACCTAGAGAGAGTTAAGGAAAACAAAATTATGATGCCCCACCACTTAAAAGAGCATCTAGGGGTCAGGTTTGTTACATTTACTATATCCATGGGAATAATATGGGGTACCTAGGGAGGTACCCAAGGGGAATAATAGTAGATATGTATTGCTATGTATGAATTCCCTTTTAATAAATAAGGCCTAGTGTGAACACAATAAATGTAAGAGGGCTTACTAGAAGGTTTCACTTCTAGAAGGTTCCTCCTCTAGAATGTTCTTAGGTGGTAGGTAGAACTATATAAAAGGGTGTAAATAATGTAATGGGCATGCTGAATAAGTATTGTATTTGGATTGTAGCTCATTATGAGGTTTCCCCCTTGAAGAGGTAAGTGATTAGAAGTGGATCCCTTCCTTAACAGGATCGATTGTATAGTGTTTCCCTATCTTAAGGGTTTTTATATAATGAAGTGGGATTTCTTCTATATCTTGTGTGGTGATTTATTATGCAAGTCTCTAGTACTCAAAATTCTACCACCCAAGGAAAGCTAGGTTTTATAAAATTAAAGTACAAGGATCTCACTAGTACATCGGGCCCATTTTCCGACGATTTACCAATGCATGTTCGTCACCACAACGTCATAAGTATGACGAAGGCAACAATAATTTATTCATCTCGTCCTCTTTGTCGCAATTACATCGACATTCAAGAGTGAGTCTCAATACGATAAACGGATTCGTTTTAAGAGTGACTAACATGCCTCAATTAGTTCATCTGGTACGTCGAAAGATCGATGAAAAAGTGAAAAAATTTTGATGAAAAAATGACAAACCGTCAATGGAAAAGTGACAAACCTTCGATGAAAAAGTGACAACCCGACGACGCAAAATTGAAAAACCTTCGACGAAAAATTGACAAAACTTCGGTGAAAAAATGACTAGAAGGTTGTATGTCCAATGTTTTTATTCGGGGAGGAAAAATCCACGTTAGTTTAACCATCGATGAAAGTGAAAAACCTTTGACGAAAAAGTGACAAACCTTCAACGCAAAATTGACAAACCTTCGATGAAAAAGTGACAAACCTTCGATGCAAAATTGGCAAACCTTCGATGAAAAATTGGCAAACGTTCGATGAAAAAATGATGAGAAGGTTGTATGTCTGACGCTTTATTTAGGGAGGAAAAAATCCACATTAGTGGAACCATCGATGAATGGGTTCATCGATGGTCTATATATATATATATATGTCTGACGAAAGGCCTGTAGGACATTTTGATTGAACTTGCATAGATTTGTGCCTACAAGGTCTGGACCTATAAACTGTCAAAACTATAATCATCTTCCACATCCTCTTTATAAGGTCAATTCACCTGCAGAAACAACAATTCCACCTAAACCAACACCAGAGATCCATGTGGGCCATACTTATAATTTTCGAAAAAAACATTTCTACCAGTTTTATGAGAATTTCAAAAGACTACCATAACAATCAGGAAGAGTGTGAACATATTTGGAATTTAGAGTTAGACTAGGAAGCTAAAGTCAGTAGGATATTATGCAAAAGAAGAAGAAATGGATTTTATAGTAAGCTAATCAATATTGTGGCCAAATCTTCCAAAGATATTTATCTTGCAACTAATCCATGTATATATATCATTTATTGTGGAATGTTTATCTCAATCAGTTGTTCTTTGACATGAGTCTTGTTCATCTTCTTAGAGTCATTTATGTGACCATCATTAATTTATAATAGCAAAGACAATATTTTTCTACATTGATCTACACATGAAATATTACAATATCATGTTTAGGCTTTCCAACAACCCCATTTGTTGAGATTCCCTCTTATTTTGTTAGGCTCTCCTTCAAACAAAAACCCTATATCCATCTTCAGAACCAATAGTTTCATCTCAACCAAGATAATACATTTCTATGGAGTGTCAGTATATAATCAACATCCATCATAGATCCGACCCACCTCTATAATCATGTTTCCCTTCGAAAGTGAACTATGTAAGGTCTATTTTTATAACCACTAACCTTAGCACTAGGATATAGAATTGATCACATGTTCTCATTCAAATCTGTTGGTGCAACTATTATTCTCTATAATTCATCTCTTTTAGCATCATAACACAAGTCGAGTTATTGCACGGCCTTTAGCACCATAGATTACTATATCTACTCATTTATCTGTTGGGTGAGCATTTCCTTTTAGTTTTCCTCTAAAACAAATTTTGGTATGTAACATGTTGTCCTCACATCCTTGAAACCCTATTATTTTCATAAATAATTTAACAAATCATTTAGTATATATGGCAAGGCGATGCATCCAATCACATAAGTATACTAGTAATAGAGAAGGTGCTTTCCAATTAGAGTTAAGTTAGTTTCAAACTTCATTGTATAACTTGACTGGTGTTGTTTCCACCATGACTAGCAAGGCAAGATATCTAAGGCTGATAGGTGAATAAGCAGAGGTATACTTTAAATATGACAATTTAAATGTAGATATTTTGATAATAACACAACAATCAAAAGGTCATTCTAATATCATATAAGACCATACTCTATATTATTCATTATTCCTTGATCCCATACAACCCCTAGCGTTATAACTTTGACTCTAATACCAATTGTAAAATTCCCAATGCTAGAACAAGACTAAAATTATTATTTTTTTCTTTTACACCCAATCAAATTACCTAATTGTAACCTTCCATCATACATACAAATTGGTGTCAACTAAATTGCAAATACAAATATATATACTTTTTATTCTACCGATATCAATTTAGTTCCATCAAGTGCGCATTGACTACACTAGGATTCAAATCAAGTTTATAACTATTTGGAATTATTATTAATGGTAAGTGCATATTGTCTTTAACAGTTTTAGGTTTATTCTAGAAATGAAAACACTCAAATTCTAGCCATGCCTCTCGTACTTCAAACAAACTAAGTGTAAATGAATGGACATCATCATCTCTCACATCTTGTAATATTTTTTATTCATTAAATGAATGAATTACAAACCAAATTACCTAATTTCATACATAATAGAAAATTAACAATTGCAAAAATTCATGAAGAAGTGATATATATATATATATATATATATATATATATATATATATATATGTATATCATATATATATATATATACAAAAGGTGGGTTTATCCATGGGTACTACCATATATATATACAAAAAAGGGTGGGTTTATCCATGGGTACTACCTTTAGTCTACTTGGGCAGAGTATAATTATATATTCAACACAAGAAGATATGTTCTTTCTCATTGGAACACAGAGATGCCAAGTTGTGTTGGATTCCACTCATTTAAATTGATGTAAACATGCAAACAACCCAAAGTTACAAGGTTGTCAATACTAGCCTTGTGAAATACTCACTCAAATAGATTTCACCATAACAAACAAAACTACAACTATTCAATTGTTGGCCAAATACAGGATAAATTTTCTTATTGGAAATTTTGAGACATATGCCAACATTGGGTTTAACAACACTGACACACACCGATTTTTAGAAAGGGAGAGAAAGACAAATGTTTTCCAACACATGCAAGAAGGTTGACAATGCAGTTGTGTTGATCCATTACAGGTATGATTACATGCAAGAAGGTTGATCATGTAGTTGAATTGATCCATTGCAAGTATGATTTGGTATTGTTCACTCATTGACTCAAAGAATTTTCCATCCTTGTAAAAATAATAAAATATCGAATGAGTGAGATACCATTTATGCCAAGTCAAGCAATGTAACCCATAATACAAACAAGCCTACACAAAACCACCAAGAATAAGGAGCAACAAGACTTGAATACAATTATTCTTGGGAAAAGTACAAAACCCACTAAGATTCACAAACAAGTTGGGTTGGGGAATAAAAATGTAGTGGTCAAGTTCAAACTATGAGTAGGGATGAGCCCAACAAAGTTTGTCTTTTTTTTCATATGTATATATATAATGAAAAATAGCTAATTTTGGTACAACTCAAATCAAACCCCCCTAAACATTTTAATCATGCATGTTGATCAGTAATAAAAGACCATAGGTATAATCCTTCCAAAAAACTATAAGGTAATTAAAGGCACCCAAGGCACCAACATAAATTTTAAATTTAGGTCATTGTGTGACTCAAACATAGTCCCAAGATAATAAATGCATCCTCAAATCAAGTTTATAGCTATTTTGAATTATTGCTAATGGTAAGTACATATTTTCTTTAACAAGTTGGGATGGGGAATAAAAATGTAGTGGTCAAGTTCAAACTATGAGTAGGGATGAGCCCAACAAAGTTTCTCTTTTTCTTCCATATGTATATATAATGAAAAATATCTAATGTTTTTACAACTCAAATCAACCCCCCCTAAACATTTTAAGCATGCATGTTGATCAGTAATAAAATGCCATAGGTATAACCCTTCCAAAAAACTATAAGGTAATTAAAGGCACCCAATACACCAACATAAATTTGACATAGACCAAAGCTAATAAACACATCTAGGATTAAAATCAAGTTTATAACTATTTGGAATTATTGTTAATGGTAAGTGCATATTGTCTTTAACATTTTTGGGTCTATTCTAGCAATGAAAACACCCAAATTCTCACCATGCCTCTCGTACTTCCAACAATAGTTAATGCTGGTATAACTCAAATCAACTCCCCCTAAACATTTTAAGCATGCATGATGATCAATAATAAAAGGAGATATGTATAACCCTTCCAACAAACTATAAGGTAATTAAAGGCACCCGATACACAAACATAAATTTGACTTTTAGGTCATTCACTCAAACATAGACCTAAGCTAATAAACACATCCATGATAATTTTCTAGGCTAAGATGAGAAAAATAAGGTCAACTGGAGGTCAAACCAAGGTCGATGGGACTAAAGGCTAGGTAGAAAAAACACCTAGGTCAAAAATTTTGCAAATAATAGAGTTGGATACAAATATGAAGTACGGAGATGAACCAAAGGCACAATAATGGTAGTGCAATAATCAAAATTCAACATACAAGCCCCATAAAAACATTACAAGTCCAATATCCATGAGCCAAAATAACCAAGTATACATACAAGGCCAAAGACACCATAAGAATGATAACCTGTCTACAGATTACAAGATTGAGCCATTCTATGAACAAAACAATGAGAAATATATCAAATATCCAAGCAATGGGAGCAGGGATGAGCTAGAATCCCCACCCATACAAATGATAATGCACATTTGAGACCAGGTTGAACTGAAAAGAAAACACACACAGGTTCAAAATTTCATTGAGATAGGGCTAGGTGAATGTCCAAATGAACTAGAAAAACAAAACTCCTAGAGATGAAGATTGTGACAAATCCGAAACCCAAAATGATAAGCATCAACTGCTTGGAATGGACCATGACACCAAAAACAATAATGACCTAGGTATTGTTTAGTATGGTCACAAAAGAAAATATCAAGGCTAGGATTGAGATATTCATAGATTCACCAAATGAACACTAAAATGCATGCTCAAACTTAACAACCAAAAGAAAAATCAAAGCTAATAAAATTGCATAATTACTTCAATACCTACAGGAGAAATTGTAGATGTGTTATTTTTCTTCTATAACCATTCACAATGCTTTCAACCAAGATCCCATGTAGCTGGAAATACTCAAGAGAATGGACAAGATTCTTTAAATATAGAGAAAAATGGATATCATCTAGCATGAAGGGTGACTTAGTCCAAGAAACGAAGAAACTAGATCTTGGGCTGGTGGAGCGAAGGGATCCAAATGACGAATTGAGGTTAAAAGATAAGTCAAAACCACAAAAGCCACCCAAACCAAACAACATATGTGAGATAAAAAAATGGTGGATTTGTGCATGGGTTAGAGAACCAATAAATCTTGTTAAATGCAAGTGTAAAGGCCGAGTATCAATGGCTTGGATGGAAATCAAAGGAAAATCTAGTGTGGAACAGAAATATCCCAAGGTAAGGACAAAACAATCAAATCAAATAATTTTTGTAAAGCTCAAGAATTATTGGCTCAGGATCATTCAATGCACAAACTCTAATATATCACATGCACCATATAATCCATAATCAAACATATATCAAGTGCCACCCACAATAACCATTACAATGAGCTAAAGAGTAGATTGTTGGACAGTTGGTTTTCATTGATGTCAACCCTTAGAGAGTGATCTTGGAGATTGATGTCAAACCTTAGAGATTGATGTCAACCCTTGGAAAGGTCTATGGATGTTGGACATTTGATTGAAATTTGTATGATAGAGATTGATGGTGAGCTAGTTGGGTACATTTGATGTAGTCTACATATAACCCTAGAGGTGTGGTTATGGGACCCGGATTTGATTGAGGAATAATGACATGAAGGATAGTGAAATTGTAGGTAACATTATCATAGATGGATAGTACACATCATGTCATTTTTGGTGATATCTGGTACACCACATGGTTCCTCATGGTTAGGAAGATATAACCTTGTGAAGTTAGAAGCCCTAATTTTAAGGGAATAGGTTACCTAGAAAAATTACAAATAACCCTTAATGAGTCATTCACAAGAACACTCACACACTTACATTGAATATCTATCTTGTGAATGTTATCATGGTATAGTATTGTAATATTTTGGCTAGTTTGCGATGGAGAATTCTGAGGCAACGAAGCGGGAGAAGTGTGAGATTATCGAGGTTGCATAGGAGAGCAGGAGAAATTGAGGAAACCCTAATTTACTTCATCCTCGTGGGTCATCCCATACCTGTATAGTGAGGCCCTCACATGTTGTCCTATATCTGTCAAGCAAGGCATCCTTACAGTTCATCTAGTGTCTGTCTAACAAGGCATTTACAGAATTGAGAAAGAATGTTTTTACTTGGTTGTTGAGATCAATGAAGAAGCTAAACATATGTATCTGATGTTTCAGGTCATCTACAGGTATGCTTTAAAGGTCACCTGTTTGGTTATGATATGGGATACACTTGAGAGGTATGTCTTATTGATGGTACACCTTGGAAAGGTTATGGTACATTGATTAGAGGCATTAGTGGTTGGTTTGGTTTCTAGTTTGGTACATGGTATGGTGTTGATTATTGATGTACGTATTTGAGGCACATGTTTGGAACATACTTGAGGCACATGGTCTGAGGTAATGGTTGGCATGTTGTATGGTTGATGATGTTATTGGTATTAATACATTGATAGAGGCACTTGTTGGTGATCTTGATATATTCTTGGTACCATGTGGTTTGAGATATGCTCTTGGTGATCTTGGCATGAGTTTCATGCAGATGAGAGTGGATCGGGCTTCGTGGATGAGATAGTGATTGGTTGGACATGTTTTTGTGACATTGATTGGTTGGACAGGCTTGTCAGTGACATGTTGGATACAATGACAAGTTGAGAGGTTACAGGTTGATTTGATAGTGGTAGTGACAATGATAGAGATAGTGGTAGTGATTGTGGTAGTGATAGTTGGTCTACATTTATATTTAAGGGAAAAAGGATGGGGAAAGAAAAGGGGGTTGTATCCTCCTTCCGGTTGGAGCCGAAGAATCAGGGAGTTGGAGCTTCGTTCATGTTGGAGCCTGAGAACTAGGTGGTTGTAACCACCTTCCAGTTGGAGCTAAAGAACCCAGGGGGTTGTAGCCTCCTTCTGGTTGGACCTAGAGAATTCAAGGATTTGTAGCTTCCTTTAGGTTGGAGCCTGTAAATAGGGGGTTTTAGCCTCCTTCCAGTTGCAACTGTATAATTGGTAAGTTGGTGCTTCCTATGAATGAATTCTTGATATATATAAGAAAGAATTATGTGGTTTTCTCCCATTTGGGTTTCCACATAAATATTGGTGTACTTTGTTCTTGATGTGATGTTGATGTGATGTATATATATATATATATATATATATATATATATATATTGAATGCAATCATAGATGATACATTGTGAAAGAATATATATTGTGGTTAAAAGTGGTATAAATTGCTCATACTGATTCACCCATCGACCCCCCCTCTCAGTATTCCAACAATCGGTATTAGACTCGGTTCCTTCAAGGAAATAGTTTAACCACTAGAAGGAGTTCATGGAATACAGTGAGAATGGACTACCAATGTTTGATTGTCAGAGTGGTCTAGTGTGTGATAGGTGGAGAAGAAGAACGGATTTTGTTTTTGAAAGAACATGGATATGATATTTGGTATTTAGTTGTTATAGGATATAATGGCTCAAAGAAACCAAAAACTGCATTCAAGAAGGAATTGAAGAAGAACAAAAAAATAGCTATGGATTTCATCATGGAAGGATTCAATGATTCAATAATGAACAAAGTGGGAAAATGTTCATCGGCTAAAGAACTATGGGATAAGCTACATCATATCTATTCTTCTCCCATCACAGAGTCAGAGATTGCTAAAGAAGATATAGGTACATAACAAGAGGTAAGATGCTCATCATGTTAGACAGATTCAGAAGAAGAAGATTTTGTAATCAACATAAGTGAATTATTTTGCTTTAATTGTGAAGAGCGCAGACATCTTGAAATTGAATTCCTTTATTTGAAGATTAAAATTTATGAGACAGAAAAGACCAATGAAATGGAAGAAAACCCTGATATTGAAAAGGAAAATAATCATGAAGAATATTTCAGTCAACAAGAAAGAGAACTTGAAGATGAAATAATCACATTGAAGATCCAACTTGAAGAAGAAAAGAGAATAGAATAATTCACGAGGAATCAAATGTTGAAGAAATAATAATATTAGAAAACAAACTCCAAATAAGTCGAGCAAGTGATCATGATGTTAAAGGATCATCTAGAAGAAGCGAGAAGGATTGAAAAAAATCTTGAGGATCAGAAGCAATGTTTGGAAATAAAAATAGCATCACAAAAGGAAGAAGCAAAAAAGAGAGAGAATATATTGACATATCATATTAAGGAAAAAATTGATGACTTAAATTATCTTGAAGTAGAATTTTATCAAGAAGAGAGAAAACATGAAAAATAAATCATCTCCTTGAAGATCCAACTTGAAGAGAAAAGAGGACGAAAGAAGTCATGAAGAATCGGATGATGAAGAAAGAAGAAGAGGCTGCGAAGCTAGAAGAAGAAGTTGTTACATTGAGAGTTAAAATCATCAAGGTCAACAAGAATGTTTCAAAGATGGAAATATCCACCTCATCAGTAGAGAATGTTGAAGAGAAGCCCTGCAAGTCACTAGAAAACAAGATTGAATAAACGATTAAGAGTTATGCATAAGTACTCAAAGGAAGGAATCATGGTCAACAAGAATCAAAGAAGAATGAGCATAATAGAGATACATATTCAACAAGACCTGCCACATTCAAACAACAAAGAAGATTCAACCATGATGAAGAGATCCACATAAGAGAACATCATGATCAACCAAGGAAGGAATTCATAAGGACTACACAACAAAGAACAATCATCCACTCCCAGGTATGTAAATTTATTTTATGGTCATTTGTTTTATTGTGCTAACTTTGGACATAAGGTTGCAGATTGTAGGGTTTATGAAAGAATTGTTCAAGAAATAAATGCTTATGTGGCCCCACATAACATTGAATGTTACAAATGCCATAACTATGGACACATAGATTGTGATTGTAGAATCATGATCCATACTTCCATAAAAGAAAACACTAATATCATATATAAGAAAGTATGGAAAAGAAAACACTAATATCATATATAAGAAAGTATGGAAAAGAAAACAAGAAGAGTAGGTGAAAAAAGACCAGGTCCCAGAGATCGCAAGATTGCAAATAATACGAGATGAAGACAAATCTATAGAGAAAAAGGAAGATGTTAGATACATAAAGGTTTGGATAAGAAATGAAATAAAATTAAGGACATGTGAATAAGGAACACGTTCAATATATTGTACTTTCAGGAATTATAGAACAATATCAATCCACAAGAAGAAAGGGAGAAGTCAAAGTTTAGAAAGACAATGACTCTACAAACAAAGAGGAAGATGAATCTACATCAGATAAGGTATTGTTTTGAGCCATATGGATTGGATACTCTCAACAAATATGTATGTTGAATAGGGGGAGTCCATGCAGTAGACACTACAAATCAGAGAACCATCTTTCGAGCAGTATAAAGTGTTTGTAGACACAAATTCAAAGCAGTTAGATAGAAGAAGTATAGACTAACAGATTGATTGGTTGAGAAGTAGTGTTCCCACACATGTATGAATTGATAGGAATAAGTTTATGATTGTATTTCATGTATTCATTTAGGAAGGGATATATTCAGTACAGGTTGTTCCAGACATGTGTAATTTTGATAAGAAAATAGATCAGATCAATGGACATATTTGATTCAGTATGATAAACATTAACATGTGATGATCAGTTGTAGCATATTCAAGAGAAGTATTTAGAATAGTGACATATGGGCCAGCATTGTGGACATTTGAGTATTAGAGTTATGGAAAAATATGGATTCACGAGATGCATAGAAATGTAACTACAATTGGAATCATTGGAATCAGATGGTCATAGAAAGTCAAGCAATGAAAGGAACAACAGAACATAGAAATATAAACAGTTCACAGAAGATATATCATCAGAAGGACATTTTTGAACAGTATGGTCTAGTAAACATGACAAGTAAATGAAGAAATTGAATTTTGAATGATTTATATATATGTCATTGAAATTCAAGAGGAAGCACCAATGGATAGTAAACAACACTGGAAGAGAGGAAAGGAAACATATACAGGTATCCCTATACTGATCTACATCTTACATAAAAGTCAAAGGAATAAAAATCATCAAAGAAAGAGATCTAGACATGACGATTAGTAGCATGCATACATGGGCAGACATATCGATAAGGGGAGTTATCTTTTGTGAAATATGAAGAGAAAGAACAGAGGCATGAAGACATGGGGAGCATCCCCAAGAGGAGATACCCTTTTCCATTGATGTCAAAAGGGGAGAGATAGAAACATTGATGAGGAGCTATGATCATAGGGGGAGAATGAGCATGAGTGTTTCCATGTCCAAGTGTTGCCATCAATGTTGGTTTTTCCATCAATTCCAAGGGGGGGGGGAGGATTGTTGTACAGTTGGTTGTCATTGATGTCAACCCTTGGAGAGTTATATTGGAGGTTGATATCAACCCTTAGAGATTGATGTCAACCCTTGGATATGTCTAGAGATTTTGGATATTTTATTGACATTTTTATGATCGATACTGATGGTGAGTTAGTTGGGTACATTTGATGTAGTCTACATATAGCCCCTAAGGTGTGGTTATGGGACCCAAATTTGATTGAGGAATAACAAATTCAAGGACAGTGAAATTGAAGGTAATACTATTATAGATGGATAGTACATATCATGTTGTTTCCGGTGATATGTGGTATGCCAAATGGTTACTCACGGGTAGGAATATATGGCCTTGTGAAGTTAGAAGCCCCAAAGAATGGTCAATAATCCCTAGTTGGTTACAAGTCAATGAATGAAAGAGTAAAGTGGTTGCAACAAGAAATATATAGAAGCACTAATTTTAAGGGAAGAGGTTACCTATAAAAAGTATAAATAATAAAGGATTCATTCATAAGCACACTCGTAAAATTACATTGAATATGTATCTTTTGAATGTTATGGTATAGTATTGTGATATTTTGGTGAGTTTGTGATGGAGAATTTTGAGGTAGTGAAGCGGGAGAAGTGCGATATTCTTGGGATTGCAGAGGAGAGCGGGAGAAAATAAAGAAAATCTAATTTAGGCATCCCCACGGGTCAATCCATACTTGTATAGCATTTCCCTCACAGTTTTTCCTATGTATATCAAGCGAGGCATCCTCACGAGTCAACTAGTGTTTATCTAGCGAGGTACCTAGTTGTTGAGGTCAGTGAAGAAGCTATATATATGTATCTGGTGTTTCAGGTCATCTACAGGTATGATTTAAAGGTTAATTGTTTTTTTATGATATGGTATACACTTGAGAGGTATGTCTTGTTGATGGTACACCTTGGAAAGGTTATGGTACAATGATTAGAGGCATAAGTGGTTGGTTTGGTTTCTGGTTTAGTACATGGTATGGTGTTGATTATTGATGTACATATTTGAGGCACATGTTTGGTACATACTTGAGGCACATGGTTTGCATGTTGTATGGTTGATGATGTTATTGGTATTGGTACATTGATAGAGGCACTTGTTGGTGATATTGATATATGCTTGGTACCATATGGTTTGAGATATGTTATTGGTGATCTTGGCATGAGTTGCATGTAGATGAGAGTGGATCAAGTTTCATGGATAAGACAATGATTGGTTGGATAGGTTGTTGTGACAGTGATTGGTTGGATAGGATGGTCAGTGAAAGGTTGGATACAATTATAGGTTGATAGGTTACAAGCTAATGTGATAGTGGCAGAGATAGTGGCAATGATTGTGGTAGTGAAAGTTGTTCTACATTTATATTTCAGGGTGTAGGACGTGGAAAGGAAAGGGGGTTGTAGCCTCCTTCCGGTTGGAGACGGAGAATGTAAGAGTTGGAGCTTCCTTCAGGTCAGAGCCTGAGAACTAGGTGGTTGTATCAACCTTCTGGTTGGAGCCATAGAACCCAGGGGGTTGTATCCTCCTTCTGGTCAGAGCCAGATAATTCAGGAAATTGTAGCTTCCTTCAGGTTTCTTCCTGTAATAGGGGGTTGTATCCTCCTTCCATTTGTAGCTAGAGAATTGGGAAGCTGGTGCTTCCTATGAATGAATTCTTGATATATATAATAAATCATTCTATGGTTTTCTCCCATTTGGGTTTCCACCTAAATACTGGTGTACTATATTCTTGATGTGATGTTGCTTATGATTACATGCTTGTGATATATATATTGAATGCAATCATTGATGATAAATTGTTGAACATTGTGAAATAATATATATTGTGGTTAAAAGTGGTATAAAGTGCTCATATTGATTCACCCTCTCCCCCTCTCAGTATTCCAACATGGATGACACAACATACCATATGTATATCATAACCTTTGATATATTCATTTCCAAAGTACGCCCACAAGAGAATATCCAATGCTAAGAGGGCTCAGTTGGGTGATCATGGGAAAACCTTAGAAAAATGAAATGCAACTCTCCTGGTACTGTAGGCTACTAAGAAAAGTCCGAAGATAAATAAATATGTTCCAATAACATGTAAGAAAGATGCAATCAAACCAAATGAAAATGACCCTTTCTAGAACTAATGTGGCTTGTAAGATGAGATATTTCACTTGCACTCCAGGGTGAGTCTCGTGCATGAATTCAAAAATATTTTTGACGACAGTTTTCAAAATTTTCCAAAGTGCCCTAAAAAATCTTGGATATTTTCCCACTACATACCTATTCAGTTAACCAGAAATTGCATTAGTTTAGAAAAACATACTTGATGCTTCAATAGGTAAAAAATATAAAATTATTGACATGATAAGACTATACATACATGATGTTACTTGAAATTACAATGTTATTATCATTTCCCTTACTGACTTCACATAGGTTGAGTAAATCACGAATTATTGTCACTAAAAACCGATTTTCCTGTCATTACAAAAAGCAAATAAAAACAATAGAATATCAAAAAAAATATGAACTTGTATAAATGGTTAATATATAAAGAGTCACCAAAAAAATTCAATGGTTTCAATGCACTTGAATCTATATGCATAGCAGAAAATATGGAAAGACAAACATTTGGAGTTGTCATTAATAAACTAATTCAAAAGCAAATAAATAATTGCATGGGAGATTATCCTATTGTTGTTAACACAGAAAATACATATATAAAATTTTGTTTAAATCTATCTTATTTTCTACTTACAACTATAACAGTTAAATAAAAAAAAGAAATATATGTGCTTGCATGAATCTTTATGGTTGGAAATTGTTTCGACAATGAAATAGACATAAAAATCACAAAGAAAGAAAAGTCCTTTAGGTCAGTGACATGATCACCTAGTTGTAGCATAATAAGCATCCAGTCAATAAATATGAATAGGGATAGAAAACCCAATAAATAAATATAAAACACTAGAAATGACAATTGCGACAAACATAGTATACTTGGTCCTCCATCATAGAACCTAAAATAGAGCCAATTGCCCAGTAGAGCGTGTTCAATTTGTTCCATGTCCAATCTTCATCGTTAAGTTGTCCAATCTTCGTGAAGTTTGTGTTGCCCATGTTTTCTAGTCTTTCCTTGGTTTCTTTTTGCAGGCTCCCAGACACGTCAAAACAAATGAAGGAAATACTAGAAAAACATGGGTAGCAAAAACCTAGTTGGAAATGCATTGTGGATCATGGAGGTGACCACCCTTTAGACCTGCATTTTTCAAATACAATAATAGGTTAAATGACTGAATAATAACTAAACATCAATGAGATTGTATTTGACAAAGAGAATTGAAAGTTGTATCAATGAATAATAATTAAATATGTACGATGCTCTAGAAATACTAAAGGGGAATACCTCATGAATGAGATCCTCTTGGTTTTGAGAATAATTTATTCTCTACTAAACAGGACCAACCACGTGAAGGTGGAAGCTCGTTCACTGTCAATTCCCCATACCCAATCATGCATAACAAGTAGAAAAATAAGAATTAAAGGTGAACTAAATCAAGAAGTTACATGCATACAAAACATATAAGGTCCACACACAACCAGAAAACCAAATAATTGTATAGTCAATAATTTACATTAATAAAATTTGTCTTGTAAATATGTACACTCACTTCTTTTTATGTTTCTTATTTTTCATAAAAGTCATGAGTGTATCATCATTAGGTTCATATCGATCCCATCCTTCAACTATTGGGTCTTGTTCTGTTGTTGGAAGATGATGGATCATCTCAAGAATTCTACTACTTCTAGTAGAAGGACGTGGATGTTGATGTACTACAGGGGAATCCACTACGATAAAAAAAAGTGTTAAAAGGACATGGTTAGTTATCATTCATAGTAGTGTTTCATTAGTATGAATATCATTACTATGTTTTATACCTGGAGGAGCAGTGGTCAACACCATTGGTTGGATTGTCGTCGGTTCCTCTCCTCTCCGAGCACCCTCATCTACATGCTCTACCATTGAAACAAGAAAAGTTATAATTACACAGTCTAAGGGAAATATTTATAATTTTCATATTATACATTTTATTTTAAATACATGAATACTATGATCATGGGTTTATGAACCACTAGAATCATGGGGTTGTTTTCCACCATCGTTAAATGAACCTGTGTTTCTTTCATGTTTGAAACAAATTGAGACATAATTAATTGATGGGTAAAATAAATTGTCAATATATTGGACAAGTAATCAATAACTGCAATCTTGTATTTTTATTTACCAACTCATTTGAAGGGTTGAATTGTGTATGTGATCCCTTCTTTTGTCAATTGTCCACCACATATTGAAAGTAAAACTTGAAGCTGAGAATCAAGTCTTCTTTTTTTCCGTCACTATTGAATCTATCCCCCTGCATCGCATGGCATAAGATATGGATTTTTTCTTACTGACTGCAATTAGATAAAATTTGCATGATTATATATTGTATAAAATGAATGAAGTATTTAGTACTTACAATTCTAGATTTTAATATCAAGTAACCACCTTGGGAAAATTTTTGTTGTCCATGATTATCTAATCTTTCCTTTTTGTAATGTCCCCAAGGCCGAGCCCAGTTGTAAATCTGATGTATGAAATGAATTGTAAATATGTGTTATAGGTTGGTGATCCAAGTTTGTATAAGCCGGTGGGCTTATGTGATTGTTAGGCCAGAGAGCCTAAGGGTTGGAGGCCAAGGGCCTGATTTTGTACTTGTATGTATCAAGAACATTTAATAAAATTGTAAACACCGCCAGGTGCAGACCAACCACGATGAATGAGTGAAGGGGGACTGAGCTTCCACAAAGAAGGCAAGGGATTAGGGGATGGAAGGTGGGAAAAGGGGCTAAGTGTTTAGCTTAGGGGGCTTAAACCTGGGAATAATATTTTAATATTATTCCAAAAAGACATGTGCATTTTATGTTTTATCCTAAGTTTCTGGCAAGGGAGGACGTACAAGGGTGATGCATGCTGGTGGAATGCATGCAGTTCCATGGGTGACAAGTGTCAACCCTGGTGCATGCGAATAAAACGGCCAGGATGAGCCGTGAGAAGGATTCCTCCTCCATTCTACCCGATTGTCTGAACGCGTAGGGAGTCGTGGATAGTACAACCAACCCGACCCCTACAGAGAAATCCTCATGCGTCCCTGTGATCCAAAAAGTTTGTGTCTGGCTCGGAGAAAACCCGTGTATACCTCCATACTGAACCAGAAGCCTATGATCGATTCTGAAAGAGTCGGTTTCACCTCTGTTTGAACCGGAAAATCCCGTGTTGTGTCTGGAGAACCCGTGTGCATCCACTACCCGAGATCGATTCTGTGCGTAAGATCTCTGTTCCGAAACCGTGACCGTGATACCATCCTGTGATTGTTGAACCAGTTTGGGAAAGCTTGTGTCTATTTTCCCCATGGGTTGTTGTGACCACGTAGTACTAGACTGCGTGTGGCTTGTTGGCCTCTGAGCAATTCGCTCTAGGTGAGAGAGTGCGTAGAGGAAGGAGAGGACTCCTGGAAGGAACCCTGTAGCTTCCACAAAGCCCAGAGACTTCCGGTCTGGTTTGTTGCTGTAACCCAAGGCAAGGGAGGTTAGCAACCGAAGGATTTTCCAGGTGACAGAGAAGGTGTATACTCCTGGGGTGGAACAAGCATGTGGGGAATGAGGGTCTATGGATAGTGAGCATGAGAGGTTCTTGGGAGAGAATCCCATCCTTGTGGATGTGTGCTATTTTTCCCTATAACCTCAGCCCAGCCTAGGATTCCTTGCCTTGGGGTGGAGCTTAGTCCCAGCTCGGGGGTGACCCATTGCTGAGATGATGAGCAGTGCGGTCTAAGGCTGGGAGGTTCGTGGAAGGCCTACACTTGGTTGGTGGAATCTACCATTGTTAAAAGATAAGTATTTGATTATGCTTTAATCATGTTTTGCATGACTGTGTTGCTTATCTTATCATGAATTCCGCTGTGTATATGAATTAATATTAAACACTATTGATTGTTAATTATAGCAATAAATAATATGTTTTACTCTGAGCTTAAATGTGTTTATTTGTTTAAATGCATGTGGATTATATAATACCTGTATGAGTTATGTACAAAGTGGTGTTACAGTTTGGTATCAGAACCAAGGTTTCGACACTGAGCCTAGATGGGACAGTAGAGTGGTCTTTGGACTGAGAGTGCGAGGGAAATTGGGTTTGGAAGGCCAATTTTAGACCTTAGTTTGCTCCAAAGTGTCAAGGAGTTACTTGATGAGTTTTTAAGCTTAGGAGGTTTAGCATCATGTGAAACCGCAGTTGGTGTGGTCTATGGCCACGGGGAGATAGGTCTCCACACCAATAGTGTTAGAACCTTAGGATCTGCTTGGGAGGGAAGGTGAACCCTCATGACCATCAGATCTGGAGAGTGTGCATAGGGTTTAAATCCCTTTTGAATTGCACAGGAGTGTGGGAATCACGATACGCGAACTCCCAAAAACCCAAAAAGAACCCGAGAAGATCTACACCGTAGATCATAGGAAGGTAGTTGACTGTCCGATTCGATGGAGGAGTAAACTGTAGATTTTGGGATTTTGGAAGATGGAGGTTCGAGATGTGGGGTGCACGAAGTCTTGATGCCCGAAGCCCTGAAATGCCGAAAAGATCTACATCGTAGATCATGGGGAGAAGAACTTGACCGTTGGATCAAGTAGTTTAGTAAACAATGATTTTGGGATTTCGGAAGATGGAAGTTCGAGATGTGGGGTGCATGAACTCCCGATGCCTGAAACCCCGAAATGCCGAAAAGATCTGCGCCATTGATCTGAGGAGGGTATCTGACCATTGGATTCCTTGCTTGGAATGGACGTGGGCACATGAATGCGTACCACGTGCCAGAGAGTTGAGAAGACAGGAGAGAGTGGTGGGACCCGATGACATCACCGAAGGTGATGTGGACCCTCCTGAATGTACCACGTGCTACTGTGGTGAAGGGCGACAACTGTGCTATGGGCCTGGAGAATAAAGTAATTTGCTACTTCAAAATTCGCAACGGAGGAGCATGAAGGCTCAACACTCCAACTCGCAAAGTCGCGAGTTGGCGAAGGAGTGCTAGCACTTAGCCCTAGCCTACGGTCATGTGTAGCAGGCACTAGCGAGGAGGGAGCCATACCCGTAGCGCATCTCAGGTATCGATGTTTAGAGGAAATGAGTCGAGGGTCTTCAACTCACGAACTTGCAATATTGTGAGTTGCGAAAGGGTGACTTTGGTTACGGAGATCTAACTGTTGGATCTTCGTGGACCGAGATTCTGAAGTTTCGAAGCCCCGAAATGCCGAAAGTTGAAGTTTCAAAAACCCGAAACCTCAAAAAATGAAGTCCTGAAATTGCAGAGCAGAACGAGAGCTCAGAAAACTTATTTGAATCGAAACGTCTTTTGTTCCTGTTCGTATTGGCTTATAAATGTTGTGGATTGTTCGTGAAGTTTTAATGGCTTGACAAACTTCGAATTGAATTGCACAGTGCGTGTGCAGAGTTCAATGAGAGTCAAAACTCCAGTTAACCAACGCCGAGTATGGAGTGGGAAAAGGTGCAGATTGCCGCCGAAACAGAGGACGAACGAGAAGGAAAGGATGTGAATGTGGAAGTGGAAGGATTGAACTCCAATGGGCATGGAAAAGAGATGGATAAGGAAGAACATATGATGAAACTCATCGAAAGATTGCAGAAAGATGCCCAGGCTCGCCTAGCTGATAGCCGAAAGCTCATGAAAATCAGGGATTGGCAGGGTGAATTCAACTTAAAAATGTTGAAGAGCCTAGAAAGAATAGAAAAGAAATTGGAAAAAGAGAGTGACACAAGTAGATCAAGAAGTGTTAGAACCCCTGAGAGGAGAAGAAGATCGAGGAGTGGTAGCAGACATTACTGTCTCTTCCCGAAGCATTCTGGTAGGGAAACACACAGTAGTTCAAGCCTGTCCCCTACCATAAAGCACCGAAAATATGGAAGGGATGAATTGAAAGGGGAAATCAACAAGATTAAACTGCCTACATTCGATGGTGAACATAAGAAAGAAGAAGATGTCGAAACATGGTTGTTGGGTATGAAGAAACACTTCCAACTGCAGAATTACTCTGCCCATACAGAAGGAAGAATTGCAATGTACCAGCTGAAAGGAAAAGCATCCATGTGGTGGGATCAGTTGGTGCAGGTGCAACACATCAGAGAGAAAGAGGTCACGTGGAAGGAGTTTAAGAGGTATTTCGAGAAGAAATACCTGACAAAAAGATACTATGACAGAAATATGAAGGAGTTCTTCGAACTCAAGTTGGGAAGCATGACCATTGATGAGTATGAATGAAGTTTTCTGGAACTACTGAAGTATGTTCTATTCATCAAAGACGAGGCTGCCAAAATTCAGAGGTATCTGAGCGGACTGCCACCTTCCATAGGTGACAAGATTCAATATGATGATCCTAAGACCATGGAAGAAACCATAAGAAGGGAAAAATGCTTATACAAACATCAAAGAGAAAAGCCTACCTTTTGGAAGGCTTGGGATGACCAAAAGAGGTTTAAGAAAGAACAGAGGTAGAAGGGAAACATGCCCCCCTTTTTCAAGAACAGTCCTTAGGAACATTATTCTTTTAGAGAGCCTAGGAAAGTTGAAGGGAGTGAGTAGATGCCAAGACCGCCATCTATGGAGTGTTGGGGCTATAAAGGGAATCATAGGTACAGAGACTACTCCCACAGAAAAGATAAAGAGAGAACTATCCATACTGTTCAACAAGATGAAACAATGGAGGATATGGGCAACAGAATGCCGAGGATCTACGCAGCCCTGGACAACAAGCAAGCAGAATTTCAATCGTACATGATTGAAGTGGAAGGTATGATCAACAACCGACCACTTGTTATTTTAATTGATTCAGGGGTTAGCCATAGTTATGTAGATCCTAGAATGGTGGACAGTTTGCATCTAACGAGAATAAAACATGAAAAGACTTGGCTAGTGAAGTTGGACATAGGAACCAAAAGGAAGGTCACTGAATGGGTTAAGTCTTGTTCAGTAGACATGAAAGGAATGAGCACTAAGGCTGAATTGAACATTCTGCCTTTAGGGTCATACGATTTCTTAATTGGGATGGACTGGTTGGACCAGCACCATGCCCTTTTGGATTGTCGTAACAAGAGGTTTACATGCCTGAACGAAGAGAGAAATCAGGTAACATTCCAAGGAATTCCTAGAGCCATGGCTGTTAGGGAAATCTCAGCCATGCAGCTGAAGAAATGTTACCGGAAAGGATGTCAATTATTTGCAGCTCGGGTGGAAGAAGCATCCCGAGATGTAGTTTCAAATCTGGAAGACCATGAGGTACTCAAAGAGTTTAAGGACGTATTTCAGGAGGTACCTGGACTACCTCTGAAGAGCGACATCGATTTTTCTATAAATTTGATGCCGGGAGCAACTCCGGTTTCGAAGGCTCCTTATAGAATGAGTACACCAGAGCTGAAAGAGTTGCAACTATAGCTCGAAGAGATACTAAAGAAGGGATACATTCTCCCCAGCGTGTCACCATGGGGTGCCCTAGTCCTATTCGTGAAGAAGAAAGATGGGACGCTGAGACTGTGCATTGATTTTCGGCAGTTGAATAAGGTCACTGTCAAGAACAAGTATCCTCTGCCAAGGATTGATGATCTTTTTGATCAGTTGAAGGATGCAAAAATATTTTCAAAAATAGATCTCAGATCTGGAAATCACCAAGTGAGAATAAATGATGAGAACATTAGCAAGACCGCCTTTAGAACAAGGTACGGTCATTATGAATTCACAGTGGTGCCATTTGGACTGACAAATGCACCTGTTGTTTTCATGTGCTTAATGAATGGAGTGTTCAGAGATTATTTGGACAAGTTTGTCATAGTCTTCCTGGAAGATATCTTGGTGTATTCCAAGACAGAGGAAGAACATGAGAAACACCTGAGAATGGTGTTGCAGGTGTTGAGAGAACACCAGTTGTACGCAAAACTGAGAAAGTGCTCATTTTATCAAAGGCAGATCCATTACTTGGGACATATTATTTCAGAAGAGGGGATCACTATGGATCCTGAAAAGGTTGAGGCCATCCGAGAATGGTCAGCGCCAAGGAATGTGGCAGAAGTTAGATATTTTATGGGTCTGGAAGGCTACTACAAAAGGTTTATAGCCGGATTCTCAAAGATAGCTCACCCTATCACTTCCTTGCAAAGGAAGGAGAAGAAGTTTCAGTGGATTGAAGAATGTGAGAGTAGTTTCCAACGATTGAAGAAGTTGCTAACCAATGCTCCAATCATGAAGATTGCAGATCCAAATAAGGATTATGTAGTGTGCACCGATGTGTGTAAGGAGGGGCTAGGAGGAGTTCTCAACCAAGAGGGATTTGTAATTTTTTATGAGTCCTGAAAGATGAAAGAGCATGAAAGGAATTATGCCACTCATGATTTAGAGCTAGCAGCAATCGTCCACGCCTTGAGTTAATGGAGACATTACCTCATGGGAAAAAGATTCGAGTTGAGAAAAGACCATAACAATCTGAAGTATTTATTTGATCAGCTAACTTTAATTGCTAAGCAAATCAGATGGCTAGAGTTTCTGTGCGAATATGACTTTGATATCAAGCATATCAAAGGGAAAGAAAATAAGGTGGTTGATGCACTCAGCAGAAAAGTGCACGAATTACATGCTACAACCANGCAAATCAGATGGCTAGAGTTTCTGTGCGAATATGACTTTGATATCAAGCATATCAAAGGGAAAGAAAATAAGGTGGTTGATGCACTCAGCAGAAAAGTGCACGAATTACATGCTACAACCATTAGCATGTACCGGACTGAGATGAAAGATAGAATTTTGGAAGATGCAAATACTGATTTGCAGTACAGAGGTCTTGTAGAAAAGATACAACAGCATGAGAGACCGCAGACCAAGGAAAGTTACACCTTGGGAACTGATGGTTTACTTCTGTATAAAAATAGAGTGTATGTACCCAATGTCCGAGAATTGAAGCTGAAAATTCTAAAGGAGATGCATAATGTGGCTTATTCTGGACATCTTGGATATTAGAAGATTGTGGCAGTAGTCAAAAGCCATTATTTTTGGTCGGGTCTGAAAAGGAAATTGATGAATACATCACCAGATGTATGGAGTGCCAGAAGGTTAAGGCTGAGCATAGGCACCCAACAGGGTTGCTGCAGCCTTTACCCATTCCTAAATGGAAATGGGACGTGGTAACAATGGATTTTATCACAGGATTGCCCATAACAAGCAAGCAACATGATTCAATCATGGTGGTGGTGGACAAGCTTACTAAAGCCGCCCATTTCATTCCACTAAAAACCACTCACAGGGCAGCAGATGTTGTTGATATCTTTTTAAAAGAAGTTGCACGCTTGCACATAATTCCTAAGACAATTGTGTCTGATAGGGACCCGAAATTCACTTCAAATTTCTGGAAAGGACTATTCAAAGGATTTGGAACGAATTTGAACTTTAGTATAGCGTATCATCCTGAGTCTGATGGTCAGATAGAAAGGGTGAACAGGGTAATATAAGACATACTGAGAATGTATGTGATGGATAAACCATCAAGGTGGGAAGACTACCTGCATTTGGTAGAATTCGCCTACAATAATGGGTATCATACATCGTTGAAGATGAGCCCATTCGAAGCACTTTATGGAAGAAAGTGCAACACTCCAGTGAGCTAGGATAATCCAGTTGATAGAGTAGTCGTTGGGCCTGAACTACTCAAAGAGATGGAAGATCAAATCATAAAAATTAAACAAAATCTGAAAGTTGCCCAGGATAGGCAGAAAAGTTATGCTGACAGTAACAGAACCCATAGAGAATTCAAAGTGGGTGACCATGTTTTCCTGAAAGTGAAAACTAACAGGAGTTCCCTGAAGCTAGGAAGTTGCGCCAAGTTGGTAGCAAGATTTTGTGGGCCATTTGAGATCCTGGAAAGGATTGGGCCAGTAGCATACATGCTTGCATTACCTGCATCTATGACTGTACATAATGTGTTTCATGTTTCACTGGTTAAGAAATATGTACCTGATGCTAATCATGTTATCGATTAGAATGTGATTCAGGTGGAACCAGAGGGTGTCCTGCAAGTGCATCCTGTGCGCATATTGGGCAGGAAAAGAAAACTGCTCCGGAATCGAGCTATAGAACTTGTAAAGGTCCAGTGGACCTGGTATGGTCCCGAGGATGCGACATGGGAGCATACAGATGTTATGCGGGCAGAGTACCCGCGTCTTTTCGATTTTTTTTGAAAAGCTTGCAGATGTTGTGTAAGTTGCACCGAGGACAGTGCAAAAATAAGGGAGGGGGATTGTGATGTCCCCAAGGCCGAGCCTAGTTGTAAATATGATGTATGAAATGAATTATAAATATGTGTTATAGGTTGGTGAGCCAAGTTTGTATAAGTTGGTGGGCTTATGTGATTGTTAGGCCAGAGAGCCTAAGGGTTGGAGGCCAAAGGCCTGATTTTGTACTTGTATGTATGCAGAACATTTAATAAAATTGTAAACACCGCCAGGTGCAGACCGACCATGATGAATGAGTGAAGGGGGACTGAGATTCCACAGAGAAGGCAAGGGATTAGGGGCTAGAAGGTGGGAAAATGGGCTAAGTGTTTAGCCTAGGGGGCTTAAACCTGGGAATAATATTTTAATATTATTCCAAAAAGACATGTGCATTTTATGTTTTATCCTAAGTTTCTGGCAAGGGAGGACATACAAGGGAGATGCGTGCTGGTGGAATGCATGCAGTTCCATGGGTGACAAGTGTCAACCCTGGAGCATGCGAATAAAACGACCAGGATGAGCCGTGAGAAGGATTCCTCCTCCATTCTACCCGATTGTCTAAATGCGTAGGGAGCTTTGGATAGTACAACCAACCCAACCCTTACAAAGAAATCCTCGTTCATCCCTGTGATCCAAATATTTTGTGTCTGGCTCTGAGAAAACCCGTGTATACCTCTGTACTGAACCAGAAGCCTGTGATCGATTTTGAAAGTGTCGGTTTCACCTTTGTTTGAACCGAAAAAGCCCGTGTTGTGTCTGGAGAACCCATGTGCATCCACTGCCCGAGATCGAGCCTGTGCGTAAGATCTTTGTTCTGAAACTGTGACCATGAGACCATCTTGTGATTGTTGAACCAGTTTGGGAAAGCCTGTGTCTATTTTCCCCATGGGTTGTTGTGACCACGCAGTACTAGACTGCGTGTGGTTTGTTGGCCTATGAGTGATTCTCTCCAGGTGAGAGAGTGCGCAGAGGAAGGAGAGGACTCTTGGAAGGAACCCTGTAGTTGCCACAGAGCCCGGAGACTTCCGGTCCGGTCTGTTGTTGTAACCCAAGGCAAGGGAGGTTAGCAGCCGAAGGACTGTCTAGGTGATAGAGAAGGTGTATACTCCTGGGGTGGAACAGGCATGCGGGGAATGAGGGTCTGTGGGCAGTGAGTGTGAGAGGTTCCTGGGAGAGAATCCCATCCTTTTGGTTTGTGTGTTTTTTTTCCCTGTAACCTCAGCCCAACCTAGGATTCCTTGCCTTGGGGTGGAGCTTAGTCCCAGCTCGGGGGTGACCCACTGCTGAGCTGATGAGCAGTGCGGTCTAAGGCTAGGAGGTTCGTGGAAGGCCTGCACTTGATTGGTGGAATCTACCATTGTTAAAAGATAAGTATCTGATTATGATTTAATCATGTTTTGCATGACTGTGCTTCTTATCTTATCATGAATTCTGTTGTGTATATGAATTAGTATTAAACACTATTGATTGTTAATTATAACAGTAAATAATATGTTTTACTCTGAGCTTAAATGTGTTTATTTGTTTAAATGCATGTGGATTATATAATACTTGTATGAGTTATGTACAAAGTGGTGTTACACTTTTTTTATTTTGATGTGTCTCAGAGCCTACAAAAATTTTCAAGTATGTTACAAGATATCATGATTTTTTATGTAGAACTAAACAAAATTCATCATATTCAATTCAAAATATCATATATTACCTTCCAGGGCCAGGTGGTGTCTTCCCTTCGCTTCTTAATCTGTTATATTTTACATCCTCCTATATATTCTTCCATTCCCTCTCGAGAATGGCCAGAGGACGATCATACTTAGGGTTATTTTTCAATTGATCCTTATATTGATCTCTAACATATTTCAAATATGTATTGTCCCTCGAGGTGGTTTCAAACTTGTTTAATATATCACCAAACAAGCTAACCATATGGTCTATAAGATTTGTTTTCAAATATTTATTCTAGGAATTCCACCATGTGTGAATGGGGGGCCCGAAGATCTCTAGAGCTTTGTCATGCAAGGTCCTATAAAAAATATTGTTTCCTGAAAAACGATATGATAATTATATTAAAATAATATGAAAGATGTAGGTTTCAATAAAATGGTTGGAACTATTTAACATATTCAAAAATACCTTGGATTTGTTGTATCTTCAAGGGAACCAAGTTTTTCATCCACCAACAAGTTGATGGAGAGTTTTCCCAAGCTTTCAACACATGTTTCCCCAGGATAACAATGCACATGATCTAGCTACGCAAAACCAATATACTCATGAGATTCCCCATGTATACCCTCATGAGCATGGTATAGCATGTGCGGTGGGGCTGTCTCATGGGCCTGAGGAGTTTCAGTCCTCTAAGACACATATGGAGAGGAAAATAACATCGTATGTAGGTAGCTCATGCTAGGGTGTTGTGGGTTTTGTGCATCACTTCCACCAACAACGTCCCCATGACCCGGTTGTCTCGCCGGATGAAAAATTTCCTATATAAAGAAAATGTTAGAGTATTTCTCATATAATGATATCAAACAAAAAATTCATAAATCAATATATGTCTGAAATAGTCTTTTTTTTAATTTCCCCTACCCCATATTGTTCTATATCCTACATTAAAATTTCCATCCTTTTTCCCTCCTATGTAAGTGGCCTAGACCTAACCAATTCAATGTATTCCTTATTTTCTTTTTTCAAGGCCTTTCAAATTGTTTCCACCGGGTTGATGGAATCATATATTTCATTCCATGTAGCATCTTGCTTCAACGGTCTGCTCGTCTACATCAACAAATAAACATGTTAATTCAATTATCGTAAGCAATATTTGATATAAAAAACAATGTTATACTTGCTCCGAGCTAGTCAGTGCCTTCCCACAATCACCTTACCACATTATAAGATGCACGGAAATTTATAATGTTAGAAAATAATATAAGAAGCATGAGCTATTAAAATGTATGTTAAATGTATAAAGGGAAAACATTAATTACAGGTTTGGTATACTCATAGAACGTGTTTACCCCCATAATAGCAGTGCTTCCATCGATTCAATTAAAATCGTAATCAATCAATAACTCTTCCCCTGCAACTATTATTTTCACTGCACATATGAATATTTGATTTCCTTCACACCCCTCAAATATACAATTGGGTTCCTTTCTTGTTGTCTCGGGTCTTGTACTGTTAATAAGCCCTGAAATATTACCCGACGCCTATGGCCTTCAATCAATATACATTGTCTCTCCTTTATTGTGATCGTTGTCTTTTAGTTTTATGTAATTTGTAGTGACTTGATATCTCCGCATACTTGGCATATATCATACCAGCCTCAACCAATCTCCATAGTTGAAGCATGGTCCAACATACTCCATCAACTCAACAAGTCCTCCATCTTTCACCTTTGTGTCATCCATGGAGAATAGAACCAGACCATGTATGGACAATGGATGTAACAACCCCTCTATTATGTCATAAATAATTGAGAAACAATAAGAGACATTTTTTTTGAAACATCATTAGAACAAGTGGAACATGATATTAACATACTTCAGTAATACATATTTTATTTCATTCATCTCATTGAACAACTAGATTTAGATACAACTTCAATGTATTAAGGATCTTCCATATTACATAACATCACATACAATTTCTACCCACCCAACCTATCCTGCAAGGTTAGGACCTCCAAGACACATAATCAACGCTCAAGTCTAGGATTCATCCGATTTATTTTGACCATTTAAGGTCTCAAGAATGGCGACTGTTCTGAGGAAAAAGGAAGTATTTAATTCCCATATCTTCAATCCATTCCAAAATTCAATTATAAATTCCACCATTCTTAACTACATTTTCTTCGAACACAGAAAATCTGGTTACATGGTCACCACTTCATAACACCATTGCATACTATTATAATAAATCATCATCTTACTCATTTAAAGGATAGGAAGGATTTACATAGTATCATGAACAAAACTTAACAATAAAACCAGAGACCCTTAATTAAACAATCTATCAATCATGACAGTTTCAACTTTACTCAAGTTTACTAGGAAAGGAGTGACAATCCTCCAAAGATATTTTAATTATAAACCATTTGAAGAAGAGAAGAGAAAATATTTCAAATTCAAGAGGGAACCATAAGCATAGTTTGTACTTCCTTAACTAACTGATACTGTGATGAAGAATTTATACAATCGAGTGATAGTTTGTTCTGAGAATAGGTTAAAAGTTCTGTAAGAAACCTGAAATTTGTCTTCTGGGGTCACAGTGCAACACTTCCAGAGCCAACTCCAAAAGTGCGTAGACGGGATCCTTGAAGGCCCAAAGTTCAGAAGAAACAACACCCGGTGCATAGATACCAAACAAGTCGGGCAAAGGCTTTAAAAAAAATTGGAAGGAAGAATATTAGGAGGGACAGTGCAATATTACACAAAAGAGGCACAAAAATATGCAGAAAAACATTTAGAGTCCAGAGCTCAGGAGAAAAAATGTGTGCAGGATTCAAGTGAGGAAAAAAAGTGTGTGAGAACCCTTTGAATGAAAATAAGGACGAGATCTGATCGTGAGGAGTTGTGTAGTGTCCCCAAGGCCGAGCCCTGTTGTAAATCATGTTCTGAAAGGAATTGTAATTATGTTTTATAGGCTGGTGAGCCAAGTTTTTATAAACTGGTGGCTTATGTGTTTGTTAGGCCAGGGAGCCTAAGTGTTGAAGGCCAGGAGCCTGTTGTTGTATATGTAATCATGCAGAACAATTAATAAAAACTTGTAAACATCACCAGGTGCAGACCGACAAGGATGAATGAGTGAAGGGGGACTAAGCATCCATAGAGAGGGCAAGGAATTAGAGGCTGGAAGGTGGGAAAAGGGGCTAAGTGTTTAGCCTAGGGGGCTTAAGCCTGGGAATAATATTTTATTATTATTCCAAAATAACATGTTCCATTTATATTTTTATCCTAAGTTCCTGACCAAGGGAAGGTGATGCGTGCTGGTGGAACGCATGTAGTATCCAGGGCGACAAGTGTCGACCCTGGTGCATGCGAATAAAATGGCCAGGGTGGAACATGAGGGGGTTCCTTCTCCCATTCAATTAGACTTCCTGAGCATGTACGAGCTCTGAGCAGTACGACTAACCTGAGTTCTGCAGAGAACCTTCGTGCGTCCTTGTGATCCGAAAAGTCTGTGTCTGGCTCTGAGAAAACCCGTGTATACCTCTGTACTGAACCAGAAACCTGTGATCGATTCTGAAAGAGCTGGTTTCACCTTTGTTTTGAACCGGGAAAGCCCGTGTTGTGTTTGGATAATACGTGTGCATCCACTGCCCGAGATCAAGCCTGTGTGTAAGATCTTTATTCCGAAACCGTGACCATGAGATCAATTTTCCATCGATGAACCAGTTTGAGGAAGCTTGTGTTTGTTTCCCGTGGGTTGTTGTGGCCACACAGTGCTGGACTGCATATGGCTTGTGACCAGTTGTGAAATACTCTCTCTCCAGGCGAGAGTGGTGTTGAGGTTGGATGAACAGGTGTTGAAGTTGAAAATTGTGAGTGAGAATGTTGTTATTCCGCGTAGTAACACCTACACAGTAGTGAGTGAAAGGGGTGCTACAAGTTGAAATCCCCACAATTGTCTAATCTGACAAGAGTACTTCCGGTCTGATCTGTTGCTGTAACCCAAGGTAAGGGAGGCTAGCAGCCGAAGGATTGTCTAGGTGATAGAGAAGGTGTGTACTCCTAGGGTGGAACAAGCATGTGGGGAATGAGGGTCTATGGGCAGTGAGCGTGAGAGGTTCCTGGGAGAGAATCCTATCCTTGTGGCTGTGTGTTGTTTTCCCTGTAACCTCAGCCTAGCCTATGATTCCTTGTCTCAGAGTGGAGCTTAGTCCCAGCTCGGGGGTGACCCACTGCCGAGATTGATGAGGAGTGTGGTCTAAGGCTGGGAAGTTCGTGGAAGGCCTGCACTTGGTTGGTGGAATCTACCACTGTTAAAATATAAGTATCTGATTATGCTTTAATCATGTTTTGCATGACTATGCTACTTATGTTATCATGAATTTCGTTGTGTGTATTAATTAATATTAAATGCTATTGATTGTTAATTATAGCAGTAAATAATATGTTTACTCTGAGCTTAAATGTATTTCTTTGTTTTAAATGCATGTGATTAATTGTGAGTGAGAATGTTGTTATTCCGCGTAGTAACACCTACACAGTAGTGAGTGAAAGGGGTGCTACAAGTTGAAATCCCCACAATCGTCTAATCTGACAAGAGTACTGCACTCGTTAAACCTAGACACCTTCGGGCTTTGTTGCTTCAACAGATCCCAATTATTTTCTTTAAGAGATCCCCGATGCCCAAAGTCGCGAAGTGAAAATACACCATATATCAGTGTGGGATTACTAGCCATTGGATCCTCAAGGGTTTAGCTATTCAGCGAGGTGGTGGTTAAAATTTTTTTTGGTGTGAAAATTCCTGAACCCTCAGAGCCTAGAGTTAATCATGACCGTTGTCGATGGTTAATCAAGGACCGTCATATCTATGGGTTCGACCTTCGCTAGTTCAGAAGTAATGTGATTTGTAGTCGCAAAAACTTCCCAAGCCCGGAGCCCTAGATATTATTCTAGACATATATCAGATCAAGGCGTGGGAACTGTTTATCTGTGAGTTATTCAGGATTCGGTACTTCGAAAAACTAAGTCGTTGTTGCAAAAAGGTGAGGGTCTCTCAGAGTCTCGAATTTCGGAGTAGGCGCCAACCGTTAATCAAGGGAAGGTTCAGTCGTTAGATCCCTGAGCCATTCAGAGGTTTGTCGATCTGGATAAAATCATTTAAGGTTTTGAAGTGGAGAAAAACCCCGAAGCCTGGAGTTCTATAGTGGATCTCCACCATATATTCTCTTGGGAGGATAATCTTCATCAATCATTCGATTAAATTCTTAAAAGTTAACGAAGGAAGGTGGAAGGTTAGGTTAACCTACATCTGTTGTTCAACTCCACTTATGACTGAATTCGGTCAGTTAACACTCCAGGTGAACAAGAGTGTTGAAGTTGAAAACCCTCTGGAGCTCCGAATAGCGCCCATTTGACCAGCGCTAGGTTCTAGCCCGAGGTCACATTCATAACTTTGTCAAGGTGGAAGGGGCTAACACCGAAGATTAGAACTAGGTGAAAACTCCTGAAACAATTAAATGGCATACCACGATCCTGAATATTTTGGAATTAACCTACCCAATGAACACAAACATCCACACTACATATACTTTGGATTTATCAACAAATTTGACAGAGAAAAACATGATATAAATTTGGATTTAATTGAAATTCAATGAGGATCCACCATACAACATAATTGAGTTGTCATAAGATTTAAAGGGAAAATAAGATACAAGTTTTGGATCTAAAATAAAATTTAACTGAGGTCCCATCATATGAGCTGGATTAGTATTTAAATGGAATTCAACAAGGGACTCACGATATAAATTCAGAACTAATTCCATAGTTCACCAATTATCTATGCATTGTTAAATTCCCAAATTAACCTCAACTAGAAATTCTATTCATTCAAACTTCAACATGGATAACGCATAAAATTTTGAACATATACCATACACAATTTAAATTCTAATTCCACAATGAGGATCAAGCCATCCCAAATTAGAGAGAGGAAAACGTTCGGAATTACAATGAAATTTTAAATATAAACATTGTAATTATTATCCGCTTGGAAACAATTGTAATTTAAAAATATAAAATATGAACTAAAATTTGTTGACAGTAACTGTAGCAATTGGAATTCATGTTTTCCATTGATTCCACAATGTCCCTATCAGTCTAACATACAACTACACTAATACTATGAATAAAATTCAAAATATAAAAATACCAGAACTAATGAATGTTGTGTAATGAATATTCCTTCAAAGACTTGCACTCCTTCCTTTCCTTCACTTTCTAATCACAGAGACTTCAACAGTACCTCCCAACCAATGCTATGGGTACTCTTATCCCCCCTTATACCCCCGAGCCGCAAAGGGGCCACACACAAGAAACCAACAATAATAGCTCCAAGACTTTCCCTCACAAGGAAGAGCTTCCACTCTTTTTATAAGCTTGGTATCCCAACTCTCACAAGTAAAACACAATCCAATAAAAATTTGGCAACATAAAAATGCTCAGAAAATCAGATCCCTTTTCCCCTCTCCAGAAATTGTTTTTATAGAAATTTATTCCCTGACACATATCCTCATGCACAGATAATTAAATTTTTAGTAAATTTTAATTTGGATTAATCACTCACACACTTGTCACATTCTCCCCAAGTTACACTAGTATTTACCGATTTTATTTTATTTAAAAAGGTCAAATTCCCTCACAATCCTCAATGTGTTCATATTTTCACTCCTAGGTGTTCCTTTGTTCCCCAGATTCACATTTAAGAAGTGTCTCCTAACTAGATAATATTAGAGTTTAATTATGAGTCTTCTTCTAGTTAAACTAGTGTAGTTTGAATCTATATTATATTCTATGTACACCCAACCTCTCAAGTTATTATTTATTTCTATTTAAAATTCCATTTTTATTAAATTCATGCACACATGTGCATTTTATTCAATCTTTATATTTTCCCCACCTTTTCCTAGAATTAGATTTATCCCAAATTTAATATTTTAATTAGTCCCAAAATTAAACTTAAACTTAGGCCAAATCTTAGACTTAGGCTTAGACTCTTGTTAGGCTTTTCAACTAAAATTATATTGTTTAATTTATTAGTTAATCCAACAAGGTCTAAATATTTCAATGTTTTCTAGGCCATCTATATTTATTGACTCAATTGTTGGCATGTTTACAAGAAGAGTGTGTTTTTCATTGATGGCAAGAACAACAATGACGATGTCATGTTCACAGGAAAGAACAACAACAACAATGGCATGATTATAGGCAGAATGTGTTAGGTGGGCACTAGAATTCTTTTGGGAAGATGCATAAGAGCCAACTCGAGAAGCTTAGAAGAGATAGCATTCTGAGACGCGCAGACGAGATCCCATACATCAAGGCTCACAGAAGGATCAAAGGTCATGGCCTTTGACACTTAGATATTTGAGAAAGCCAAATCTCAGGAGGAGGAGCAATAATGACCATTGGATAGAGCATTGTGAATGATCTGGGCCATCATCTCAGAGTTTAGACAAGAGGATCACGCAGAGGAGGAGATTAGACCTCAACCATCAAATTGGAGCAAAAAGGATTATAAACCATTAGATCCAGTGAAGTTGCAAGTAGGATAAGCCCAGTAGTCATTCAATACTCCAAATCTGCAAAGGAATCCTGACCATCCATTGAGGCAGGACATGTGGTGAGAGATCAAAATTTCGCGACTCGCGAATTGGAAAAGTCAAAGGTGAGAGTTGTAGGAACTCGCGACGTCTGAGTTCGTGAAGGTGAGATCTAGACTATCGGATCACTGAGGATCATGAGATTTTGATCTGACACTCACAAATATCAGGAAGGAAGGAGGCAAATACCCAAGGGGCTGGGAGACGCAACAATCCTATATGTTCATCTGGGAAGGACACGTGGCAGTCGATAAAGCATATTCGCAGAATCACGAATCGGAAGAACTGCGTTGAGAAGTCCGAAAACATCACGAATTCTGAGTTCGCGATATATAACTGGATCATTGGATCACATAGGGCTATGGGCCGTTGATCTGACACAAAGTGAAAAATCAGGAATCGAGAGTTGGAAGAGTCAGGATTGGCTCACGTTCAAACACTCGACACGCGAGGTCGTGATTTGATCTGGACCATCAATCGAGGAATGTCGGCGGTTGTTGATCTGGCACGATGAAGATCAGAGTTCGCGATTCGATCACAATCGTTGATCTGACACTACAAACTAAGTTAGCAATCTCACGAAACGTGAAGCGCTCGAATGTTTGGCCTATAGTCATAGCCATGGTCACATCGACGAAGGTTAAGGGAAGAGCTAGCATGTCTCTAAGCTCCACTTTGCAGATCGTGAGTTGGGAGAATCAAGGCAACTCATAGTAGGCATTTGTGATACGCGAAGTCACGAAGCACCCAAGAGGTTAAGCCCCAGGTTAGAGCTGGAGGTCACATCATCGAAGGATTAAGGGAGGAGGTAGCACGTCACTAGGCTCCACATCGGAGATCATCGAGATCGCGAAGTGCCATTTTTTATTAGCAAGCGATCACAGCCAACGGTCACGTGGAGAGAGAATAGAGGAAGGAGCTAGAAATGCTAGGCTCCATTTCGGATATCACGAGTTGGGAGAATTGAGACAACTCGTAGCTAGAACACGTGAAATGCAAAGTCACAAAGCACCTGCTAGTTAGGTGTTTGTTCATCGTCGGTGGTCACGTGAAAGGAAGGGGCTTAGCTAGAAAAGATAGCGTCCACTGTGTAGTTTTTCTCAGGAAGGGAAAAGGCACCAAAGGAATGAGTGCACGAAGGTTCCCTCTATAACTGCTAGAACAAACTATGGATAACTTCCAGAGAAGGTGAATAATTTTGTGGATAAAGTGGTAGAGGTCTTGGCATGATAAAAACATAGAACATAGAAGACGAAGTTTCGCACTGCTAGAGAAGCCAAAGAATATTTGGACAATGGGCACTGGTGATGAAGAGTTACAGCATAAATGCCAAAGAAGATGAAGAGTTCTAATGATGATCAGGCAGAGGACTCGGCGTGTGAATGCAAAATAGAGAAGAGAGGCAATGCTCTTTGATAATTACTGCATGCGGGAAGAAGGAGGCAGTGCAGAGGACTAGAATAGTATATAAGAGACACAACGAATAGAATGAATGTAGGCCACAGAGTATGAATTGTAGGATAAAAGCTTAACAAAGATGCTAGGATGCGAGTAGGAAGACATTGATGTAGGCAGAGCAGAGTAGTGTAGCAGAACAATGATGAGACTAGTAAGCCATTGACAAACACAGTATCGCTGTAATAAGTTTTTGTAACGGAGTTTTTATAATCAGGGTGGTAGGGAGGTGCTAGGGAGGATTGTTGTCCTCAGAGTTTCAAGTGGGTGCTTGAACACAGGGAGTTGTAGGTTTTATCTAGTTGCATCCAGAAAAACCAGGGTGGTAGGGTGGTGCAAGGGAGAACCGTTGTTCTCTATTATGCAGGTTGGTGCTAGCGTGACTGGAAGTTGGTGCTTCCATCCAGTTGGTGCTAGAACACACAAGGAGTTGGTGCTTCCTTCTAGTGGGTGCTAGAGAAACCTGAGAGTTGGTGCTCTCAGCAAGTTGCAGCTTGTAAAACAGAGGTGGTAGCCTCACAATGAGTTGGCTCTCATAAGAATGATAATGTACAAAAAATAACTACTTATCATATTAAGAAGAAGAGGTTTTTCCCTTTATGGGTTTCCTCAGAAAATATCTATATATGTACATTTCCTGTGTGTGATTGATGTTGAATATTCTATTGCTTACTTACTTGCATTATTGTGATCAACATTAAGTGTTATGTAAAGAGTTTAAAATGGGAATAATTGTTTAAGAACAGTAACAATTGATTCACCACCCCCCCCTCTCAGTTGTCCAACATCAATTTTAATTATGCGACGTGCCCTTCAAGACACACCTCTGTGCTCCAAGGGTGTCACTCTCCTTAGAACTATTTTGGAAGTTGTTTGACCCTTGGAGTAAACACTCCACTTGGTCGACCTTGTGAGAGACTAAGTGATTCTAAGGAATAATAAATTTTCTTTATTGTGCACTCCTTAGACATCTTTGTGAGTGTTGAATGTCTCAGTCTTCCCTCATGGCATCGTGGAACTTTCAAACTAGGTAATCGTTAACCTACAGTTCATACCATGATGGGAGTGCTAGTAGGCTATGACAAGGATATTGTCACACCTCTCCCTCAAATGTTTGGTTTTTGTGCATGGCCCCTCTACTCCTTATGTGATTTAGATTAGAAAGCATTGTCAAGCCTGCATCCACTGACAAAAACATTGTCAATAATTCCATATACATAAATCATACTATAATCAATCATACAACATATGTGTGTGAAATGAAATACACGATAGATACAATCCACCCCCTGATTCAATTTGGAGTCCAAGGGACTCCATCGATGCCATCAACATCCTTAACCTATCATGTGTCCTGCACACTCAGGACGACTTGTCAAAAGCATCTGTCAATATATATAGATCAATAAAATGAATAATCCATAACACCTCAACATCATCATATATGACCCATAATCTGAATGAAATCACAAAGTACCATACCCATATCACTTTCAAGCAAGTGTCCTCAAAGAATAAGTCAATAATAGTGTGTTCAGTAGAGAAGGATGTTACATACACCCCTCTTATTTTAAACATTGTCCTGAATTTTTTATAACATATATAAAAGAAAGTAATAAATGTATATGACATAGATCTATAAGTCTAATCTATAAAACAAATAAGGAAATTGTTGACGCATATCAAATGCGTCCTCCTAGGTAGTTGAGTGTGGACTATAATTGTCCCACTGGATCTTGACCTGATCGATTGTTTGATGTCGTAGTTGTCGAATGAAATGGTCCATAATGCAGATTGGCTCCGCCATGAGAGAACCCTCATTCGACACTTGCAAGGAACTCATTTCAATAACATGTGAAGGATCACTAATATAATGTCTCAAAACAGATACATGAAATACGTTGTGCATACACCTTAAAGAATCAAGAAAGGCTAGTCGATAAGCTAAGGTTCCCTTATTTTCCACAACTTCAAAAGGTCCCACAAATCTAGGAGAGAGTTTATCACCCTTTCCTAACTTGATTGAACTCTTGTGTGGTTTTACCCACAAGAATACTATGCCGCCAACTTCGTAATTGTGGTCAAGGCCATGCATATCGACATAACTCTTATGTCGATCATGCACTTCCTTAATCCTATGTCTTATCAATTGCATCTGTTCTTCCATTTCTTGTATCACTTATGGTCCTACCAAAACCCTATCCTCAAGTCGATCCCAACTCAACAGTGTCAGACATGGATGCCTGTAAAGAAACTCAAACGGGGCCATCTTAATCGTACTTTGATAGTTTTTATTGTATGGAAACTCTACTAGTGGCAAGAATTCTTCCCAACTTTTATGTTGGTCCATTACATACAAATGTAACATATCCTCCAAAATCTAGTTTTTTCTTTATGTTTTCTTGTCCGTCTCTGGGTGATAGGTTGTGCTAAAGTTTAGTTGTGTTCCCAAAGCCTCTTGGAAACTGGTCCAAAAATGTCCTGTAAACACGGATCCTTGATCAGATATGATATTTATTGGTACTCTGTGCAATCTCACAATCTTGCTGACAAATCCTCTAGCTATGTCTGGCGCCTGATACGTCATACACACATGAATAAAGTGTGCACTCTTCGTCAGAGTGTCAACTACCACAAAAATTGAATCTTGTCTCCTTGTCGTCAATGGAAATCCAACCACAAATTCCATCAAAATGAACTCCCACTTTGATTCTATAATAAAATGTGGTTGTAACAATCCTGTTGGATGTCTATGTTCATCCTTCACTTGCTGACATTCTAGACATCTAGCCACGTAACTAACTATGTCTGCCTTCATTCCCCTCTAGAAGAATAAATGCTTAAGGTCTTCCTTCATCTTCGTGATTCTCAGATGAGCCATGTATATTACTCGATGTGCTTCACTCAATATCAAACTTCTTAGTTCATCATTAGAAGGTGCATAAATTCTTTCGTTAAATCTCAACAATCCATCATTGTCTAGTGAAAAACCTTCATGCTTCGGTACCATCATGGTATCTTTTCCAATATTATTCTTAACTTCTTGATACCAGTCATCATCGAATTGCAAAGTTAGAATATTTTCTCAAAGATTCATCTTAAGAAGTAATACCGAAAATATGTGTGGTCTCCTACTCAATGCATCTACCATTCGGTTCACAGTTCCTTTAATGTAAGTAATTTCAAAATCGTATTCACTAAGTAATTCTCACCAACATCGTTGTCGCGCGTTCAATTCACTCTATGTAAATATATGCTACAATCCACAATGATCTACCTTTAATTCAAATTTTCATCCAATCAAATAATGTCTCCAAACTATCAATGCATATACAATTGTCAATAATTCAAAGTCATGCATTGTGTATTTCTCTTCATGCTTTCTCAAGTTTCTCGAAATGTAAGTGATCACTCAACTGTATTGTATCAAAACTTTTCCTAAACGTTCCTTGGATGCATCTGTGCATACCAAGAATTCCTTGTCCATGTCAAGGACTTTTAGTATTGGTGCTATTGTCAAAAAATCTTTGATCTTTTGAAATGTTTCCACACATTTATCAGTCCATACAAACTTCTTGTTATTCTTCTGCAATTTCGTGATCGGATTTGCTATCTTCGAAAAGCCTTCAAAAAATCGTCGGTAATATCCTGTTAAACCCATAAAAATGTGTACTTCTTGTACATTTTTCGGTGTTGGACATTCCATAATAGTATCCACTTTCATTGGATCTAGAGCGATACCTTCACCAGATATGATATGTCCCAAATAGTGAATCTTCAATTAGTAAAAAAATAATTTTGATAGCTTCCCATATAATTTCTTTTCTCTTAGGAACTACAAGACCAATCTCAAGTGCTCATCTTGCTCTTCCTTCGTCTGATAATAAATTAGTATGTCATCAATAAAAACTTGAACAAACTTGTCCAAGTATTCACAGAACACCCCATTCATCAAACTCATGAATACCCCCGTAGCGTTCATCAATCCAAACAGTAGGTAAAATCGTGAAGATGGGTGTTTATTTTGCTTGTTTTATGAGAAAAAAATATATATTTTCACAAGTTCTTCAACTTCCGGTGTACCAAAGTATTTTTTTTATTTAGAATTTCAGTTTACAGTAAAAACAAAACTTGTGAATAATTTTTTTATCTTTCGACTGACTATTTTTCAAATTATTTTTATTGAGATTCGATATGTCAATTTGACAATTGTTTCAGATTATGTTTCTTAAAAATGAAAGGAATGATAATGAGTTATGTTTTCCCCCAACAATGTATCTATTATTAATCTTTTGTTTTTGACAAACCAAATATACTGAAACAATCTACAAAGACTCTATTTTCTTATGACTATAATTTTGAATCTAATGGATGAATATTATAATTTCTAGAATTTTTTGAAGTTGACCAAGCTGAAAAAGTTGCATATTTTAAACACATGTTTTCTCCCACCTTATATCTAAATTTTTACTTAAAAGTAAAATCTAAAAATACCTTTTTGAAGAGAACGGTTTAAGAATTTTGAATATAATTTTTTCTAAATTTTCCACAATGTATTTTTAGAGATATGGATATTTCATTTCACTGAATCATAATGTTACTTGAAAATATTATGTAGTGAATTTTTTATAAAATTAAATAAAATTAGATAAAAATAATGAAAATGAAAACAAATTATATCCATAGAAAGTAGATTCGATTTTGCAAATGATGGTATCAATTTCAAAACTAAATTATGAGTATTTGCAGTAGTTCGCAACCTCCAATATTCAAGTAAGTTGGAGGGAATTATTAGGTTCCTGTAAACAGTCCCATTTGCAGGTTTTCTATAATGTCCCCTCCGTTACGACTAGGAAAGAGAAGCATAAAAGGTAAAAAAAAATTGCATTAAGAAATTAACGTCAACAATATAAATCATAGCAACGCAAAATCAACGACATCGAAATTAAAGGAATTACAAGCGTCTCATCGTCATAATCAAATAATGTTGCAACCGATGCATTAACATATTTAGTAACGACATATAATCAACACATCATCATATTTGAATAACGACATATAATCAACGAGCATCATGAATGGCGACGCAAGATCAACTCATCACGATCAACTAGAATCATCAATACTTTTAATCACTCAACTCATCACATAAATATAGTCATCAGATAACACAAGGATAACATGAGATAACGTAACAATAACATGAAGGTCATAAGGATAACATAAAGATGGCATAAATATACTACCCGCCCAACCTACCCTGCAAAGTTAGGACCTCCAGGGAACATAAGCAATGTTCAAGCCCAGGATCCAATTGATTTTTACCATTTAAGGTCTCAGGGATGGCGACTATTCTGAGAAACAAGGAGGTGTCTACATCCCACTAACAATCAAGTCCAACATCAACTAGATCAATCAATCAATCCTAATCATCAATTAATCATGGCACAAGGGTAATAATAATCTTTATCAATCATACATCACATTAATTTCATGGCATGTGAGTCATCTATTTACTCAATCAATCAATCATGCTTCAACATTATTAAATGGCACAATAAAATCAATTTACATAATCAATCATACATCACATTAATTTCATGGACAAATTCACGACCCATACATTAATCCTTCGTTGCTATTACTATAGTTTTTGTTCCTTGCAATATATTAATTCTACCAACGATACAATAACTCGAATCTAGTACATCGAAAAAATATAATCAGTTTAGTTACTTTCCCGTTAAATCTCAAGATCCTACAATCCTACTTAGTATGGGACATGACTAGAGATATACACTTATCCATTTATCACTACATCCGCTAATCATAAAAAGGGAGGGTTCACCTTGTTTATAAATAAAACTCCTCACTATGTCATGATAAACTAAAGAATGCAATTAACCTTACTCAAAAGCTACTACTATAAATATTCCAAATGAGAGCATGATGACCCAACTTTAGGTGATGAAAAGTCAAGGTGATCATCTTAAGCCATGCACACACTGGGATGAGTTGTTACATAACTCACACTAAGTATGAAGTCAATGATCATTGCATCAAGGTGTAATAAAATGTGGTGTAAAAATCCCCTAAGGTTTCCCTTGCTTGCTCTAAACTGCTTATATGAGACCACTTACCGGAGTGAATTTTTCCAAAGGTAAAGGGTCAGTAAAAGTAAGGAACTAAACTACCAATCTAGGATATCTAATCTCATGAGTTCCCCTTCTTTAAAGGTAAAGTGATATTAAAAGAGTTTGTCTTATTGAGATAAGTGGGATACACCTCACTACTCAATATATAAACCCATTCAAACGAACTTAGAGGAAAAATCATGTAAATCATAATAATTAATACCTTGGGAATTCAACCCATCACCCAACCATTAAGGGACTAATATGGCCTAACCATCTTTACTTCAATTTAGTAATCATTGCTAGATGTCAAATCTTAAGTAAGGGATTTATGGGGTATAAATTAATTTAATATTAGTTTATGGTGGGAATGTGAACTCGTTGATCCTAATCTTCCAGGCATACCTTGATCGATGCTCAATCTAAGGTGGTGTGCCACTAAACCAGGAGAAAATATTGGGAAATGATTCTCATATTAATAAACACATGGGTACAGTCCGAGAAAGGACAGATCATTGGCATCCACTGTAACGATTTCAGGGAGCTCAAGTAATCGCTGGAAACAGTAAGGGAAAACATTTTGTGACTGTGAGAGAAGCCTGTCCAAGATGCAAGGAACCAAGGTAAAACATTGGTGGACATTGAGCGATTTTCCAGTGCCCATAAAATTCGTTGACAGTCAAGAAACAAATTACAGGAGTATGGAAGTTCGCTCTGGTGAGAGAGCTCAATAAATTTCCTTAGCCATCATGCTGAGTAAGGTTCTCCATAGGAATATTTCCTTCTGGCGCTATAAGATATTCTCGCATCAGGTGAGAGAGCATCAAGTTTGCTTGAAGAATAAATCGGAAGAATTAGCTTAAAGAGCCAGTTGGTGAGAGAGATCTCTATGGTTGGCTTTAAGTATACTCCTTCCATGTGGAGATTCTCTACAATTGAAAGATAGAGGAAGAACAATCGACGTAGTCACGAATTGTTAGAGGGATTCCAGAAGGTTCAACTAGAAACAAGTAGATAAAACATTTTACTACCCCAACCGCTAAATAATACGGGGTTAGATACACTAGACCAGAAGGGGAGATCGATCCTGTGGGGATTGGTTAAAATCGACCCAATCCAAAATTTAGCGCAGAAAAAGGGGGGGCCGAGTTGTTTTACTAAAATTCCATATCATCTCAGCAGAAGATATGCACCAAGGGAATCCATCACTCAGGAAGTTTCAGGGAATTAGTAAAATTCTAAGGTATTCGCTTTCTCTGCTCGAAGGGTCTTTGTTTCCTAGGTAAGAATCGTCTCCTTTGCGTAGGGCTCTACGAAATCTTCGAAGTGGGATGCGAGAGAAGGATCTGAGCATGTGGGTAATGCAGGAACTACATGGCGAGGTGCCTAGTGGCTGATAATTGAACCCTAGTCAAACCTCTGCTGGAAATCGATGAAGTGGTTATGATTGTTGAGGAAGAATTGTTGAAGGATTTCGCTACAGGAATTTGCTAGGGATGGCACAATCATATGGATGGAGAAAAACTAAAGTTTTGGAAGAAGAAGGTCGTTACAGGGGTTCCCTTCAATCGCTGAAAGAAAAAACTAAAATGCTAGAGAAGATATTCACTACAATGCAGTGGGTTTAAGGCCCCAAATAAATAATAAAATCGCATTACTTTCCAATGTATTTTTCTTCCATAGAACATCTACCCAATTTACTATTTTAATTATGACTAGCAACGTATGGAAATCTACATCAAGATTCCTTTAAAATTCGATATAAAACCCATAATATCATAAATTACTTATCACGGATATACAACATTCTTCATAAAGTGAAAAATGAGTACCATAACCAATAATAATCTGACATCGACACAGATTGATATTGTCGACGAAAACCAATAATAATCTGACATCGACACAGATTGATATTGTCGACGAAATCCACTTGAACTTGTGCCCAACTCCTTCGCTTGCCAATCGTTGTGACCTCACCGGTACTTCCCAGACAATGCTAGGGTTACTCTTCTTCCCCCTTAGCTCCCGAGCCGCAAAGGGGACACCCACACAAACTTGAGAATAATATATCTCCCAGCCTATCTCGCAAGGTCAAGATACCACTCTCTCTCAAGCTAGGTATCCCAACTCTCACAAGTAAAACCAGTCAAATAAATTATGGCAGCACAACTTTACCAATAACTCATGTGATCATTCTTCCTCTTTAGCATTTTCTTTATAGGAGTTTTCTTCATGACACATTTCTCTTGCACATTTATTTCACTTTCTAAATTTTTGTTGAGTTAAAATAAGATTCTTCTCTAGTTAGATTAGTGTTAACTAGACTCTAGATTCCTTTCTATGCTTACACATTCTTTTTACATTGATTTCCTTTCTTATCTTAATTTCCAATTTGGTATTCTCTTGCACACATTTATATAATTAAATCTTTAGATATAGTTTTTACTCTTTTAATTCTTAACTTGATTTTTCTTCATCATCCATTTATTTAACTTTATAATTTAGTTTTAATCTTCTTACCCACTTTAGACTTAGGATCAAATTTTAAAAATAGGCTTAGAATTTTTAAGGATATTTTACAATTAATAAAAATTACTCATTTAATAATTATTTTAAGTCCAACAATGTGAAAACAAATTATTGTTTTCTAGGCACCTAGGTTCATTGACTCAAATTTTGTTTTCGTGACGTACCCTTCAAGATGCACTCCATGCTTCAAGGGTGCAGCTCACCCTTTGACTCAATTTTTAATTACTTGATGTGCCCTTCAAGACGCACTACGTGCTCCAAGGGTGCCACTCACCTTTGATTGGTTTTGGTAGTTGTCCAACCCTTGGAGTCAATACTTCATTCAGGCGAACTTGTGAGAGACTAAGGGCCTCTAAGGAATAAGGAACCTGCCTTATTGTGTGCCCTTTAGAATCTTCGTGAGCAACTGTCTTAGTCTTCCCTCACAACATCATGGATCTCTCTTACTAGATAATCGTTAACCTATAATTTGAGCCACGACAAGAGTGCTAGTAGGTTGTGACAGGGTTGCTGCCACACCTCTCCCTTAATATATGGTTGTTTTGCATGGCCCCTTTACTCCTTATGTGAGTCTGATTAGCAAGAAATCGTCATCCTGCATCCATCAACGAAACACTTTTAATGATCCATAAACAACATCATAATATATCCAATCATATGCCACATATGCATAAATAAAAATATCCAAACCAATACAGTCCACTCCCTGACTCGATCCAGTGTCCAAGGAGGTCTATTAATGCCAATGGCATCCTCAATCTGTCAAGTGTCCTGCACAAACATGGGAAACTCATCAATAACACATGTCAATACATAGATATCAAATATCATAACATCACAATCCATCAACATCATCATAAGAAACCATAAGCAAACATACAACCATATACTAAAACCAGATCACTTGCACGCAAGTGTCCTCAAAGAATAAGTCAATAACATTTTCTCACAAGAGCGAGATGTTACATTTTCGGCCGAAATAATATTTCAGCCAAAAAGTATTTTTTTCGGCCAAAAAATATTTTTCTAACGAAATCCGTAGAAAATAGACGGATTCCTTGTTTTTCGGTCGAACATTATTGTTTCAGCCGAAATATGGGTGAGATAATTTTGTTGGTCGGAAAAAAAAATGAAGGGACACATCATTTCGTTTCAGTTGGCGCCAAATCTTATAAATATGCTTTCAATCAACCAATTTAACACAATTCACTCTCTCGCTTCATAGTTTTTCATATGTGGAGCCCCTAAGAAAAAATTTGAATCATCTTTTTTGTTGTTTTGAACAAGGTGGTTGATGTTTTGAATGAAAAAAAAAATTATATATTGAAGGATTTGTTGAATATTTTTTCAAGGAGAAGGCTTTGTTGAACATTTTTTCAAGGTGAAGGCTTTTTTGAACACAAAATTCTTGATACTATTTTTAAATAATTTTTGTGACAATGAATTTTTTCTGAGACTATTTTGAAATGTTGATTTTTTAATTTTTTTTTACAGATAACTATGCTCATGGGAAACAAAAGTTTGTGCAAGAGAAAATTTGATTTCACTCGAGGAGAAACTCGCCATAACGAACAAAGGAAAGAGAATTATTAGAGAAAGAAACGAGAACATGAAAATATTGAAGAAAGAAATGAGGATGATGTAAATAGAGATTTTCAACAAGAAGAAGTCCAAACAGGTATATGCATGTACATATTGTCTATATTAAAAGTATAGTATTCATGTATTTAAATTATTGTTTAAAATATAATTGATAGTAATTTGGATTTGATGTTTTTCAAAAAAATCAATAGATTTTCCTCATAACATCGATGAATTCGTTGAAACCGAAATTGAAGCAGAAGTTGAATCACCTATTGGTATGTACATAAATCTAGATAATATAACATGAACACTTGTATATGGTTTAGTGAATTTATGTTTGGGTTTTGTTTTTTAATATAAACTTTAAATTGAAATATGCAGAAGAATATATCAACATTAATGATGAAATATTAGAAAATGTTGATACTGACAAATTTGGGAAGAAAGAAGTTAATCATTATATAAGATATTGTGTTACGAATATGTATAATATTTTTTTCAAAGATGAATCAGTAACAATACAGGATCAACTTTTACTCTGTCTAATAAGTTCAAGAAAATTAAAATAAGCTACATCATTATTGGGTATTCAAAATTCGACAAAATATAAAAATGTGAAACACAATTTCTTTGACAATATAACTAGTGTATTAAAATCTTTTGGAAAATATCGAAAAAAAAGATGGCAGTGTTTCACATAGAGTGATACAAACATCAATTGTTCCATCTAGCAATATAAAATATAGTTTGACACAACACATGGAAAAAGTGATGGGAACCTCAAGAAAAAAATTGTACAAACATATAAAATTTTGATTGCAAATAGATGTAAATGATGAACTTGCTTGTTGGACAATTATTTCTAGACAACCCTACAAATATAGACTTGCATAAAATGTTAAAGAATTGGCCCATAATTCTTGGTTGACAAAATTTCATTTTTCACCACATACAAGGGATGTGTTGCGATGAATAATAGCACAAAAACAATATGAAGAACATCCAAAACATATATTTCCAATGACACAAATAGAATTGTTCAATAAGTTCAAAGAAGATAAAAAAAAAGGTTAAAATTTTCATCATTACATTTGTCAAACAAAGACCATGGTTTGTTAGACCCATCATTGTTTGTGACACTTGTTGTTGACGTTATCATGTGGAATTTGAGTTATATTATAACACTTTTCTTGATTTTGGTAAATATTTATAGCCAAGTTCACCTCCTCCTTTCACATTTCGTGCGTTTTTATCTGAAATTCTATGTGAAAGAGAAGGTGATGAATTATTTTACCAAAAAAAATGTGTCGGTGGAAAGAAATGTGATCGTTGTGAAAATATAAGTTTGTTTCACTCAAACTACCCTATTGATATGAATGATCAATCATTTTCTAATATAACTATCAATTGGAAGAGATATGAATATATCAACAACACAACTCTGCATTCTTCAAATGCTTGTTGGTGCAATTATATGCATAATATATTACCAAACATAAATTATCAACCGGGATTCGTAATCAGTAGATTTGATACACCATATGTGTCGATAACATATAGGTTCCTATGTCTGTTTAGTATAGCTTAGATAAGAAAACCATTTAGAAACCAACACACTTTTAAAAATATCAATCTTCACACAATTCAAAAACTAGAAAGCAAAACTCATAAACAAGCTTATGATCTAAAGTTCTTGCTCAAGTGATGGACATGTTCATTGATGGCTTATGAAAGGAAAATATGAACTTTAATTCTATCTCCCAGAGCAATTAAACTAACAACAATTAACACTTTGCACATTCACAACATTCCATTATAGGTGCATGTAGAGTGAGAGATGGAGGTCTTGATTGTGCATGTGTTATCAAGGTGTAACCTAATCAATTCTGGAAAAGAAATCTAAATGTAGTGGGATGCTCCATTAAATCTCATGTATGGTGAAATATGGATAGCCAACTGTTCCTGCATTACCACACTTTGCAACAAATTCGAATAGTGAAATCAAACAAAATAACATGAAATCAAAATAACAGGTACACGAAATGAAAATCTACACTAACAATTTACAATAAGCTTACCAAGCTGGATCAGTGGCTCTTGTTAATGCCAACATGGAAGCTTTTAGGTTAGCAGATACTAACTTCTATGAGACACAAGATCACTGAATTCAAACTTGCATTAATATTCAACCAATAGGTTTACAAAGAGAGTATGTTCATGAATCCAATCTACATCATACCAATTCTCTCAATCTACATCATAATAATTCTCCCCTAATCTACATAATAATAATTCTCTCCTAAGAACCAATATTACATCATAATAATTCTTCCCCCTCTCATGAAAAGAGGGCACTCTCTTTTATACATGAGAGCTTTGAAAAGAAGATAAGCATATCACAATTACAGATCCACTTTTCTCTAAACCAATTTCCCATTATTACAAAATATTATCCCTTCAAATCCTCACACATATCTCTCATATATCTTGGATAAGATATGACAACCAAATCTCCATGATCTTCTCCTTGGAATAGGCTTGAATTATCTCCTCAAATATTGAAATGGTGGAAGAAGTATTCGAGAAGTCTTTTGAATTAATCCTTCACATATTCCTACACATGATAAATCTCACACATTTTTTAGATATATATGAAAGCATGCCAATTTTCTAATATTTAATCACAAATTCCCTTTTAATACTAAAATAAATGATTTGGAAAATAATAAGGTTAAACCCATATTTAATTATGAAAATGGTATCACGAAAGGTTAATGGAGCGATGAAATGTGAAGAATGATGAAGGGAAAGGTGGATGGAAATATGACATTTTTGAGTCCCAACAATGCTATTAAGTATTGATTTGAAGGTAGATAAAATCCGTGTGATAGATTTTTTGAAGAAGTTTGAGGAAGAAATGTATAAATACACCAAGAATTCACATAGAGCTCGATGGAAAGACCTACAATTCAAACAATCCCGTGAAGTGTTTCCACCAGGGACAATTTTGTTTGTAGTTGATTTTGCAGAGAATTACACATTCGCTGCATAAAAAGAAATACAGAGTGAATATTATCATTCTGATCAAATCACTATATTTGTCTACGTTCTATATAGACATTCCCAACGAAGTATTGATAACATAGAAAGCACCAATGCCAATCAACATGTTATTAAAGAATATCACTTTTATATAAGTGATGATCGAACACACGATACAGATTATGTACAACATTTTTTTGATAAATTTTATAATTCATTGAAAGAACGTGGGATTGGATTCGATTAGCATTGGATATGGTCATATGGATGTGAGGGCCAGTTCAAATATTCACGATAATTCTATTGGTTGTGTCATCTTCATAAAAAATCAAACATTACACATTGTTGGAATTTTTTTAGACTGGTCATGGAACAGGAAAGCATGACGGTGCAGGGGCATGTGTAAAATGAGCACTTCGAAGGTATCAGATGAACACTCATGTCAATCGATTTGAATCTATTGATCAAGTTGTTTAATGGTGAAAATTGGAGCTAATCTATGAAAATAATCCATCGAGAGATGTGTGCAAGTTTGTATATATACATGTTACACATGTACATAGGATATTTGTATTCATGTGTTCAAATTTATATGATCTTCAATCATTTTCTTAATAGATTTCAAGTTAACAAGTTCTTGTCTTGTACAATTTTTTTTGGTATCTTGGAATCTAAGATGTAAATAGATCAATCCCATATGAATCTGGTACAATACATGGGACACGAAAAGTGCATTGAGTTAAAACAAAACACTATCAAAATGTGTTTGCATTTTATAGAAGAAATGAATCTTGTTTTTGTTCAATTTGCATAGAGGACACAGAACCCATAGAGATTTGCAAAAACTAAAATGTAGAATATGTTAAACTTTGGAGACATACCAAACTTAATATAAAAGGGAAAATGCCACTTGCAAGCTCAGAGGAGATGGAATCAAATGAAACTATAGTGTCATTTGATGGTGATAGAGTTTCTTATCTTGTTAGAGAAGGTATTTTTTATGTTTAAATATTTAAATAACTTGTAGATGTACTTGTAAGTTGGATATATAAAATTTATATATGTATATAGTAGATTCAAGTTTAATGGCAGTTGCATGTGTGCTAATATAACACGAACTACTTGTTGGAACATATCAAATTATTTGCAGGAGATGTCTTTGCCATGGTTGCACCTATAGACAACACTAAAAACGTGAAATATTATTTGATGCGATGCACAAAACAAAAGATGAGGTTATTAGAAGATTTTGATGATAATGATTTTATATATGAAAGAGGATCCATCATATTGAAAGCTATTTTTTCAAGAAACCCATCAAACCGATAGTCATGTTCACTTTCAAGACTATCAGTCGGATGTCATCAGTTGTCAATATAGTCATTTGGTATGTGCAGTGCACATAAAGTTAATAGAAATTCAATCAAGAAAAAAAAAAAAAATTAGAAAATGGAAAATATCCAAAGCCGATCATGAACAAATAGTTGAAGATGGAATACCATTATGATTTCTTTAAACAAGTGACACACATTCCATAATTTTATATTTTTCATTGAAAGTACACGTATGTATGAATATCTAGGATTCTGGAATCATTTGGTTTAGTTTACTTTCATGGTCCATTCAAATAAGGAACTATATTTTTATGAATTATAAAGTTTATTGAACCTTATTTACAATTTGAGGGAAGAACCTGTAGATTGTATAGGGAACCTAAAATGAGCTATACTTTGAGTGATTATACTAATCGTACAAATTATCCATCGTATACACAAATCCTTTAATGCATCACCAATACTACATAAAGGATTTGCGTTCATTATTTCCAATGATTGAAATGTTTTTTCATATGAAGAGGATAACTTCATATCAAAACTAGGAACCATTTCCATCTCATTATAAGGGATTATTGATGGCTTATAAAAACTTTCACTAAATGTAGTACCTTTCATAAAATCATCCCCCTCTCTATTAATATATCTAAGAATAATATCATTCTACAAATAAAAAATAACACCATCTACTAAGGCTTGGTTTGTTGCATTTAGATTTTCACCTTTGTAATTGAATTTGGAGTATATTGAGAATTCAAGGTAGTGTATGATTAACATCTGCTTAAGAGGAAATTTCATTAGATTCAATTGACTAGTGAGATCCTCTACATATGAGGATGAGGAGCACAACCATGATAGAGGAGAAATAATAATTGAACCTTTCTAGTTTGAAAGTGATAGAGGAGATAGAGGAGACATAGGAGAGGATTTGGAGCCCACTATGAAATATCTATGGCACATAAAAGTCTCAATTTCAATTTTTTTTTTTTTTTGCACATAAAAGTCTCAATTCTAATTTTTTTTTATTTATTTTTTTTTTACTCCTGAATTTTGATTCTAAAAGTGTCAATTTTATTGCTTCATCCCATACCTCTTTTTCATATGGACATTGTACAAATAAATGGTTTATTAATTATCCATCCCTTTTACACATTATACACCATGTTGGACCATGACAATTTTGTTTTTTACCATTATCCTAATTAAAAAATTTAAATACATCCTAAAAGTGTCAATTTTAATTATGAAATTGTGAATATTGATTCCAAAAGTGTTGATATATTAAATTGCTACAATGTGCATTTATATTTCAATATCTTGAAGCAAATCAAACAAAATTGAAATTATGAGCTACTTGACAAATGTGTATGATGAACCTAACACTACTTATATGTTGGACATATTGCCATTGATTTATTGTCATTGATGTCAATAGTCGATGATACACATAAATCTCAGAAACGTGATCATGATCGAAATCCCCACAAGACAAACCAAGACTGTTGGATACGCAAGCGCTAGATCAAGGGAAGGGATTGATTACGGAGTGCGAAGGGATAATTAAACTACACGCTATTTCCAATCCCACAATTAGTCTAGATCGTCAAATCTCATTGACTCAAAGATTGACGACTACGGTTGATCCACCAGCAATCGCACAAATTCAAATTGAGGAGTTTGGGTGAAGGACTAAACCACACGCAAGTTACGGTTCCGCAATCCACACCGACCGTCGATGGTCACCCACTAATAGATCTGTGGTTAGTATCAATTTCAATACCAAGGTCGAAGCCCCGGAGTCACAAACTCCCTTCAACCGTCAGATCTGGAAAACCCCTCGACCATTGATCTATTAAGAGCATGCCAAGGTAGCAGTGGTCAACTTTGGCACTAACCACTTCGGTAGAAAAGGGTTGATAACAAGTAATATCACCCAAAGGCCTAAGTCCCAAAGTAAATAAGGATCGTTCAATCTGAAGAACACTTTGGGAGATATCGGGACCGTCAGATCATTTTTAGTGAAAGGATAGAGTAAGCCACAAATGTCCTGAAATAGACGCAAGTCGTCTGATATGAGGAAACACTTCGGGAGATATCCTTACCGTTGGAACGAGGAAAGTATAAGGATAGGATAAGAAAGTCCAAAGGCCCAAGATCCCAAATACCTTAATTCCCGAAAACCATTGGATTGTGTTAAGCCTTTTTGGGTTAAAGAATGACCATTGGATGAAGTCAAGTTAATCGAGGTTTACACTTCAACGAATCTCACCTCAGGAGAATTGGGAAGTGGATAAATCAAATTACCCAAATTCCCAAAGTCCGAAGTCTCGAAGTGAACATGAGTCATTAAATCAGAGGAACACTTCGGGAAGTATCCTGACCATTAGATCAAGGAGAAGAACATGTGCCACATGAAAAGATCTACGTCAGCAAGGACATGTGGTGTAATCAGATGATGAAAAGTTTTGAGGTCTCATAGGTACTTTTAGGAATATGTAAGCCATGAATCTAAGTGACATGTGGCATCCACTCAGTCAGTTCCACATCAACAAGTGACGTCAACAAGTTACGTCACTCCAGGAGTTTTCACTTCGAGAGTTTCCCCACCAGCAAACACTCGAAGTCCCGAAGTGGACATGAGTTGTTCGATATGAAGAACACTTCGAGAGCGTTCTTGACTATTGATCAAGTACAGTGGAAGGATAGTGTAAGTGGAAGTGTCAACCAACAACAAAAGGTCTCCACCGCTTTATGACTTATTCGACAGGTGATCACTCTAGAGGAAATTGGAACAATGATTATACGAACCCCTGAAGCCTCGAACTCCCAAAATAAACGTGAACCGTTCACTCACCTGTAGATTAAGTCATGATAATTGGTTTGTTCGAAACCTCTGGACAAGCCAGGATCGTCCGACTAACAAAAGAACAAATGTTGATCGTCCGATCTGTTTCAGTGGAATCTGATTCGGGATATTTTAAAGGTTGCAAAGGCATGACGTCCCAAAGGATGAAGTACCGAAGAACACGGTCCCAAAATTGGACATATGGGGGCTAAAAGGAAAAGGTCGAAATAAGAGACAGTGCTTAAATTAATAAGCCCCTGGTTCTGCACCTTTAGTCACATGTAAATGGGTTGAAGGAAGAACCTCTGCAGAACTCGATTTCTGCAATATTTGTAGAGATATGGGATCAAGTTAAAAATAAATCAATCCATACCTATGATCAATTTATGAAAAAAGGTCATATGGTTGTTAAAATGATGTGTGGTTATGAAAAGTCATGTTAATTACTGTGTTACTTAAAACAAGGGTTATGTAATATTAAATGAATAGACATGTTGTTTATGAAGAGTTGTTTTGAAAAGTTGAAAGGCATATAAATATGTTGAGATGTGAATTAGAAAGTGCGTATGTCAATGTCTTATTGAATATCAAGAACATAAAGAGACAAAGAAGCAATTATGCAATCCAGTGTTTAATACAGAAGACCATTATTGGACTGCATATCCTATTTCCATATTGATGAAATTAAGGGTGGTTGGGAGGTGCAAGGGCAGGTTGAAGCCTGCAGGGGAGTAGGTGCTTCATTGTCAGTTGTAGCTGACTAAATAGGGGGATGTAACCTACTACCAGTTGGAGCTGGTGAACAAGGGTGTGGGTGCATCATGATTAGTGGGTGTTGATCTAAAGAGGAAGAACATCTTCTTTCTATTGTAACTTGTAAAAAATAAAATTGCAGTTAATAGAAAAGTGTTTGTGGTTTTCCCAATTGTGTTCCACGATAAAATATTGTGTTCAAATTTTGTTTGCATTGACAAAAGTAAAAAAAAAAATATGATCAAATTATTGTGTCACTGATTCACCCCCCCCTCTCAGTGACAGTATCTAATCCTTCAATTGTTATCAGAGTGGGTCTCTTCACTAAATGTTTAAATCACTTGAAGAGAAATATACATCAGAATGGATCAATAGTTGAATATCTCATCAAAATCCCCCCTATTTGATGGTGAAAATTATGTCTTATGGAGTGTTAGAATGAAAATCTATCTGATGTCCATTGGACTGGAAGTATGGACATTAGTTGAAAAAGGATATGATGTTCCAAAAGTCACTCCCATAGAAGAAGAATACAAGAATACATTTTGGGAACATGCAAAGGCTTTAAACGCACTACAAGTTGGACTCAGTAATAAGATCCTTGATAAAGTACTAAAATGTAAAAATTAAAAACATCTCTGGGATAAATTAGAAACTATATATGTAGGAGATTCCAAGATAAAGAGGGCCAAACTTCAAACTCTCAAAGTACAATATGAAGGTCTAAAAATGAAGGATGAATAAAATATCTCAAAGTACTTCGAAAGAGTTGATAATATTGTTAATTCAATTAGAGGTTTGGGAGTAGAAGTGTCATACATTGAGTTAGTTGAAAAGATACTAAGAACACTAACTATGATATATAATCCTAAAGTGTCCACTCTCGAATATCGAGAGAAACTAGATGAACTCACCATGGATGAATTGTATGGAATCCTCATAGCCTATGAGTTAAGATTAGGTAACGAGAACATCCCAAAAGGAGAGGAAACCTTCAAGGTGTTGAAGAAAACAAAAAATCATAAGAAAAAACCTTAGTCCAGCCATCAAGAAGAATCTAATGTAGAAGACGCCATTTTTATTAAAAAACTTCAGAAAGGATTAGGGAGGTACAAAGGGAAGCTACTTTTCAAATGTTTTAATTGTGGAAAATTTGGCCACTTTGCAACCAAGTGTTCCTATCCCAAGGAAGAACCTGAAGATGAATAACACAAAAATAAACAATACAAGAAGAAGGGAAAACCCCACTATAAGAAAAAGTATTACAAAGGGAAAAAAAAGTGTACTCAAAAGAAGAAAACAACAGTTCATCAGAGTCTAGTGACAATGATGATAATGAAGTCCTTTTTCTAGGTATTGAAGAGACTAATGAGATAGAAGAAATTGAGCATGAGGAAGAGTCAAAATATGAAGCAGAGGTTAATATGGAAGAATAAATTATCAGTGCCTTGGACGAATTAAGAAAATACAAAAACAAATATAGACAGCTAAATTTTTTTGTAGTTGAACAAAAAGAAAAACATGAACAGAAAGAAAAAGAAATGGAGAAACTCATGAGCAACCTGAAAAATCAAATCCTAGAAGGAAATAGGATGAGAGAAAGTTTGGAAAATTCTCTTAAAGAGAAACAAAGAGATTGTGAAAGAATGGAGGCAGAATTGGTTCACCTAAGAAAAGAGCTTGATGCAAAACTTATCCAAACAAGATATGAAAATATCTCTAAAATCTTAGATAAGATTATAACCACAGAAAGGGAATCAAGTAACAAGAATGGAGTAGGTTATTCTCAAGAAGAAAACCATGCTAACTCAAAATCTTGCATTTTCTCTCCTCGGTACATTCAAGAAGAAATATGAGGAAAAGACAAGAAATGATCAGAACTCCAGAATACTACCTCCACCCATCAAGAAGGAATATAAGACAACACCAAAGAAGGTTTGTCAAAACAGGTATCCACACATTTTCTTTGGTTATTTCTTTGCATGCTCTAATTTTGGACACAAAGCTATGAATTGTAGAGTATCTAGAAGGAAAAATTTGAGGGTTAAGAACTATAACCTTAAATATAACCAAACAGTAGATCAATTTAAAAGAAGAAATTATAATTTCTTTGCACCTCTACAAGAAGGAAACTTAGAATGCTTCAGATTTCATAATTATGGACATAAAGCAAGTAATTGCAGATTAATGAAAGTCTCAGATAAACCAAAGTTTAATAGAGAGAAAAAGAAGCTTTGGAAAGAAAAAAACATCAACAGAGGAGTGTCTTAATGCCTTTAAATCCCAAGATAAATAATATCTATGGTATGTTGGCAGTGGTTGCTGAAAACATATGACAGTAAATAAGGACAAGTTTTTGAACTTAAAGAAACAAAAGGGTAAAGTTACATTTGGTGACAATGGTTTAGGTAACATACTTGGGAAAGGCACTGTGAATTTAGGAAATGACAAAGCCAAGGATGTGTTTCTTGTTGAAAAAATGAAACCTAGCCTATTAAGTGTCAGCCAAACCTGTGATTAAGGGAACATTTGCATCTTTGATTCCCAGAAATGTGAGATTAGGAGAGAGGACTCGAGAAAACTAGTTTGTATTTCTCCTAGAACTCCTGAGAATGTATATATACTAAATACAAAATTGGATGAGGAGTGTCATATAAATTTAGTAGATGAAAGTTGGCTATGGTATAGAAGATTGGGACACATTAAATTTGAAAATTTAGTAAAAGTCATCAATCTTGAAGCAGTAATAAACTTGCCAAAGATCACAAAGCCCTCAAATCCTATGTGTAGACATTGTCAACTAGGGAAGAAAACTAGAATAAGGTTCAAAACAAAAGAATACTCAACCTCAAAACCTTTGGAGCTTGTTCACACTGACCTTTGTGGACCTACAAGGACCAAGAGTTTGCAAGGAGAGTCCTACTTTATGTTGTTCATTGATGATTTTACTAGAATGGCTTGGGTATGTTTTCTCAAGGAAAAATGAGAAGCACTTAACAAATTCAAAAATTTTAAAACCCTTGCTGAAAATGAAACAGAGACAAAAATCAAATGTTGTAGATTAGACAATGGTGGTGATTTCACCTCAAAAGAGTTTGACCTCTTCTGTGAAACTCATGGAATAAAAAGACAATTCTCTGCTACCAGAACACCTCAACAAAATGGGATTGCTGAGAGAAGGAATAGAACAATCTAGGAGGATGAAAGGACTATGCTCAATGAAGCAATATTATATAATGGATATTGGAGGGAAGTTGTAGGCACAACAATATCCATATTAAACAAAGTTCATCTCAGGATTAATAATAATAAGAATCCTTATGAGTTATGGTTTGGGAGAGCTCCTTTGGTAAAATATTTCAAGGTCTTTGGAAGTAAGTGTTACATCAAAATGCTTGATGAGAATCTCATAAAATTTGATGCTAGATCTGATGAAGGTATCTTTCTTGGATATGCTTCTACCAAGAAAGCATATAGATGCTACAATATTATATTACATAATATTGTTGAGAGTGCAGATGTTAAGGTGGATGACTTAAAAAAAATAAAGATTAAATAGCAAGAGACCATACTTGACAATGAAGATGAATACGATGATGAGTCAGTTGGTACACAAGCAGAAGAAGTAGAAGAGAATAAAGAAAAATCTGACACAACTCGAAAATTCTGACACAACTCGAAAATTCGATAATGTCATACAAGAAGATTATACATTACCCAACAAATGGAAATTAATAGAAGAATATTCTCAAGACAAGGATAAAGAAGCTTATGGTGCACATAATAGTGACATTGATGATGAATCTTCAACAGTAGAACAACAAGAAGAATTGAGTGATGATTATCTCATAAATTTTTCAATCCTATTTTAATGGTACACTAAAACTCCTTCTCAAAGAAAAATTAAAAACAAAGAAGGGAAGGAGAATTTATTGAGAGCTAAAATTCATTCCTGTTGATGCTCCTATGAGAATTGAAGCACATAAAAAGGAATAGGATCATTGAAAGCATCATGGTTTAATAGAATAACTCTATGTAGGATCTAACATAGTTTATTGTAGGTCTGTACCTACCCAAGAATAATGTAGGTTATGTATTGGTCTCATAATGGTTACAAGTGGACAAAACCCTAAATGGAAGTTACTATGTGAGAAAGAAATGGAATGAATGGAAAATTATGCAGCAGTGAGGTGATGATGAGAATATATTAAGTACAAATATGAAAACAAAAAGACTGAACGATGTAGTTTGCTTAAACAAACATGGAATGTGCTTTGAAATAGCAGGTTATAAGAACACAGTGTTGTCATGGCATTCAAAAACAAAGAATGACTTGGATGATGTGTTGTTGTCTCATACGGTGTATTCTTGGAAAAATCTAAGGTAGATCACATGATAGCACCTGATGAGGAAGTAAAGGCCTTTGAAATAGACTGTGATGGTAAACATGATCGATGGAAAGACTGAGTAGTTGCTCGATGCAGAGGAAAACGTGATAATTCTCAACAGTTGTCCGATCAAGAAATTGACGGTGTTGATTGTCTCATGTAACGAGATTTATCCCACATTGGAAGTCCGAAATGTTTTATGTGGGTTTATATAGACAACCCTCACTATACTTATTCGACACGTAGTGAAAAGGTATGGTGGGGGTTCTAGGTTCTTGGACTTCACTGGAATATCACCAGATTGGAGCATGAGACAACCTATCAGGCCCCCTACCTTTTGGTCAAAGCGACAATAACTGTCGATTTGATGACAAAGGATTTTGGTTGTTTGTTGGAATATATTTTTTTTATATATACATTGCACGCCGATCATATGGGTGACTGTGGGATTAAGGGTCATTTTGGTTGGTGGAAATTGAAAATGAAACTGCCAACTTGTCGAAGAAATTAGTGGAATGACAAAATGGAGGATCACCAAGTTTGTCATCAGTTGAATACAAGTCCAGATGTCAAAGACTGCCAAAAACATCGGATAAAACCTGCACAATAAAAATACAAAAGAGAATAAGTAAAATAAAGACACATTTTTCGATGGATGCTTTGGGTTGATGAATAACAATTCATGACAAATACTATATCAATAATAATTGTTGATCAAAGTTTGTGAATATTAGTTTAAAGAAGAATTTTATTATTAATTAAAGAAGACATCAAAAACATATTGAATAAATATTGATACATCTGGTTAGAGATCGATGAGAAGCAATGGACAGGTCGAAAGGTCATTTGAAAAGTATAAGATTCAGTTGCTCAGTGTTCCAAAAAGACAACAATATCTGCAGCAGAAGAAGAAGAATGTATATAGTGGTATACATGGCATCTTGTAAAAATGACAGGGAGAGAGATCTTGTAAAGAAGAATTTCCCCTTAATAAACAAAGGGGAAGAGAAGTTAGAATCATAGAGAGAAGATTGACAGGGGGAGTCATTTAGTTATGACAAGAAAATTATGATTGTTGGAAGAGTTACCCAAGTTCAGATTCTGGTCAGTAGCATTCAGACAGACATAACATTACCATAGGGGGAGTAACCCTTTTCTATTGATTTGAAAAGGGGAGAGTAACTTCATAAAGAAAATCATCATCAAAGGGGGAGTTTGTGTGAAGTTAGAGTGTTCCCCTCAATGACAAAGGGGGATATTGTTGGACATACTCTCATTGATGTATTGTCATTGATGCCAACAGTCGATGACGCACATGAAGCTTAGAAGGGAAAACGTAGTGCAAAAATGTGATCGGGATCGGAATCCCCACAGGACAAACCAGGACCGTTGGATACACAAGCGCCAAATCAAGGGTAGGGATTGATTGTAGAGATCGAAGGGAGAATTAAACTACACATTATTTCCCATCTCGCAATTAGTCTAGATCGTCATATCTCATCGACTCAAATATCGACGATTGTGGTTGAGCCACCAACAATCACACAACTTCAAATTGCAGAATTTAGGTGATGGACTAAACCATGAACAAGTTACAGTTCCACAATCCACACCGACCGTCGATGGTCACCCACCAATAAATCTATGGTTAGCATCAATTTCACTACCAAGGTTGAATCCCCATAGTCACGAAATCTCGTCAACTATTGGATCTAGAAAACCCCTCGACCGTTGATCTATTTAGAGCGTGCCAAGGTAGACGTGGTGAAATTCGGCATTGAACACTTTGGGAGAAAAGGGTTGAGAAAAAGTAATGTCACCCGAAGGTCAAATTCCTGAAGTAAATGAGGATCGTCTGATCTGAAGAACACTTCGGGATATATCAATACCATTAGATCATGTTTAGTGGAAGGAAAAAGTAAGCCACAAATGTCCTAAAATAGACACAAGTTGTTTGATCCAAGGAAACACTTCGGGAGATATCCTGTTAGATCGAGGAAATTATAAGGATAGGATAAGCAATGCCAAAGGCCCGAGATCCTGAATAGACAAATTCCTGACAACCATTGGATCATGTTAATAATTTTTGAGTTAAAGAATGACCATTGGACTAAGTCAAGTTACTGAAGGTTTACACTTCATGGAATCTCACTTTGGGAGAATTGGGAAGTGGAGAAATTGAATTACTTGAAGTCTTGAAGGTCGAATTCCTGAAGTGGACATGAGTCATTTGATCATAGAAACACTTCGGTAAGTATCCTGACCATTATATCATGGAGAAGAACATGTTTCACATGAAGAGATCTACATCAGCAAGGATACGTGATGTAATCAGATGATGGAAACTGTGAAGGTCTCATAGGTACTTTAGGCATATGTAAGCCACAAATCTAAGTGACATGTGGTAGCCACTCGGTGAGTTCCACATCAACAAGTGACATCAACAAGTGACGTCACTCCAGGAGTTTTCACTTCGAGAGTTTCACCACCAAAAAACACCCGAAGTCCCAAAGGCCGAAGTCTCGAAGTGGACATGAGTTGTCCAATCTGAAGAACACTTCGAGAACATTCTCAATCGTTGATCAAGTACAATGGAAGGATAGTGTAAGTGGAATTGTCAATTGAAAACAAAATGTCTTCACCACTTTATGACTTATTCGGCAGGTGATCACTCCAGAGGAAATTGGAGCAGCGATTATATGAACCCCCAAAGCCTCGAACTCCCGAAATAAACTTGAACCATTCACTCACCTATATATTAAGTCACGATCATCGATTTTTTCGAAACCTCTGGACAATCCAAGATCGTCCGACTAACGGAAGAACGAATGTTGATCATCCGATCTGTTTTGGTGGAATCTGATTCGGGAGATTTGAAAGGTTGCAAAGGCCTGGCGTCCCGAAGGATGAAGTACCGAAGAACACGATCCCAACACTGGACATATGGGGGATAAAAGGAAAGAGGTGAAAGAAGAGACATTGCTTAAATTAATAAGCCTGTGGTTCTGTGCCTGTGGTCACATGTAAATGGGTTGAAGGAAGCACCTCTGTAGAACTTGATTTCCACAATATTTGCAGAGATATGGAATTGAGTTAAAAAGAAATCAATCCATACCTATGATTGATTTATGAAAAATAGGTCAGATGGTTGTTAAAATGATGTGTGGTTATGAAAAGGAATGTTAATGACTATGTTACTTAAAACAAGGGTTATGTAATATTAAATGAACAAACATGTTGTTTATGAAGAGTTGTGTTAAAAAGTTTAAAGGCTTATAAATATGTTGAGATGCGAATTACAAAGTGTGTTTGTCAATGTCTTATTGAAGATCAAGAACAAAAGGAGACAGAGCAACAATTATGCAATCTAGTGTTTAATATAGAAGACCATTATTGTACTTCATATCCTATTTCCAGATTGATGAAATTAAGGGTGGTTGGGAGGTGCAAGGGCAGGTTGGAGCCTGTAGGGGAGTAGGTGCTTCCTGTAACCTCCTACCAGTCAGAGCTGGTGAACAAGGGTGTGGGTGCATCCTGATCAGTGGGTGTTGATCTAAAGAGGAAGTCCATCTTCGTTCTATTGTAACTTGTAATTCATAATTTTTAAGATAATAAAAAAGTGTTTCTGGTTTTCCCAATTGGGTTCCACGATAAAATATTGTGTTCAAATTTTGTTTGCATTGACAAAAGTAAAAAAAATAAAAATATGATCAAATTATTGTGTCACTGATTCACCCCCCCCTCTCAGTGACAAGATCTGATCCTTCATTATATTATACACATTAAACATAGTTTTCATTAAGTTTGAATGAAAAACCTTAAGTTGAAAAGGAATGTGATTTTGTGACTTGATAACAAAGTTGGGAGTTTACTCAATGTAAACCTTGGATTGTGGATGGTGCGTTGCTATCCTTGCAAATTTTTGGATAGAAATATATTATGTGATATTGAACAAAACTCATAGGTGTCATATTAATGGTACTAGTGAATACTTCCAATGTGCAGAGGATTGATAATCCATCATCCCTTTTCGGTACATAAGCAATTTCTGTCAATATAAATTTTAATGACAATCAGTTACTTATATTAAAGTATATTTTAATTTTATATTAACAATGGTTATATGTTATTGTTATTATTATTATGAAAACTACTATTTATTTCACATTTTCTTGAATGAATATATTGAAATTTCGAAAACAAACCAAGGATGAACATAATTTAGTGTTGGACTATCACTTAATTGTGAATTTTCAATTTTGAACAGGGATTTTACTAAGTTTTGGATGGATAGGAGTCTACACCCTGTCAAAATAAGGGAGGGGCCTAGATTGATGCGATGATAAATATACTTAAATTTACAAAAGCATTGTTAAAGTCAATTGATTATCACTTTGATTGTCACTTGAATGGAACGCAATAAAATCCATATCACCCAATGAAAACTTGGAAATTGTCAATGCTCATGATTGTCAAATATTTATATCTACAACCCTTCAACCCTATAAACCCTATGATGACACTATGAACCCTTCAACTTATAAAAATATCTACAAATAGAACATAAACTATAATGATGATATGTTTGACTATTCAACCATATTTGCAAATCAAACAAAATTGAAATTCTAAGCTACTTGACTATACAATGATGTTTATAAATGAAATGAAATTAAACATTTTTAATTTCAGCACACTATCATAGAACATAAATTGTCCTTTCACCATCATAAAAATTGAATTTATAAGCTACTTGACTATACAATGATGTTTATAAATGAAATGAAATAAAACATTTTTAATTTTGGCACATTATTGTAGAACATAAATTGTTCTTTCACCATCATAAACAATATAAACATTTTACCATAGAACATAAATGGTCACATTTCACCATCATAAACAATATAAGATAAATCAAAGATCAAACAATAAATTGATATTTTGAGTTCCATATATATATATATATATATATATATATATATATATAATGAAAGTTCGCATAGTTACACCGCCAAAAACGTAGGTTCCACGACCATTTTAGGCTAATAACAAAAACTGAGAGACAATTAAAACATTTAACTCCAAAACTCTTGACTCTAAGACATCACTAAAATAGATCTTTTCACACATGCAAAAGAAAACATTTCTCGAATTTAAAATTAAAAAATTTAAAATAAATAACATCTACAAATTTAAAATAAAATGTACACATACCATTTTAGATAAATAAAACAAATTGTGATTAAAGAAAAATTGACATACATACCAAAAGTGTCAAGTTTCATCTCCCAACATCCATGTTCTCCTTTTCCACCAAATTATGTAAACATTTGTAACAATAAAAAGAAAAACCAATAACACATATTAGCATATATATTTTATTAGCAAATATTTTAAAGATTTTTAACTTTATTAAATAAGCAATAAGAAATAATAATTGTTGGCACAGGGGAAAACCCCAGGTTCAACGCTTCAAGAACGCACCAAAAAAATCCTAACTACCAGCCCTTTCGGCAACACTTGCGAAGCAGGCAAAGTCTCACCCGAGGTAGAGGCAGGGGGGTTACAGGACTCAGGTGTCTGTAACCATCGTAGATCAAACCCTAAGTACATTTCAACGCAGTAATAATGACAAAATACACATCGCACTTAACATCATAAGTCATATCTAACACATTCAACATATACAAAGCATTAAACATTCATGGATCTATCTACCATTCATAACATTCAATGCACTAATAAAATTCATAGCATTGACATTACAGCACAAATAAAACCATCAACACAAGATTTACATGGTTCACCCCAGCGTGGGGCTACGCCCACCAACAAATTCTTCTTCTTTATTAGTCTTCAATCTCTTACATCCATATGCTCCTGTGCACTAAGACACAGAGCCAAGCTTCGCACTGGATAGGTGATCTTCACAATCCACCTTCCCAAAATTAGGTCAAGGAACAGAGCCAAATTCTCTCTCAAGCACTGAGCCTTACATACATGTTATGTTGCACAATGTAACTCATAACTACTTGCCTCTTGAACTTAGATACATACTACATTTCTTGCACTAAGCACACCCCCATACACACACCGCCTTCTACATTACATTCCTTCCTATATATACTTTTACATCCCTTACAACAAGGCCTAATCATGGGTAAACCCATGGGCCAACATCCCAAAACCCTAATACAAAAATCCTAATGAACCCTTTGTTGGGTCCAAAACATAAGTGAGATCCCATGATCTCAGCTCCACCTGGGCGCTTCATCTTCAACCAGCCTGTCAAAGTCCAAAAGAGGTCAAAACCAACCAATGTTTCCTCAAAACTTGGTCGAGGGCCAATAGGCCCCCAACACTCACTTGTGACTCGTCCCAAGTCACTCAAATTTGGGCAACACTACTTTGAAGGCCTTGATATTAGCTCGAGCTTCCCCGACCTACTGCTTTGCCTGAGATTCCTTCTCAGTGAGCTCCTTGAGTACTTGCTCAGTAACAATCCCTTCCAAGCGTTGTTCCATTGTCACAAACATTGGTTCTAGCTGTGATCCTTGTCCTTCAATCTCTTCAGAAACCATCCAGACTTCGTCCTGCACTGGTTGTAGCCTCTGTGTGACCTCCATGACTCTTCCCTAGATGGAAGTAATCTGTTGTTGGGTCATGCACTGCTCTTGCATTCTCTTCATTCTTTCAACCGTAGTGAGTGACTTCATCTGCACTTGAACTGTCAGTGCATATTGTTGTGCCTCCTATGGCTATGTTTCCAACTTCCTAAGCTCTAGATATTCCGTGAGGCATTCATAATTCTGTGCAATTCTATTTATTAACTGCTTTCATTCTTAGGAGAGGGCCCTAATCCTCCCTACTGCGCTCTTAGCGGCTTCTTCTCTATGATCATGCACTTCTTGTGGATTTCTTGGTACTGCTTGAAGCTCCAACTCTGTTACTCTTTCTTGAAGTTGCTAGATGGCCTCAGCGAGCTTCATCACTTGAACTTCTAGTGCCTCATTTTCCTCCTGTGCCAATCCTGACACAGAGTGAAGTTATTTGTTCACCACTTCCTTGACTACAGTCCGCTCTGCGAGAATCTGGTCATTTTCCTTTTGTATCTTCACTTTGTCTCCTTCGAGCATCGCCCATAACTCATCTCTCTCATTTTCATATGCGGTTACATAGTACCACACAACTTGTTGTTACTCCAAGATTTCTTCTTTATCTTTCTTCAGGGCTTCTATGGCTTGTTCCTTTTCTTCTTGGGCTTGCTAAAGCTGAGCCTCTATTTCATCTTCCAATATTTGAAGTTGGGCTAGTTCATCCCCCAACTCTACAGTCTCTGACGAGGAAGGCGTAGTAGGTACTGCACGACTCAATTGAATGGCTCGCTGAATTTATTTCAGTTCCTTCTCAACTCTTACATACAACTCTTCTTGCTTCACGCCATATCTTTGTAAGAAGGCCTTGGACAGGTCTTCTATTGCTCCGCGAACTAGACCGATGTCATCCTCCGTGAGTGTGGCCTTCATCTGGGCCTTACTTGCATGGGTTTTCTTTCTGGCCGAGGGTTTCTGCGGAGAAACCTTCCTCTTCTTCAATGATTCTGTCTTAGTAGGGGGATCCTTTGACAGTGTAACTTCATCTTCTCCTTGTTTTCCTCCTTCTTGATTTACTTCGTCTCCTCCTCCTCCTGCGGGTGAGTCAAGTCTACTTTCTTCTAATGTGCTTCCCTCCTCATCAGTTTCTTTGTTTTGGACTCCCTCCTTTTTCTTCCTCTTCTTCACACTGGTCTATCTGACATTCTCATCCTGGGTGACCAAAGGGATTGCTATGATGTTAGGGTTAGAGAGTTCTACATCATCAACCAATACAAGGAACTCTATCGGCCACTCCTTCATGATTTGTTCCATATCTTCATCTGTCATCTTATAGTAGGAATGTAATTGCTCCTTGATCTGATCCCTACGCACAACGATATAAATGAAGTGTCAATCTGTGCAGAACTTAGCCAATGGTCTGTAATAGTGCAATGTTCATGAAGTCATGCGTGGGAATGACTCAATAGAAACTTTCAGCTGCTAATAGTAGGCATGGAGCATTGTGTTCGATTGCCACTGCTTTGACATGTCATTCGTGTACCATAGAGTGGAGAAATTCGCGGCCAATGGCTCCAAAGGTTCAATCTCTTGGAAGGCTGCCCCTTCCAGCATTTTCCAAGCGACAAATGCGATCAACACAAGTAACCAGCTGAAATGGAACTCATATCCTTGATCCTGTGCTTTGCGACAATCTTTCTCGAGCTTGTTGACAAGGTATCTTGCCCAGTTCATTTGCATCCCTTCCACACACTTCCCTGCGAGGTCCACCATGAGCCCTGTAACCTACGTGGGGTAGTTCTTTCTGACGATATTTCCAACTGCTAACAATTTAGGCGCACTGCGCCATCCTGGATGGAGGCTACCTTTTAGCCTCACTTTCCCTTATCAAATTTGTCATATGAATCTTTAATGCACTGTTCCAGGGAGCGATCGGAGGTATTCCCTAGGTAGAATTGCTGAGGGTCGAGTCCCTGCATGCTCAATCCTGTGATTAGGTGGATCAACACCAGATCCACAGTAATGCACCTGTCTAACCACAAATATCCTCCATGATAGCATGAAAAAAGGAGTTTAACACAAGTGTTAACCTCCTTATGTCGACCAAAGTGAGGGATCTTCATCACGTTGAGTATCGTGGACTTCACGAGCTCCTTTATCCAAGGCTGGGAGACAATGTGAGGCTTCTTCTCAGTCATCTTCATCAAATATCTATGAGGCGCGAGCATCACTTAGTTATTTCTCTCACCAAGGTTGAAATCGTTGTTCTTCAATGCTAGGATCTGTCTCAAATGGATTCCTTCTACGTGTATCCCCTTCAAGATGTACACGGTGATCAATGTATACTCAAAGTCCCGTGTAATGTTGTCACGGTTAACTGCTCCAGCCAAAGGCAGGATGTAATCGGGTAAGATCGACGGGATCTGCTTCGCGTTAGCCAGATCGTCACGATGCTTACTTCACTTCTCAATAGTGGGGTTGACACGGCTCAAACATCGTGCAGTCGAGGGGGAATCCTATAGTCCCCTAGTTGACGATGCTTGTATTCCCTTAGAAATGGCTTTATCAACCATAAACTTCTTCAGAACCTCTTTGACATATTTTTCTAGCTCGGTGCGCTTGACCAACATTCTCACTGTTAAAAAATAGGTCAGGGTAGGTGAATGGATAGTAGGGTAAACAACATATGGTGAGGTCTGATAGCACAACTCGACACACACAATCACTTCTATGTTATCTCAGATAATCACGGGTAGCAAAAAGTGGTCCCGGTGCAACGTCCGACGGGTTAAGTAAGCAAGTATCGTAACATATTCCTCCAACGGACAAGAATGCCTCAATTAATGTGAATTCATCTTTTATGGCGTGGTCTCAACATCCCAAACGCGGTCTAGTCACCCATAAATGTGTTTCCTAGTTGTTCAGAGCGTTGTTCTAACGGTTGGGGTGCCTCCAACGGTCATATAGCTTCGCCAAGGTGAAGTCCCATTCTACGTGGTTCTGTTGATTCAGTGAGGTTCAGAGCCTACAAGTCTGTCTCCTGCAAAGTCTTCTCTGTCACTCCTTGTACCTTTTCTAACTTGGATTTCTTCCTATTGAGCTTCCTTGCCTTCTTTCCAATGATCTGAGTCTTCGAGTTCATCTTTCCATTCTTATTCTTATCTTCTCTAAGTATAGTAACTTCGCATTGTTGATGAGCTCTTAAAGGGTTCAAAGGTAATACCTCTTCTCTTATTAACTCCATGCTGGGTATTCTTCTCTCTTGCATGGATAGGTTATTCAAACCTTCTTGTGTTCTTTCAACCTTGATAGTTAATTCTCTTGCATTCGGTTACTTCGACTCAACTTCTCGTTCTTCTATCAATTGATCTATTTTCCTAGCTATAAAATCCCTTATTTCTTTCTTTTTATTTAATGTAGCTTCTTCCTCTGCTTTCCTTGTGATCTGATCCTTCTCGATCCAAGTCGTTCCTAACAAAAGTGGAAAAGGGGCATTGTTCTCAATAAACCTAATAACTTCAAATTCTTCTTCCGTTGATGTTCAATGGATGATAACAGGTACATTAGCAACTCTTCCACATAGGGTTATCATCTTTCCTTCAAAAAAGACTATTCTTTGTAATGAAGGTAGCACAATAGGCTTCCCCAGATTTCCCAAGTGCTTTATGTCATAATATTCACTTGTGTCTCCTCATCTAGGACATAGTTTATGTCGAAATCTCCTATTCTTGTATCTATGCATTGTTTTTCTTTCATGATCTCGGATAAACTGATATCTTTGTGATCATCCATTATTTCTTTTAACTATACTAACATAGTCTGAGATTTATCTGATTCTTTCTCTTTATGATTCTCTAATATGATCTTATTCTCTTGACTCATGTTCATTTGTTCAATTTTAGCAATCATTCTTGGACAATCTTCAACTTTATGACCAACTATTTTACAACAAAGACAAATAAGACCTCCACCAGGGCATTCCTTAGCAAAATGTCCTGATCTTCTACAGTTATAACATAATGTCAATCTTCTCTTTCTCTGGTATGTTCCCCAACTTCTTTTGTACTACGCACTAGGATCACAGTGCTGGACTTGTAGTCTGCAAAAATTCTTTCTAGGTTCATGCATCCATTCATTAGTCCAAAAATTCTTTCTATGCATAGGAATAACATATCTTTCTCTATTTCTATCAGATTTATTCAGTTCAAATTTTTCTTTTAATTGTACCCTAGCTTTCATACTAGGACATAATCTGTCAAACATACCTATATTCATGCTTTTGAAACAAAAATTTCCACTTATCTGACTCTATCCAAGCACAAAGATTTACCTTTTTCAAGATCTTACCTCTTTTCTTCAGAACGAGTTTCTTTCTTATCACAAAGCTTTGTAAGTGAAGTAGAATACTACGCACTACAACAACATATCTACACACAAATCTTCTCTTTTATTTAATTCAATTCTCAACAATCACAATTTCAGGTCTCGACAATGGAACCATTTGTTGGCACAGGTGCAGACCCAGGGTTCAACGCTTCAAAAACACACCAACAAAACCCTAACTACCAACCCTTTTGGAAACACATGCAAAGTAGGTGAAGTCTCACCTGAGGTAGAGGCAGGGGGGGTTACAGGACTCAGGTGTATGTAACCAAGCTGGGACATAGGTCTGTGATTACAACACTTCACATGGTACTTAGGAACAATATATATTAATTCATTAGGATCAAAACCTAAGTACAGTTCAGTGCACTAATAATGAAAAAATACACATTGCACTTAACATCATAATTCATATCTAACACATTCAACATATACAAATCATTAAACATTCATGGATCTATCTATCATTCATAGCATTCAATGCACTAATAAAATTCACAACATAGACATTACAGCACAAAGAAAACCATCAACACAAGATTTACGTGGTTCACCCCAGTGTGGGGCTACATCCACCAACATATTATTCTTCTTTATGATTCTTCAATCTCTTACATCCATCCGCTCCTGTGAACTAAACCGCAGATCCAAGCTTCGCACTGGACAAGTGATCTATGCACTAAGCACCATATCCACCTTCCCAAAATCAGGTCAAGGCACAGAGCCAAATTCTCTCTCAAGCACAGAGCCTTACATACATGTTTTTTTGCACAAAGCAACTTAGAACTACTTTCCTCTTGCACTTAGCCACTTATGCACTTAGCTACATACTACATTGCTTGCACTAAGCACACCCCCATACACACATCACCTTCTACATTACATTCCTTCCTATATATAATTTTACATCCCTTACAACAAGGCCTAATCATGGGTAAACCCATGGGCTGACATCCCAAAACCCTAAAACAAAAACCCTAATGAACCCCTTGTTGGGTCCACAAAATAAGTGAGATCCCGCAATCCCAGATCCGCTTGGGTGCTCCATCTTCGACCAACCTGTCAAAGTCCAAAAGAGGTCAAACCCAACTAATGTTTCCTCAAAAATTGGTCGAGGGCCAACAATAACATACCCAGTCGGAGTTCCACAGATCTAAGATTATTGCTCTCTTTTTATTATATCTTTTTGGCATTTTTTTTAAACCAAACTTACATCACGAAGTTCCAAAACTTCCAAACTAGTTACTCTCCATATTAATCCATTATTTTCACAAATCTTTAATTTTATTTTATAACCAAATGTTCTTTCAACATTTCCTAGATGATCTAAACAATGTAAGATCATATCTAGCAAATTTTTAAAGAGAAAATTTATGTGCTTGGCAACCAATTTTAGTGTTCAAAGTTAGATAATACCCTGAAAATAAATTCACTTGTGTATGTAGAAATTTCACAAATATCCATATTAATCCATTCTTCTAGTAAAATACTTATCTCCTCTTCTGCAGTGAAATAGATGTTCTCATATAATCAAATGCCCTTTCAAATTAAAGGACTCACAAATTTCCATATTAATCCATTCTTTCAAGAAAATACTTATATCTATGAAAGTTCACAAAACTCCATATTAAAATGTATTCTTCCAAGAAAATACTTATCTCCTCTTTCTACGGTGGAATAGATGTTCTCATATAATCTTTCATGTACATGCAGGAAACACAAATCTACACATATATTAAGTCATTGTTCAAAAACCATTTAAATATTTCATCTTTCTACATGGGATGTATTCATATTACATATAATCAAATGCTCTTTGAAATATGCCTTCATCATGATCTAAACATAAGTGAGATCATGCACATATGTAGTTTATTTGTAAATGTACAAATGTTGGTTTTTGTGGTTAGTAAGCAATTAGTTAAGAGTATGACAATACCCCAAGAAGGAATTCACTTCATTGTATGTAGAAAACACAAATATCCATATTACCTCATTATTAGACAAGAAGTAAATTAATGCAATCGAAGAAAATTTAGAAACTTCTCCTTTTCTAATGTGGGATAGAGTCTGTTCTCAAATAATCAAATGCTCAAGTTCAAAATTATGTCTGCATCATGATCTAAACATTTAAATAAGATTGAATGTACTATTTTAGACGACAATAAGCTTATATAGGAGTTCTATATATTTCAAAATAATTGATCGAAGTGTTGAAAAGTTATATAGACACTAGTTCAGTAACCCTTCTATGAATAGGAAATGATTAATTAAAAAGTTGATCAAACAAAATTTTGAAAAAATTCAAGAAAATAAGCATATTCAACACAAATAAGTTTGAACGCTTATATATAAAAGGCCCGGCATAAAAATAAATTAAAACTCACTAATGTGCAATGTACATACATTTAAGAATCATCATGAATAGACGCATCCTTCTCAGGTATGGATGCATCCTCCTCAATCCCAATCTCCCACGCTCTCTTCTCCAAATTTTGTTCAAGTACACTCATATGCACTCTCTTCTCCACATTGCCCTATAACACATTTCAAATTTGTACATTTGAAAATTAAATTTAAATGATTTTAACACATTAAATTGTAGTTTTAAATTTTGAAACATGTAATACATGTGATGTGTCAACCTAAATGTCATCAACCACACAAGCGGATGGCCTTCCCATGGTCAGTTGAGTATCGGTCTTACCCACCATACCCTAAGATTAAATAAATTATATATTGTTTAAGACATTTTCCTTTTAAATTAATAATTTAAATGACATTGCAATTTTCATATATAACTAAATTTGTTTTCAACATGCAATGATACATGTGAACTCCCACCCTCTTCAAACACTCCCAATGAGAATTTGGACAAGCCTGCCCAAGTAGTGAGAGAAGGAATAGGGATCTGTGAACAACACAACTAATAATAAAATAGGGTTCAATGTGTTCATATTAATACAAAAACATAAATTTCATGTATGTTGATTATTCAACAAGTTGTGAAGATTGGACAACTAAAGTGGTCATATGTGGATATTAGAAAACACATACCTGATTCAATTCATCCAAGTTTAAAATTGTTGAATCAAGTCCCCTATTTACTGGAGATTCATTTAACATATGACCAAACTACAATTAATGACGATAAAAACTCAATTATTTTTAAAGATACAATGATATGTATCTAGATTTAGAACTACAACAAAACTATCATCAAATGCATGAAAAATTTACTAACTATAACACATACCAATCCGATGTTTGGTTCATCATTCTGAATTAACACCTTCCAACCATTACGGTAAAATTTTTGATACTCCCGTATATCTTCTACTGACATGGAATCTATCTCCTCATCTGTTTTGTAAACAAAATTGGCTCGAGAATTGGCTTCAGCTCTCTGACGGTTCAAACCAACATCAACACCATAAAAAATTGATTCTAAATTTTCTGTGATTGCATTCCTAGCCTCCTTGCCAACATATGATGTAGCTTGCATCTCTGAATGTGAGGAAAATTATCATGCTGGACGAGATACCAAAGGTCGTGGAGTCCTATGCAATGCTACATTTCGATATGCCCATTTCCAATCATATGTTATTCCTTTACCAGCCCCATAATAACTAGACAGTAGAATGGTATAATCAGGGTGCATGCCCATGAAAAAATCTGCATAAAGGAGTCTAGAAAAGTAATGTGAGACCTCATCATTCTATAGCAACTTCGCATATGCTTCCAAAAATATATTATAAATATGTCCTGCTATATTGGGGCACTCAAAATATTGCACCTTCAACATCTTTCACTTTGGACCCTCTTTGAAATTGAACATAAAAATTGCATCTTCTTTTGAAACTCTACTTTTTACTACTTCTCATTTATCAGGGCCCATCACCTCCGACTTTCATCTCCTCATCAAATCGATAAAACTGTCAGTCTTTGGCCCCATCTTTTGATATGCATCCATAAATTTATGTAATGAATGCAAAACAATCTCCAAGATTTTCTTACTCTCTCGAGGGAGATCTAAGAACTTCAAATCATTTTGCATCATGATTTTAACATATGAGCATATTCAAGGGTCATTGCTTCAGTATACCCTTCCCAAGGAAGATCATCACCAACATCTGAGGGATAGGTGGACGTAGGTGTGTAATCTTTTGTTTCTTGATAACGCCCTCTGAATCCACCTTCACCCTCTTTAGCAACATTGGCATATTCATGATAGCCACTCTCTCTTTCATTATATTCTCTCGCATTAAACTCATATTCTACACATACACATTTGAAAGTAATTAAAACATTTAACAGAAACAAAAAACATAAAAAAAAACAAAAAAAAAAAACATATATATATATATACACACACACACAAAAATACAAAATAAAAAAAAATTACCAAACATATTTTCTTGTCTTGATGTATTCCCTACATTCTTCGGTGGTGGAGAATTAATGTGCAGCCTATATAAGAACGTTGCATCCATAACACTATTTTGAGCACATTCTCTGGATGATCTATTCACAGATTCATTTGATAATCTCCTCCTCTCACTAGATTGTCTTTGGTCACTAGTTTCCCCTCCCAAGCTTCCCTGCATTGTTGAGATATGGGTCTCTGATGTCCTCAAAGTCTCATTCAAAGAAGGGGTTCCTCTTCCTCCTTCATTGGTTAGGCTAGAGCATTTGCGAGGCATTTTTCGATACTCTTGTCTCAAAATCTCGCCTCGATAGATATCCTTTGAAAATCCATGAATATGAAAGTTCATAAGTTATAGAAACATAAAATGGAAATATAATTTATAAAACGACTTGAAGGCATTTAAGAATTTATAACAACTTCAAAGCATCAAAGACATGTATTGAAAAAAATAACAACTATATTTTTTACAGTGATGCTATATATAATGAACATGAAAATATTTAGATATAAAAAAAATGTAAAATGTAGAAGATAATCTATATCTGTGTAAATTGTAGAAGATAATTTTTAAGATAATCTATGTGTAACATGTTAAAATTTAAGGGCAAAAAATATAGCTAGCTAAAACTTAAATATTTATTTTAATTTCTAAATATTAGCTACTTGTATGTTACAATAAAAAAGACATTAAAACTTCTGATCCATAATCTGGTAGAGTAAAAACAATAACTGACAGAACATTTACTTAGTTGAAACAAGAAACAATATTACATGATATGTTGTTATTATCCTCTTAGATATATGCTCAGAAAAAGATTTAAGGGATCATTGATCAAACCCTTGGGGAAGATATCATCATGACACTTAGAACAAATTGCCAAGAAGAAATTTTAGGGTAAAATATCAAATGACTAAACAACAACATACACAGGTGGCACCATCAATAGAAGAGGACAATGACAACATACACAGGGTGGCATCAACAAGGAGATGAGGAGGATAGCACCAACAAGGAGAATAGGAGGATGACACCAGCAAGGAGAACTAGAAACCCCAAACAACAACCAAGAAGATACCCGTGGCAATATGGAAAAGACACTTAGGGGTCAGCGACAACAAGAGATTGGAGAGGTAAGCCCATGGTGGATTAATACACCAAGAGAAATTGTCCTAGAGGGGTCGCAACCACTCAACAATATGAACAAGAAGGATCCGTAGAAAACATCATATCAAAACTCGGCCTAGAAGAGAGAGTGTGTGTAAAGAGTGAGGATAGGTCTCCTTTATAGTTTTGTTAGGTAGGTTAGGGATAACATATTAGTTTAAACCCTAATAATTAAATAATTTAAACAAATAATATTTTATGACATAAAATATTGATTGTTAAATCATAAAAGTCAACAAGAAAAAAACAAGTGAAGGAGAGGGGATCCAAAGTCAAGGAGGCTAGCTTTCTTTAGGAAGAAGCAAATAACCAAACCAAAAACCCACACAACAATTAAGGGGGATGTAACTCAAGCAAGGGGAGTTTCAAGACAAAGTCAACAAGGTTAGTTCTTCTTTAATGGCAGAATGTCCACATGAGTCTCATGATATAACTTATAATATGTTATCATACCACCATACGAGGAAGATCAATGATGTGATCATTCCCTTCTTATTAACAACTCCTAGGTCTCATGGACCATCCCGGGAGAGAAGAGGGTCACACATTATCTCGGCTTGGTACTTAACCAATAAACAAAATAAAAGAAGAAAGTGTAAATATCCAATGGGTTACCCTCTCTTTTATATGGCCCTAAACAGAACTCATGTTTACATAGATTCTTCAATGAGAAATGGGACTAAGTGGATTGGACTCAAATTTCATTTTCCACTAATTTTAAAATTAAATTAATTTAAAATGAACAGTTTAGATTTACCTTCAACCTTAAGGAACAACAACCAACGACAACCAATGACCCTTGTGTTAATCGTAATGAATCTTACTTGTATAATTAATAAGGTTGATTAGGATCATAATCTTATCCATATTAACCAAGCAGGTGTTACTTACTATATTACACTTACTTAACAAAACTAAATTAGAAGTAGTGATTAGCATGATTGAGTTATATGAGTAAACATAACAAGTAAATAGTGATCTCAGTACTAAGCGGGAAACAAGCACATGTTAATTACAGGTATTGCTTATATGTTTACTTGTAGTACAGTGTACATATCCTTATAGTAATGAATCGAGTGAATCAATGGGATCACTAGTCAATATCTAACATGTTTCAAGTTGTGTAAACCAACATGTAATTCGGTCTTGTCCATGTACAGGGACAGGGTTGAATTTGGCCCTGTCTATGTACAGGGACTGGGCCAAATTTTGTGTAAACTAACATGTAATTCGACCCTGTCCCTATACAGGGACATGCCTGAATATGGACATGTCCATGTACAAGGACATGCTCAAATCCGGACATGTCCCTGTACAGGGACATGCCCGAATTCATGCCCATGTACATGGGTAGGGCCAAATTCAAGCATGTCTCTTTACATGGACATAACCAATTCGGCCATGTCCATGTATAGGGACAAGACCAAATTTGTCCATGTCCATGTACATGGACATGCCTGAATTAGCCTATCCATAAGTCTAAATCCTCAAGAATAGGCCTAAGCCTTTATATAACCCAAGGAACAAACCTAAAGCATATGCCCAAGCCTCAAATAATACTTCGTTGCATATAAAGAGAATAATTCTTTGAACAAATTTATAATATAAAAATACACAACTTTACTCAAATCCATTTTTTAATATGGAATAAAGAATCATTGATCCATTATGTTATTTGAAGTAAAAATTACACCATTAAAAATTAGCAATATGACCTTCTACTTATTTTTAATAGCTTTGGATATTGGTTGCCTGTTTTTTATTTTAGTTTGTATTTGTTTAAAATAACATCTATTGTTTCATGTTTCCCAACTAAAGAGACACTATCATTTTAAAGAACTCATCAACAACAATTGTCAAAACATCAAATATTTATTCTCCAACTTGAAGATACAAACTGAACAATATCAATAGCAACACCATGACACCTCTTTAATATATAATTAGCTTAGTGTGATATTATAGGCCCACATAGAAGGATTGGTATTTCTTGCGAGCCTATCCTTGTACATGGACAAGCTCGAATTGGCCTATCCATATGTCTAAATTATGAAGAATTGGCCTAAGATTTTATATAACCCAAGGAACAAACCTAAATTATATGCCCAAGCCTCACATAATACTTCCTTGCATAAAATGAGAATAATTCTTTGAAATTTTTTATAATATAAAAATACACAACTTTACTCAAATCCATTTTTTAATATGGAATAAAGAAACATTGATCCATTATGTTATTTGATGTAAAAATTACACCATTGAAAATTGAAAATATGACCTTCTGCTTATTTCTAATAGCTTTGGATATTGGCTGCCTATTTTTCATTTTAGTTTGTATTTGTTTAAAAAAACATCTATTGTTTCTTGTTTCCCAACTAAAGAGACACTATTGTTTTAGAGAAGTCATCAACAACAATAGTCAGAACATCAAAAATTTATTCTCCAACTTGAAGATACAAACTCAACAATATCAGCAATAACACCATGACACCTCTATAATATATATGATTAGCTTAGTGTGATATTATAGGCCCACATAGCAAGATTGGTAGTTCTTACGGGCCATTCGCTTTACATGGACAGGGCCAATTCGACCTTGTCCATGTACAGGGACATGCCCGAATTCGTCCATGTCCATGTACATGGACATGGTCGGATTAAAGAACTAAATATAGAACATATAATTTAAATTTAATTGTTTTCTTAATGATTTAAAGTGAAATATGTAATTTTTTATTTTTTATTTAAAAAGAAAATTTAATTAATATCCAATCCTCATCATCACAAGTGGAAGCTATATGACTAGTTGGTAATGTATAAAATAATCCATTTTCTCGTGAAATTAATGTTGGATTACTGAGAGGGGGGTGAATCAGTAATAGAGAAATTTAATCCTTTTTAACCATATAATCCAAGTGTTATATCAATGTAGCATTATCATCAAATAACTGCAGGGTAAATAAGCAATCAACAAATGAACAATCATACACATACACAGTACACCAGTGTTTTACATGGAAACCCAAAGCAGGAGAAAACCACAGAATGTGTTTTCTTATATGTCTTGAAGAATTACATTCATTGGAAGCACCAACTTCCTTTGTTTTCCAGCTGCAACTGGAAGGAGGCTCCAACCCCTTAGTTTCTCAGGGTACAACCTGATGGAAGCTCCAACTCCCCAATTCTCTGGCTACAACTAGAAGGAGGCTACAACCCCCTATGTTCTCTGGCTACAACCACCTGTCCTTGCCATGTCCAACCACCCTGAAGTAGAAGTAGAATTATGGAACCATTTTCACACTATCATTGTGAGATATACCACTGTAAACCTGTACCAATAAACCTGAACCATGCATCAACCAACATCAACATGTACCTCAACCTGTAATCAACCTATACATTAAACAAGTGCATCAACCATGCACCAACCTATACCAAACAACCTGTAATCAACCTGTACCATAAACAAGTGCAACCAACCATGTATCAAGTATGTACCAATCATGTGTCAACTAATCATCAACTATGACTCATCAATATGTACCAACATCATCAACTATACACCTCATGTATGTGCCAACTCATCCACTGCTTGTCTCAACCATGTACCCAACATGTACCTTAACCAAAAGCCCTCATCAATTTCATCATCCAACTATGATTTGTAAATATTTAATAGACCTGTTGTATATGATCACATACCTTCAAACCTTCCTTAACTTTAACAACAAAAGACTACAATTTTCATCAAACTTTTCTTTAGTCTCACATGACTAGTTTTGCATTAGTCAACCCTAACTTGAAATAATCATAACTTTGTACATGTAATAATAAATATATGAAACTGATACAAAATGTTATTCAGTGTTTTTTATGCAATTCCTCTAGGTGTCACTACTTGGAACCTCTCAAAAAATGAGTTATACCAAAAATGACATACCTTGCTGAATTTTGGCTTATTCTAGAGAGTGACCTTGTAGAGTGTGCCCCGGATGGAATATTTTTTGAATTGATATGAAACTATTACAAAGAATACTAAAGATTTTACTCTAACCAACATATTTTTTCTTACGGAATTTGGATCTGTTATGAAGAACTTATGACATTGTTAACCAAAACACCTGTTTTAGACTAGTTTCAGGACTAGCCACAAACCCTATTTTCCACGGAGTGTAACTCCAAAAATTCAAAGACCCACATGCTGAATTTTTTACCACAAATACTTGGATATTTTTTCTCAATGGCATGGAAATTTTACGGTCTTAATCATTCCATAAAAAAATTTATTGCAAAAATGGTGAGATGACCTATAAATAACATACCTTAGAAAGCATCATCAAAATAATTTATCCTTCCTTGAATTCTGACCTTCTTTTCTTCACCTTCCCTTAGAAATTTGGCTTAGATATCCTTTGGTTACCTTAGAAACCTATATATATTCAATATTCTCAAGTGTTATATTAAATTATAGATCCTTGCCTCTTATTTATACTCTCCAAGTAGCTTCCTTAAAAACATCTTCTAGGTCACTTTGTCCACTTTCCTTATTTTAGGGTTAACCCACTGTTATCACTGAAATTTCATCCGCAAATGGTTATAGGAATACAACATATCCAAACATCTATTAGTCTATCCATATACCAAAAAATTCATTTCCAAAAGGTCCAAAACTATACAACCAATAACAAAATCAGAATGCGTTATTACTACCCAGGGAGTGCACGCACCTGTGCCATTCAGAACCGTAAGAAAAGCAAACATGCGCACGATGCACGACTATGGATGCAAAAAACAACGCACCCCTCATAATGACGCATTTATGATATTGGTAGACCTTCCACCCACTTCTAGTTCATCTTCCAAGTCGATTTGACACCCAAATATCGGCTGAATCTGACTGGGGGCTGGTCAAAGACCTAAGGGTGCCCTAAAGGGCCCCTTGTTCACACTAAAGCTGGTTGAATAACGCCTCAAATCTATGCTATAAAAATAGGCCATGGGTGCACTACATTTTCAAGGAATTCATTTGTATTTTTATGCTGCCTATATTCTCTTGGAGGATCCTCTTTCCGTTTCAAGAGTATAAAAGCACCATTCCATTTTATCTATTCACATCACCTCTTGAGTGAATGAGCTTGGGATTCTTTCACCATTTCTTTCAAGTTTGCTAGTTGTAAGAAGAGCTCAATCTTTGGAGGTTCAAGATCCCTCCCTTGGAGGAACAGGAGACCCATGAGTCTCTCTTTCTCTTTGGTGTTTTCTTTCCACTAATATAATCCTTTCCATTAGTGGCATGAATGTTGCTTATTTCTTGTTCTAATGTCCTTATGCACTCTAGTTTAGTTTATTTCATTGTTCTTAGCTTAGTCTTTTGTTTATATTATATGCTTGATGTTTCTAACTCTTGCATTCACTATTGTCTTGCCTAGATAACCCAACTAGGCTTATAAGCATCTCTATTTTGCTCATTTAGGTGACAAAAGAGACACAAAATATTAGTGACTCCACTGGGGAAAGGTATCAATTTCCTCCCCCATTTGGGTTATTTTATCTCTTCCTTTTGTTTCTTTAACTTGCAGAAACCATAATTGGCCCAAGCCAGCCTGCAGAAAGCCAAATTCAAAGCTGAGTTGAGAGAATTTCATCTGGAATTTTCTTCATGGCTGTGTACCAGGCGTGCTTGGGTTTTTTGACCCACAGGCACATCTTCAGCGCACATGCGGAAAACCCACTGTATTTCTCAGTGCCTTATGTGCACTTGCACCCATCATTCATTGTTAATTCACGCATTGGCGCCCAATGCGCCTCTGTCTATTCTGTGACCCGCACACCTGTCCAGAAAATCAAATATTGTAAGGTTTTTTGTGATCTGTTGAAGGCCCATAGCCTTCTTAAACTTGATTCCATGCACATTGTAATATGCACCACACTTAGTTTCCCTATCTATATAAAGGGATTAGTCAAAACATAGACACTTAGGGGGTTAAAATAATTATTTTTCCTCTTTTGCTTTCATGTTTCCACATGGATGGCTTGCTTTGATTAAAGATAAGTGTGAATCATTATATATCACATATAAAACTTGCATTGGGACCAACAATTGGATATCAATCATTGAGTATGCTCTTCTCTTGCACCCCAAAGAGATCTTGAGAATCAGAAAAAGACTGAGGGAAAATTTCATCTCCCTTAAAAAGACAAAATATTTAGGAGAGGACAACAGCCTCCTCGGGACTCCTCTTAGTTTATTTTTCAAACACATCTTAAAATTGTAAGGTCCCATACATGCCCACATGCTACAAAGATAGGATAGTTTTGAAATTTACTTTCTTAGATTAACTCACTAGGGAAGTATAAAGGTTTTGTAATGGGCCCATACATGCTCACATGTCCACAATCTAGGATAGTTTCAAAGCTTTCTTAGATTAAATCACAATAGGGAGTTAAAGGATTGGTAAGGACCCACATGTCCACATATTAGTTTCCTAGGGACTTTAAAATTCCGCAAGGTTGTACCAATGACACATAGTAACTTAGGTAATCAACACTTGTAAGGACCAAGCGAAGTCCACATGCAACAAGGTGACACCTAAATTATTAAAAATTGGCACACTTTCACTGGTTCACACACGAAGTTCACAAATCACTCACATAGTGTTTTATAGAAATCATGGAGGTTGAAGTAAGTTTCCTCCAACGAGATTTCGAAACGCCCCACCCTTTTCTTGACAAGACTCTCCACTCCCACATAATTTCAACGAGGTTGGTTCACACCCCCAATCTCTCAAACAATCACACCTAAAATTTTTATAAAGCCTCACTAAGTTTTCCTCCATAGGAGGTACCAAAATAAATGTTTTAGTCTAGGTAGGATCTCGGGGATAGGAATCCAAATAACTCCTCTTTATTTGGTTATCACATCGTCAAAATAGTAGAAGTTGAAAAAAAGGGAACTTTCAAATCCTCCAAGTCAAGTGTTCCTACACCATAAGGCAGGGATATACCCGTGAAGGGTTGAAGTCCGAGGTCCAGTTGTTCTGTGTGTCCCCCCTAGAGGCATCCACCTCTTGGACGGGATCCATCCCATGACCCCTTTCTGAGGCTGAAAATATAAATGCCACACTTTGACCAAGGTACCTAGTGACCAAAATTTAGCACATCTACCCAGGTGGAAATTGTGGGCTACAATTGCACCTTGATCGGATTTTGTGTGGCTATTGGGAAATATCACCAGCTCTTTCAAGATATGCACCCTCTACCCCTCATTATAACTTATTACTTCATCCTTCACTAGTTCCTCTTCCAATGGCTTCAGACCCCATTGTTAAGTGCTATTGGAAGGTCCAGTGTTGTTTGAGAGGAAGGACATTACGTATTTTAGGACACAAGCATTTGTTTTCTTTGTTCTCTCACGTGGACAAACTCCACCTATCCACATGTATGTTTCTTTATCAATTGATTTATGTATGATTCCCTTGTGATTACATCTGATTGTGAAATATATTGTGAAGGTTCAAAAATTACAGCAAAGGCTCTTGTTCATTTAGTTCTCTCATCACCATTTACATACATCCACTTAGCTAGTCATACATCATAGGGGACCCACAGAATCCCCGTCGTTCCAGATGCTTGATAAATCTCCCTCCTCTTCTAGGGGGAGTTCCTAGTCTTGCCCACTCAGCGACTTCACCTTCTCACACCCCTGTGAGTGCTACTATCTTGGGATCATATTTTCTTGGTTCCACTTTACTTGGGTCCAGTTCCCAACGTCAAACTTTCCACTCGCTCTCCTTTACATGGAAGCGAGGGGGAAACTTCTTCTCAAGGAGGAAGTACAAACCCACCTAGTCCCCCTCAAGGGTCAAGTACACAAAACACTCACACCATGGCTGGAACTAATCCTCCGCCACTACCTCATATGCCATACGTGTCTTTCCTCAACATACCAGATCTAACTAAACTCACTAATGATCCTATATTTCACAACCCCACTTGGCCTGCAATGCCCACCAAACTTCCTTTAGACATCCCCAAGTTTTAAGGAAAAGCGGGAGACGATATCGCTAACCATATCATGAACTTTCACCTATGGTGGTATTCAAACAAAATCATGGACGATTCCATCTGATTAAAGTTATTTCAATGCACACTCATTGGCCCATCAACCAAGTGATATGTAGAAGAAAAATATGGGTCCCATGTGACTTTTGAATCTCTGGAAAAAGCATTTTTGACCTTATTTCAACTACCAATTCATCATGAAAATGGTATCGAACTACTCTCAGAGTTTAAATAAACCTCTGCCATGCACATCGTTGACCACATTCATGAATGGGGTCGACGATGTAGTCTCTGCAAAGCAGAAGCCACCCCACAACAATGTCTCAATTGATTTCTCAAATCACTTGTTTCCCTCCTTGCCAAATATGTGGCCTCCACCTTCCCTCAGTATGAAGAAGAATCCATTAGAAAGACCCAAAAGTTTGAACTCATTTACTCAGAGTGAGGATACTTATATACAGTACTACCTGATGCCCCGAAACCCGTGCCATTTGGCCAGGACAAACTTGGGATGTCTCACTCCACGGATGGATTGATTGGTACCATGACACACCACAATCCATACCCCCCACAACCAACTATGTATGGTACACCTCCATATACACCAGTATATGGAGGAAATCCTTACTATCTCCCTCCCCCTTATCAACAACCATACCCTATTTCCCTTCCTCCACCCATAAGTGGACCCCCGCTGACACCCATTACATGCTTGGTTATTCAACCTAATTCTGGGAACCCCTCTACTCCTACTTATACCCTAAACACTAGTGAAAGTGCCACACCTTCTTATGTACCTTATAGATCATTACCACAACATAATTTGTACTTCCCATTTCCTGGTCCCCCCCGACCCATTGCTTCTCCATAAGGGAAACTACATGTTGGGGTCAACTTTGTTCAACCCTCTCACATTCAATAAGTCCACCATTTCGAACAACTGAATATGGAAAATCCAACCCATCCGTCGATTAATGCCAAAAATAAAGGAAAGAGGAAAAACAATAATAATCCAGGACCAAGAGGAAACCACCCCCAACATAACCAACTCGTTGGGGGCAACCGGAATCCTCAAGGGGGAAATAACAAAAAACTCCAAGGAGAGAACAACAATAATCTTCAGACAAACTTCCCTTGTGCCCTTTACGATGAGTATGGCCATTATACTCACCATTGTCCCCAAATCGTTGACTTTAAATGGATGAAAGACTATGTAAATGGACCATGTCCCCCAGCACCGCCTGCTCCTCATCAGGCCCCACAACAATATGTGCAACAACCACCCCCAGTCATGCTGCAAAACCCCATTCCACACCAAGGGGTAATGAACACTCAATAGGAGATACATCCCGCCCCACCCCAGATGGGACAATATCCCAATCCTGGAAATCCTGCAGCTCGCACTATCCTCCTCACTAACAAGGAATAAGTTCTTCTACAAACGCGCAGTCATCAATACAACACACCCCCTGAGTCTTCTCCCACCACCTCAGAAGCACCCCCAGTCACAATTGGACCCCCTTTGATGATTCCTCGCCCTAGTACTGAAACATCCCTTCGTATTCCTCGCATCCCATTGCGCATGAATGTGCACAACCCTCAGGCTAGGGCGGCTCATAATTACAGCCTGGTCGATGACTTGGCACAATCTCCTGCCACCATGTCAGTCTTAGAAGTCCTTCAAACTTGTCCCACTCAACGGAAGTCATTACTTTCTGCCTTGGGGGATGTCGACCCTGCCAATACCCGCCTCATCACATTTGATCTCAATAGTGGAGAACCTCTCCTCCTCGCTCTCATCGCTTTTCAAATACCAGTTAAAATCTGGAACATCACAGTTCATCGATGCATTATTGATGAAGGTGCATCCACATGCATCATGTCCAAATTCGTATGGCAGAAAATTGGCTCCCCCGAGATCATACCATCTTCCATCACCTTAAGAGCTTATGATGGATGACCATCTTCTCCCGAAGGGCTCTTCCAAAATGTCCCCGTCGAACTCAGGGGAAAAACCATTCTTATTGACATTGAGGTTATCGATGCCCCACTCAATTAAAATATCTTGTTTGGTCGTAGCTACATGTATGGTTTGAAGGCAGTCGCCTCTTCTGTGTTTTGAACCATGGTGTTCCCCCATAATGAGAAGATCATCACCATTGATCAAGTTTCACATTATGAGCCTAACCCTTCTTCCAACATTGATAACATCCTCCCTTTCATCCACACTAATCTTGATACTTACCCACTCATGGAGATGGGCCCTAGAATTTTCAAAGACCCATCCTTGCTAGGGACATACCATGGAGCACCATCACTCATCCATCCTTCAGCACAGGTATGTGTTGTTTCATCCAACGAAACTGAAACTGGAGATACCCTTCCCTCCCAATGAGGATTCTCTTATATCTAACTTCCCACCAGTCGCAAAGCTTCTTCCTCAGGAATTCCCTAAAAACTCTCTAGCTCCCCCCGTTCCTGATTACACCTTACCTCAGGGTCACATCCCAACTTGGGAAACAATCCCCCAAGCCCTTACTCAAATTCCCTTCTTTTACCCCCCACTAGGCATACAAGCTTTCCAGGTAGCCACAACGCTTACCCTCCCCAATATGGTGTTGGCCATTCCATTTTGGTATCTACATCCCCCCGCGATGGTTCCTCAGCCATCCCTCCCTCCCCAAATAGAAGGAATCCCGATACAGATTCCAGTACCTACTCCTACCGCACCATCCCCACCCCCACTTGCTAACACCACTGCTACAAATGGGGGAATATAGAAGAAGAAAGAGCCCATCGCTCCCCTTCCTCCTTGCATCCAACCTCTGTGTGCTCTATGCAAGTAGCAAAGACACCCCACCAACAAATTCCCATCTCTACTTGAGCTATGCAATCTAATTCAACTCCCTCGAGAACCAACACAGCTTGTCGCTTCATCAAGTACTATCACTATTTCCCCTAACACAAGTAGCAAAGGATTGCAAACCTAATTCACATGTGCCATCTGGTCCGAGTATGGCCATTACACACACCATTGTCCGGCATTACCTCAATTCCAACAGACGCTAACGACAGTACGCCAGAGCTTTCAACAACAACCCACTCCATCCACATCATCTCAAACACATGTCACCAACATCCATTATGTCACAACCTCAGTCAACAAATGTATGAGATGCCCCTGCTCTCTCTGTGAATCATTAGATCATTTCACATACCAATGTCCTATGACCATTGAATACAAGCATCAGCAAATGGCCCTGATTCAAAATCCTATACCCCAACTGACAGAATCGGTGAATACCCCTACTCCATCACTAGAGGTTATTCATGTCCTTTCTCCCGAGCCTGAGGCACTCCCTACTCCTCCATGGTTATTGGATGATTTATACGAGGATTTACCCCCAAATCCCCCTAATTATCCAGTTCATTTCCCCACGGAAATGTTACGCCCGACTACCATTTTTAACCCACAGTATCTTGATATTTGGTTTATGTCGAGCGAACCATCGCAATCCCCTTGCGTCACCCCCCCTACTTCTTTACCACCAGCAGACAACCCCACGGTGACAACCACCAATGTCATTCCTCTATATCCCCTATATTCTCGATAGTTCCACTGCGACGAAGACATCCTCAAGGAGTTAACTACCCCTGATTTCCCATGGGATGCGCTCCACCACAGAGCGCTCTTTCTTTCACGGGAATCCTTCACACCTCTTAACCAAAACCCCATATACGCAGTTTAAACCAAATATTTTCTCCCATCCAAGCATATAGATTGGTTCAATAACCCTATCCCTGCCCCCCGATGCTTTTGAAGAAGGTAATATGGCCAACATTTCCCCCACTGTCAAAATCAATATTTCCATCAAACCTGGAGTCATAGAGGAAATCACCATTGGCATCGCATGCTCTCCTGAAGAAATTATTGCCTACAAAGCTCTCTTCCAAGAATACCGGGACATTTTTGCCTGGTCATACACAAAGATGCCTGGCCTTGATCCATCCATTGTCAAACATCATATAGACACCTGGCCTAATATCACACATATCCGCCAAAAGCAACGTCCTCTCCACCCATCCAAAGCAGTGGCCATCAAGGTTGAGATTGAAAAATTACGCGTTGTTGGGTTTATCTACCTCATCGCCTATACATCATGGGTCCCCAATCCCGTCCCTGTGAACAAAAAATAGGGCACTATCTGTGTCTGTACGGACTTTCGTGATCTCAATCATGCATGTCCCAAAGACAAATTTCCAACGCCCTTTATCGACCAAATTATCGATGATTGTGCTGGTCATGAGGCTCTATCCTTCATGGACGGTTTCTCTAGCTACAACCAAATTCAAATTCACCCATCCGATCAGTACAAAACCACATTCACTACCTCCTGGAGTACTTTTGCATATCGTGTCATGCCTTTTGGCCTCAAGAACACTGGTGCAACTTTCCAATGGGCTATGACATACATTTTTCATGATCTGGCTCATATCATCCTTGCATACTTGGACGACCTCACAGCTCGATCCAAGAAACACACTCAACATTTCGATGATTTACGAATCATCTTCCAAAGGTGTCATCAATAGAACATCCACTTGAACCCCCTCAAGTGTGTGTTCTGCATCATTTCTAGGCGCTTCCTTGGGTTCATCGTTTCCCAACGTGGCATTACCGTGGATCCCCTCAAGGTCCAATCCATCACAAAAATCCCACCCCCTCAGAATTTACGCCAACTACAGAGCCAACAAGGAAAAGCTAGCTTCCTACAATGCTTTTTTCCTGATTACGCCACTCATGCACCCAAATTCCTTCGTTTGTTACACCATGACATCCCATTCCTATGGGATGAACATGCCCAATATGATTTTGATGATATTAAAGCGGCACTCTCCAACGCCCCGTTGATTAGTCCACCCCACTATAACCGCGACTATATCCTCTACATATCGGCCTCAGCTGTCTTAGTAGCAGGAGTTCTCATCCAAATAGGGGATGATGATTGTGAGACTGTTATTTACTACATTAGTAAACATCTTTCAGGGACACCCTTGAAATACAATCACAAAGAGAAGCTCACCCTTGCAGTCCAGAAACTATGCCATTACATTTTGCTTCGAACCACCAAAGTCATTGCAGATTCCAACCCCATGCAATACTTGCTCAGTCGCCGACAAATCAACAGGAAATTTTCCCGATGGATCATCATCCTTTAGGAGTATGACCTCGACTTTTCAACACCCAAGAGTAAGAAATCCCTTGTCCTCGCTGAACTCATTACGACATTTCCCTCAGATACTACTAGTTCTCCCGTCAATACTGATTTCCCCAACGAACATCTCTTTTTCATCCCCTCAGATGATCCTTGGTACGATGATCTTCTCGTCTACCTCCGAAGATAGAAATTTGGAAACCACCTCTCTCGGGACGATCGTCGATGTATTCATCATCAGTCCCCCTTCTACCTCCTTATCGACGATATTTTATATCAACGAGGGGTCGACATGGTACTCCATCGATGTTTGACTATCGACGAGGCCAATAGAGTCTTGAACAACTACCACAACGATGCTTGTAGAGGTCACCTCTCAGGGATGTCCACTGCTCAGAAAATCATTCGCGCTAGCTACTTTTGGCCTACATTGTTTCATGATTGCATCCACGCTGTGAAGCGATGTGAAAAATTTCAAATTTATGACAACAAAGCACGAGCACCACCTCCTCTTTTACATCCAGTCATTATTGTCAGCCCCTTTTGAAAATGGGGCATAGACTTCATGACTTGCAACCCTCTATATAGAAATGGACACAAATACATCGTCGTTGCAGTCAATTACTTCACCAAGTGCGTTGAATCCATGCCTACCTTCAACAACACCGTTGACACTGCAACACATTTTTTCTTTAACCACGTCATCTCTCGCTTTGGAGTACCACTACAGCCAGTCTCTGACCATGGGAAACATTTTGAGAATGAGATATTCGTCGAACTCTCATCGAGGTTAGGCTTCTCCCATGAGTTTTATTCCCCATACTATCCTCATTCTAATGGACCAGTAGAAGCAGTCAACAAGGTCCTCAAAATCATGTTACAATGCATGGTTAACAAACATAAGACCAATTGGCATCATATTTTATTTTCCACGCTATGGGTTTATCGCACAATAGTTAAAACTGCCACTGGTTTCACACCATTTCATCTAGTCCACAAGGTCGAGGCCACTCTTCCCATCGAGTGCAAAATTCTCACCTTATGCATCGCTATTGAAATATTACCTGACACTTCTCCAATGGAGTAGTGTTTACTGAACTTAGAGTCCTTGGATGAAGATCGTTGATCTTCATTATAGAACAATGAGGCAACCAAGAAATGGTCAAAGGCCTCCTTTGATCGCCATGTCAACCTTTGATCATTCAACGAAAGAGACCTCATCTTTCTTGTGATATCACTCACGATACCCTCGGCCATGGAAAATTCGAGTCACTATGTCATTGTGGGCCCTACAGCTATATATATTCCATTTTTCCAAACTTCTAGACTCAATTCCAGGAACTCTGGGTGTCCATTTTTCAAATCATCTTCAGCCACGGGATCAGAATCCTGCCACCTACACCATTCCATTCCCCAAGATGCTTTCCATCCTCAACCCCCAGGGGGAATTTTTCTCATGTTACACTCAGGTACGCATTCTTAGATTTACACATTATTGACTAACTATTATATGATCTTTCTCTTTAGATATTGTTCACGTCGAGTATTCAGTTTTCATGTGTGTAGGTACTTCATAATTATACATCAGAAATATCCCTTCAGGTATATCATCGATACTAGCATATAGTCATTCCCTATGAATATCAAATTGCATCTCCCAGTCACACCCCTCGATGTTTGCCTCTAGGATCCCCATATCCGGCTCTGCAGTACTGTCACCTCCGCTACATTTTGGTACTGTTACCCTGTTAAGCCCTAATATTGGCTCATTACCCCTTAATTGGGGCATATTATATTAGTAATTTTATTTTATTTATGTCATCTTTAGGCCATTAGTTGTAATTATACCTCCTAGTCTCCTATATATACCAAGGAGATATTTTCATTTT
>SNQJ01S0000671.1:133876-152778 GCA_010110895.2 Picea sitchensis | reverse complement strand
GGGTTCTCTAACCATACTTATAGGATAACTCAATCCGCAAAGCGTCTTCCCGTGAGGGATTTCACCATAAGGGGACCACTTTGGAGTTCATCCATTTGTACTTATTATCAACCATGACAAGAAAATAATGAGTCATCAAACAAAATTGGGTCCATTACCCAGACCTTTGTGCTACCAGGATTTCTTCAAGGGTTGACATCAATGACAACCAACCTTAATCAACAATTAAGAGTATTGAATATTAAAAGAATTTGATTTGGATTCAGGCAGCCCAAATTCATCCCTGTCCATGTACATGGATAGGACCTTTCATTAAATGCAATCACATTTAACTACAGTGTTGAAAGTGGCTCTCACATTTAACTACAGTAATGAAAATGGAAACATTTTGTTGAATCCTAACATGATTCATTGTAATTCCTTCTTACAAGTATAACAATGTTATAATAAAATAGTTGTATATTTTTGAAGGCTCGGGAAGATGGAGTAGATAGTTGAAATATCATCTCTAAGGAAAGCTAATTATGAATTCAAGAAATGGAAAACAATTATTAGAATTTTTTCTAGATTATATTTGAATTCTCCCTAATCTAGGCTTTCATTGACATCATCTTTGTGTACAAATTTAAAGGTGGAAACATTTCTTTATATCCCAATTTAATTGGAGGTATTTTCTTCTTACAAATAGAAGAAATTGATTTGGATTTGGGCATGTCCCTGTACATGGACAAGGCCGAATTCGGGCATGTCCCTGTACATGGATAGGGATGAATTCGACCCTGTCCACCTCCTAAAACACAAAACATATAAATAAATGAAATTTTAATTAATTTAGGATTAGACAACATAATTACCTGGAACCTAAAGCAGCAATAATGAACAACCACAACCAACAACAACAAGCAACATCAACCAGCAACAACTACTGCCAGCAACAACCACCAACCAACAGTTCGAAAAAGTGTAAAATGAACCATGTGCGGGGGATATATAAAACGGTTTTCAATCAAAATTTGTTTTAGGATGAAACACGTTTTCAACCAAAAGACTCTTTCGGCCAAAACATATTTCAGTAGAAACTATGTCACCGTGGAAAAAATCTAACCAGCTTCTTTTGGTCGAAACATCTTTCGGTTGAAATGATGTTACCCGAAAAAAAATATGCCTGACTAATATGGTACACGATAGTCGAGGCCATCGTCACAGTACTATTTGATTTGACATCTAAAGGTTTGACCGAAAAAGACGTGTCTTTTGGCCTAAATAATTAGTAGTTCGGTTGAAAAATGTCACTAGGAATTTTGGAGACTCGATTCTCACAAAAGTGTTACCCTCCTTCATGATTTTACCCCAAACTCATAGTGTCCAAATATCATCTTAAAAGAGGTTTTAGGAATATCTTCCTCTTTAATCCATAACTGGTGATATCTTGACCTCAAGACAATTTTTGAAAACGTCATCGTTCCTTTCATCTGATCAAATAAATTGTCAATCCTTGGCAATGGATACTGCCTCTTGATCATAGCTTTGTTCAATTGACAGTTGTCAATGCAAAGCCTCCATGATCCATCCTTATTTATAACAAAGATCATCGACGCACCCCATGATGATATGCTTGGACGTATCAACCCCAAATCCAACAACTCCTTCAATTTCATTTTCAACTCCTGCAATTCCAACATTGACATCTAGTAAGGAGTTATCGCTATCAGTTCAGTTCTAGGTTTCAAGTCTATTGTAAACTCTAAATCTCTTTCAGGTGGTAAACCCGGTAACTCTTCTAGAAACACGTCTACAAACTCTTGCACTACATGAAGGTTTTCTAGTCCTTGTGCCTTGCCCTTTTCATTCATCCCTTGTGCATACTCTTCTGTAATTGTATGCAGAAGAGATAAACATCAAGGACACTCCTTATTTTCTTCCTACAATCACTCTACTCTGTCCCAAATCATATGTCAAACTTAACCATTTCATATTACAGTTAAGTATCGCATCATCCAATTCCAACCAATCCATCCCAATCACTATGTCATAAGATCCTAATATTGTGACATAAAGATCTACCCTTGTCACAAAGTCTCCCAAGTTAAGGCTATAGTTTGTAACCTTTCCTCTAACCTTTTTTTGGAACTAGATTCCATTTCTACATATCTAAACTCATCTTGCTCGATTACCTTTACCTTAATTATCCTCAGCATTGCACTAGAGATAAATCTCTCTGTAGCACTTGGATCTATCAATATACTGTAATTTTGGTCTGCGATTGTACTTGACATCTCTAGCATAGTGGACTAGTGCTCAGCTTGGTGGTTGTTCACCACTACATGTATCAGGTGGGCCTTGACCAAATCTCCAACTGTAGTGGGTCTTGATGATCCAACCACTCTTTCCTTCTCAATCAGATAGTCTAGCTGGTAATGTAGCTCACCACATGTCCGACATATAGTCTTCGGTCCCGTGTTCCTGTTCCTCGAAGTAGAATTTGTTGGTCCAACAGCCTATGAACTTGGTCTATTATGTTGAACAAGCCTAAATTGTTGTTGATGAAGACGATGTGGTTGTTGTTGTTGTGGTCCTTTGTAAGGATTCCTTTGTTGAGGAGTCTGGTGTTGTGAACATAGGTCCTTTGGGCATATCTCAATATCCTGAAGCATGTTTGGTTGGTTTTTGATGTTGTTTCACTCCGGATGTTTCCTGTACAGCCTGTATAGAAGGATTCCTACAATGACCTCCATTGTTCATATCTTCCTCATCTATGAGGGCTTTCTGAACCACATTATGTAAAGAATGAGGCATTAATATATGTACCTTTGCACGAATGTTGAAGTTAAGGCCAAACACAAAATTGTTGAACTTTAACTTCTTCATGTTCATATGTGGAACATACATAAGTAACTCCATGAATCTGGCCTCATACTCTGGCACCATATGACTATCCTATTGTAATGCATTGAACTCATTAAGTTGACTCTCAATAAATTCCTCGGACAAGTACCTCTCCTGGAACCGTTCCCCGAACAACTCCCATGACACATCTTCAATGACCATGTTTAGTTGAGGTAGGAGTGTCTTCCACCATAGAAGAGCACTCTCTTTCAGTTGAAATACCGCCATGTGGAATTTTATGTTGGAGGTATAATCACGAAGTGTGAAGCACATCACCATATTCTCCAACCATGCCTTGGCGGATAAGTCTTCTATTGCACCCATGAACTCAGGAAACTTCACCTTCTCGAGTTCTTTGTTCATACTACAACTACAAGATAGAGCGCGTTGTGAACCCTCATTGGGTACAGACGCTCTACCATCATCTCGATCCAGACGGTTAATCAAGGACCATAAAATATGTGGGTTTGGCATTCACTAGTTCGTAAGTAACGTGATTTGTAGTCACAAAAACCTCTGAAGCCTGGAGTTTCTTCTAGCCATAGATTGAAGCAAGGCATTGGAATTGTTGATCTCTGAGTTATTTAGGATTCGAATCTTTGAAAAAACTAAGTCATTGTTGCAAAAAGGTGAGGGTATCCCGAAGTCTCGAATTCTGGAGTAGACGTCAACCATTAATCAAGGGAAGAGTCAACCATTAGATCCCTAAGCCCTTCGGAGGTTCGGCAATTCAGATAAAACAATTTAAGGTTTTGAAATGGAGAAAAACCCTGAAGCCTGGAGTTATGGATTGGATCTCCACCATAGATTCTCGTGTGAGGATAATATTCATCAGTCATTCGATTAAATTCTTAAAAGTTAATGAAGGAAGGTGGAAGGGTAGGGTTAACATACATCTACTGGTCAACTCCACTTATGACCTAATTTGACCAGTTAAAACTCTGGGTGAACAAGAGTGTTGAAGTTGAAAAACCTCTGGAGCATTGGAGTCCTGAAGCTCTGAATAGCACCCTTTTGACCGGTGCTTGGTTCTAGCCCAAGGTCACATGCATAACCTTATCAAGGTGGAAGGGGATAACATCAAAGATTAAAAGTAAGTGAAAACTCCTGAAACAATTAAATGGCATACCACGATCCCGAAGATTTTGGAATTAAACTAAAAAATGAACATAGACATCCACACTATAGATACTTTGTATTTATCAACAAATTTGACAGAGAAAAACATGATATAAATTTGGATTTAAATGAAATTCAATGAGGATCCACCATACAACAGAATTGAGTTGTCATAAGATTTAACATGAAAATAAGATACAAGTTTCGGATCTAAAATACATTTTGATTGAGGTCCCATCATATGAGTTGGATTAGAATTTAAATGGAATTCAACAAGGAACTCCCGATATAAATTCAAAATTAATTCCTTAGTTCACCAACAATCTATGCATTGTTAAATTCCCAAATTAACCTCAACTAGAAACTTTGACCATTCAAACTTCAACATGGATAACATATAATTTTTTTAACATATACCATGCATAATATAAATTCTAATTCCATAATGAGGATCAAGCCATCCCAAATTACAGAGCGAAAAAACGTTCGGAATTACAACGAAATTTTAAATGATGATGATGATGATGATTAACGTCCACTAAGACCAAATTGGTCTATCGGACCTTAAGAGGGTAAGTGATTACTTGTGATTCTTTAGAAAAAAAAAATTGTGCTCGAAAAGCATAAAGAGAATATTTCCAAGATCACCATACTTTTGTTGAGTTAAGATGTTAGGAAGGTTGGTAGTGTGATAAACACTGTAATTATTATCTACTTGGAAACAATTGTATTTTAAAAATTTAAACTTTGAACTAAAATTCGTTGACAATAAATTTAGCAATTGGAATTCATGTTTTCCAGTGATTCTATAGTGGCCCTATCAGTCTAACACACAACTACACTAATAATATGAATAAAATTTAGAATATAAAAATACCAGAACCAATGAATGTTTTGTAATGAAGATGCCTTCAAAGCCTTGCACTCCTTCCTTTCCTTCGCTTTCTAATCATAGAGACTTCATCGGTACCTCCCAGTCAATGCTAGGGGTACTCTTCTTACCCCTTAGCCCCCCGAGCTGCAAAGGGGCCACACACAAGAAACCAACAATAATAGCTCCAAGACTTGCCCGCAAGGAATATCTTCCACTCTTTTTACAAGCTTGGTATCCCAACTCTCACAAGTAAAATACAATCCAATAAAATTTTGGCAGCATAACAATGCTCAGAAAATCAGATCCATTTTCCCCTCTCCAGAAATTGTTTTTATAGAAATTTCTTCCCTCACAAATGTCCTCATGCACATATAATTAACTTTTTAGTAAATTTAAATTTGGATTAATCACTCACACACTTGTCACATTCTCCCCAAGTTACACCAGTATTTACCAATTTTATTTTATTTAAAAAGGTCAAATTCCCTCACAATCCTCAATGTGTTCCTATTTTCACTCCTAGGTGTCCCTTTGTTCCCTAGATTCTCATTTAAGGAGTGTCTCCTAACTAGATCATAGTTAAAGTTTAATTAGGAGTATTCTTATAGTTAGACTAGTGTAGTTTGACTCTAGATTCTATTCTATGTACATCCAACCTCTCAAGTTATTATTTATTTCTATTTAAAATTCTTGTTTTATTAAATCCATGCACACATATGCATTTTATTCAATCTTTATATTTTTCCCACCTTTTCCTAGAATTAGATTTATGCCAAATTTAATATTTTAATTAGTCCCCAAATTAAACTTAGACTTAGGCTTAGACTCTTGTTAGGCTTTTCAACTAAAAGTATATTGTTTAATTTATTAGTTAATCCAACAAGGTCTAAATATTTCAATGTTTTCTAGGACATCTAGATTTATTGACTCAAGTTTAACTATGTGATGTGCCCTTCAAGACGCACCTTCATGCTCCAAGGGTGCCACTCGCCTTAGACTTGTTTTTGAAGTTTTCTAACCCTTGGAGTCAACACTCCACTTAGTTGACCTTGTGAGAGACTAAGGGCTTCTCAGAAATAATGACTTCACCTTATTGCATGATCCTTAGAAATATTTGTGAGCGAATATCTCAGTCTGCTCTCACGACATCGTGGACCTTTCAAACTAGGTAATCCTTAACCTACAGTTCAGACCATGATGGGAGTGCTAGTAAGCTATGACAGGGACATTGTCACACCTCTCCCTCAAATGTATGGTTTCTATGCATGGCCCCTCTACTCTGTATGTGAGTCGGATTAGCAAGCATCGTCAATCTTGCATCCACTAACAAAAACACTGTCAATAATTCCATATACATAAATCATACTATAATAAATCATACAGCTTATGTGTGTAAAATGAAATACTCGATAGATAAAATCCACTCCCTCACTCAATTCAGAGTCTAAGGGACTCCATCGATGCCATCAACATCCTTAACCTATCATGTGTCCTTCACACTCAGTACGACTTGTCAAAATCATCTGTCAATATATATACATCAATAAAATAAATAAGCCATAACACCTCAAAATCATCATATATAACCCATAATATGAATCAAATCACACAGTACCACACCCGGATCACTTGCAAGCAAGTCTCCTCAAAGAGTAAGTCGATAATAGTATGTTCAGTAGAGTGGAATGTTACAATGGAGCAATCCGATAAATCCTCTCATTGCAACAGAAATCAGTGTCCAACAGAGGAATTTCATTGTTTACCCATGGTATCAGTAAATGTTTGTACCTCAAAGGAACCTCGATGTCACCTATTCTCTCATCGTCATATGAACATGAAACTCCTTCAACAAGAAATAATTCCATGCACCTATGGAATTTTCTTCTAACCTTTTCATCTCTAGTTGATCAGACTCGCCTTGTTAGATGTGTTGGATGTCATAACACTTTCCCCCCTCCCTCCAGAAATTCCCTTACTCGAGGATGATAGGTATGATAGGCACATGTTCGGTTGTACTTACACTCCATCAAATGAGAAAATATAGTTATCGATGATAAGATTGAATTTATCCACATCCTTCACCTGAATAGACATCGTCAAAATGCATGTGCCAAGCATGATCATAATAATCACATATGAACATTGGGCTTGACAAGATTCACACTTTTTTATTTGGTGAATATGGAACAATTATTGAAATAGGACTTAGATGGAACAAGGTTTTATATTAAAGGTGGGGCTTGTAAGTTTCACCCGTAAGTAAGTTGCATTCAGGGCACAAATTTTCTCAATGAATAAGTGTCTATGAATAATGTCAAATGCCTTCCAAAATTCACAGAAGCAACAATATCCCTTTCAGGATCTTTGTCTAGCCTTCTTAATAATAGCATGTAGGGTAGATAATTCAAATGGATAGTGTTATATGGAAATTTTCATTACTCAAAGTAAGTATGCCTAAATTGAAGCAAGTTTTCAATTTGTCTGAGTCACCCCATTTCAAGACATATAATTTGAATTTGTCCAATGAAATAAGTAATGGGTCCTTCATAAGACATTTTTCCTACCTCTTGGAAATCTGATTTGTTTGTTGGTTGTGATTATACCTAGTTGTCTCTAATTCCAACAACTCAATATCAATAAGAGTGGCGTTCATTGAAGAATTTGAAATATTCGGAAAGTGAATTTGATCTAGTAGATGGACCCAAAATTCCTATAGAAGAAGTTGTGTAGTTTAGGTTTCTCTCATGATTTCTATCAAGACTTTGATCTGAAATGGATGATTGTATAATTTTTTTTTATCTATTTTGGTACTTTTTAGGTGGAAAAATTGGGGCTATTGACTTGAAGGGCCCATTTTAGGGTAGGTCTTTCTTTGACAATTTGGGCTCCATAAAATTATGAATCCTTCCAAGTTATATAATATTTATTTTAATATAATAGGGAACTATCTTCATGTGGTACAATATTCTAGAAGAGTAGGAAAACATTTTGGTCCTTTCAACTCATCTTTCATTACCAAAATCCCAATGGAATGAAACCCACCCTATTTTGAAAGCTACAAAACAATCTTTCTATACAACAACATTTCCAAAAATCATAGTTGGAGATTGAAACCAATTTTATCAACTTTCATTGCCAGTGAAAAAGTTGGGTTTCTAAATGGTGGATTGATTTTTTATAATGTGGGAGTAATCCAAGAATCATTACATTTCATAAAGAAGAAAATAATTTCCTCATTTATCATTAAATTACACCTTCCAAAGGCATATGACAAATTCATCTGGCAATATTTGAGTTTGCACATGATCCATATTGCCTTCATTGTCTCAGTAGTAAATTGGATTGAGGAATGTTATTCAGATATGTATTTTGTAGTAACAATCAATGGCACAAAGCCAAATCATGTTGGCATGATTGGTTTTGATAGGCCTCGTTATGTAAGGTGACCTAAGTTATAAACTCAGCTAGTCGGGAAGAGACACTTAAAATCCAACAATGATAAGAGTTGGTGTGGCCCATGCCAGGTGTGATCCATGGGTGATTTTGATAGCTTATATACCCTTGGGTCATGGTTTCTTAGACCACAGGCTAGTATCGCAAGTCACAGACAAACTAGCAAACCAAAAAAATCAATTAATGGCATAGATTCAAAAGTATTTAAACCTTCAAGAGGTATTAGGAAAGGATGTCCACTATCACCCCTACTATTTATATTGGTATCAAAAGGATTAAGCAGGCTACTGAACATATTAAAGAGATAATTTCATATCAAGGGAATTCAAGTTTCAAGGGTTGACACAATAACTCATTTAGTATATTTGATACTATTTGCAAATGATTTTGGTAGGGAAGATAGGGTACTTGATAATATGTTAACTTTTTTTTCAGCCTCTAACATGCAAAATTTATCACCACAATTCTTGTTTAGTCTATCACAAGATAGGGGATCCTCGGGCTCATCTAATCCAAACTATATTTCCTTACCAACTTAATTTTTTTTATGACAGTATAAAATATCTTGGTCTCCATTTGAAGTAAAATGACTAACCCATGAATGAATAGATGTGGGTGTATGATAGGGTATCAAGGAGAATAGATTCATGGTGTAATAGATCGCTCTCCATGGGAGGAAGACTCATGCTAATCAAAAGTGTCATTGAGACAACACTGGTATATTGGATGTGTTAGCACCTAGGATTACACCCTTTCTAATCTCAATGTGAACTTTGATATCATGCAAATGAATTTAATCTATACATAAATAGAGGGTCCTAAAGTGTCTTTTGTTTGATTTTGGTAAACACAATGAATAGTTTTACCACATGCTAATGCAATCCCAATTTACATTTTCAATAACATTATACCAAGGACATGTGAACTTCGAAATATTCATACAAATCATTGGTTTGAGGCTTTTTGAAACCATCATGGCTCCCAAGGAAAAATTCACATATTTGGAGGTAATGTTATCCCCTTCAAATGATCCACTAGAGAGATTAAACACGATACAAAAATAGCACTCTATCTACTTTGGGGGATTTATCGCTATTTTAGTGAAGAAATTGTTAGAATATACCTCTTGAAAATCACCTTATCTTGAATATGATTATAGATATTACTACATGCTAGATCCATGATCTTCTACAATTTTCTTGATGATATTTTGTTAGAATGTTAATCAAAGAATATTCTAGAGGAATCACCCCCATGGATATCTCTAGAACACATTAAGAAAAACCCTTGGCTCTTTTCCCTCACCATTTTTTTGTCGATTTCAAGTCTGGTGAATTTAAAATCTCATTTCAGTTAGGCATTGTAATATCAACCAAAAGGGTTGTCTGAATATATGCAACTTTGCATGAATTGAAAATGACAATAGGCCATAGTATTCATAAGGTTGACATTTATGGAGACTCAAATTTAATTTTAAATTTTTTGACAAGATATTACCTTATTTCCAACCAAGACTGATTGACTTATTAGACGAGACATGGACGATTGTGAAATTTGAATACTTTTGAGGATGTCTAGTTGCATAAAGTTGACAGGATTTTGAATCATGTAACTAATAGGCACACAAAAGAGGCAAAGGAAGACATAAATATATTTAAACAATGACCCTTGAACATTCTGAGGAGGTTGAAGGGACAACATGTCATGAAACAATTTGATTATATATATATATATATATATATATATATATATATATATCCTTGTCCTAATTTGAGTTATATAGACATGTCACATTACAACACCCTCATGCATTTTTTGAAATGTTATGGACAATATTACAACAATGTGGGTTCACTCACCAACACCTCTACTTATTACTCTGAACTATGGGAAAATAGAATACGATACAATTATACTACTGTAATAAAATAAGAAGGTAACATGTTATATGTTAATTATATCATTACAACAATCACAGGATATGACAATGTGCTAAGTCAATCAATGATTTCATAATTTCTCATGAAACAGAAATAAAACATAACCAACTAACATCCAATCACAAAACACATAACCAAACTATCATAGCTAAAAATCCATAATTTAACATGATCTTTCAAAGGGCCACTCGAAGCGATCCAATGCCCAAAATGACACCATATCAAAACTACACATAACACAGAATTTATAACTGGATTTCCTACCAGACTAGGATATTCTTGGTGTAGCAATAGACATGTTTTAGTCTATAGATGACATCAATTTCAGAACTAATAGTAAACAGAAAATGTCTAAAAGGAGATGTTAAAGGTGCATTCTCCTATAATGGACCTTTAATTTAAGAGTTAATCAAGGCCATATAATATGTTCTTTGTTGTCACTAATCATGTTGAAGCATTGCAAACAAAAAGACCCATAAATTACTTAAGGTTAGGTTGGGGCCACTAGATTTAACAGCCCCATCCAGATCATACCCTAAGTTATATATTATTCACACTTTTGAGAGGAACTTTATGAATAAATAAAAGGGTTTCAACCTAGGTTTCATGTTTTCTTAAACCTTTTCAACGATCCATGGGGGTGATTCTTCTAAAATTATTTCCAAATAAATATTTACATAAGGAAGTGTTACATAAGTTGTGAGATTTCAAAAAAAATTCTTTGTTACTTACCTATTTTGGCGGCATCGCTCCTCTGTTGAGTCGGGATCCTCTATCTCCTATGTCTCCTCTATCGATTCAGGCTAGGGTTGTCGAGATATTGGAGAGTCATTGTCGAGTCGGGCTATCTCCTCTATCGAGCCAGAATATCTCCTTTTTCTCCTCTGTTGAGTCAAGATAGGGTTGTTGAGATATCAAAGAGTCTTTGTCGATTCGGGCTAGGGCTGTCAGGATATCAAAGAGTCTTTGTCGAGCCGAGCTCGGGTTGTCAGGATATAGAGAGTTAAAAATAGCCACGAATATTGTTTTTTGGTTATATATATTATATAAATTATTAATATATATATATATATAATATATATATATATATTATATATTATACATTATATATAATTTATATGTTTATAATATATATATTATGGAGAAGGAAGCTTTCAAAAATTGGTGTATGTCGCTGTGAGTGGCCAATATAGGGTATTATTTAGTAAAAGGAGAAAGAATAGTTCGTTATGTGTTNTATATATATATATATATATATATATATATTAATTATGGAGAAGGAATCTTTCAAAAATTGGTGTATGTCGCTATGAGTGGCCAACATAGGGTATTATTTAGTAAAAGGAGAAAGAATAGTTCGTTCTGTGTCGACCATATGGATCCTTCTCCATATATTATATATAATATATAATTTATATAACCAAAATTTTAAAAATCACGAATAAATTAAGAACATGTGTTTACTCCTTGGAGGTCACAAATAAAAATCTAGAGGGGTGTAGGGTATGTATACCTTCATAGTGTTTAGTAGTTCAATCACTATAACACCAAATTTGTATACTGTAGCAGTCAAATCACATAGATGATGACGATGATGACAATAATGGAAATGTTAATTATGGTGATGGCATTGATTATGATGATCATGACGATATGGCAATGACAAGGATGACGATTGTGATGACAATGATGACGATGACGATGAAAATGATGAGGAGTAGGACACTGACAATGTTGATTAACAATGGTGACAATGACGACGATGACAATGAGCACGACAATTTGATGAAAGTTTTTTAAAGTTGATGTTGATATTTACCTTAACTTATGTTTTATTTTGATTTACCCATACAACCAAGGTTTTATGCCTTATCTTTATAGATCGCAAGTTATGTTGAAAAGAGTCTCAATCCACCACATCATAGGTTTTACATAGGAAAATTTTTTATTGTGAGTGAAAATTGGTGGTCTCGATCCAATGTCAAACAAACAAACCTTAAGACGTAACATTATTTAGCTTTGGAATCCATGGTCCATGCCTAGGGCTTTAGGTCATCACACATGCCTTGTGTGATATAACAATGTCAATTTCAAATAAATTTGTAACATGAAGTATGGTTCTCATGGTATAAGGAATGGTCTAGGGTCAAACGACATGGCACAAGATCATTGAAATTTCCTTAGGGACTCATGGTCCATGTGTGATTTCTTAGACCATAGCACATGCCCTAGATAGGGAATATTTATCCTATGAGTGATATGTGGCCACCATTTTAAGGATTGATGCACCAAAGTTATTTCACTAGATCCATTTCATGTTCTATGTCTAAAATATGGGTATGAGGCCATAACAATTTCCCTTTTAGTTCCTAGGATACGTGCAGAGCCCAAACCACCACAACAATGGGATATGGTTGTAATTTTAAGGTTTCCACTACAATAGTTTACCAATGCCAAAATACATAGTTGTAGGCCATAAAATTTTCCTTTATGGATTAGATTATAATAATTTACCCTTTTAGTGATGATTAGGCCAAGTACACTCCTCCCAAAACCATTGTTAAAAGTGTTTTAGGGAAAGTTCTCCAAAAATCACCCTGAAAAGTGTCTTTAGCAGTGATTTTCAAAAATCACCTCGAAAAGTTCAAGAATAAATATTTTACAGGTGTATTTTCAAAACCACTATCAAAAATCATATTTTGATGGTGGTTGTTTCAAAATCAAACACGAATGTACCAAGGATTTAATTTTAGAGGCAATTTTAGAAAAAAAACCATGAAAAGACCTAAAAATATCCACTTTCAAAAACAAATCACATCAATCAGAGTTCATATGAAAAAAATATAACCATTTGAAGTCTCCAAAATGTAGTAAAATTGCAACACTGAGCATAAAAAGAGTAAATGTTAGTTCAATATGAAAAAAAAATCACTTGCTTACAATACAAATTAAAATTTTAGGTTTTACATGTTCCCAATAAACTTTTATTTTTGGTTCAAGTCAAAATATTCAAATTTGATCAGTTCCAAGCTCAAATTAAGCCTTGGAACCTACCAACCTCCTAACACATCTTAAAATTGATATCGTTAATGGTTTAGGAGCCTCTTAACACATATTAATATGATGGTACCAAGAGGTCACATTTTCAATTATTGGTGCAATAATGATGGTTCTAATAGTGATGCATATTGGTCTCCAATCCATGGTTTTATGATCTTATGATTTTGTTTTGAATGACATCCTAGGGATGTAGGTGATTATAATGGTAGATCAATTAAGTTTTATGAGAAAATTGGGAAAGGAAATTGGAGCAACTCATTATGGTTAATTAATCAACAATTCCTTTAGTGAGATAGAAGCCATAATGCTAGAAATGGAAATGGAAGAAGGAAGATAACTCACTTGGAACTTGTTGTTGTAGTTGATGAAGCTATTTGCACTGAAGTGTAGAGTTGTGATGGTCCTCTAATAGTGATCCATGTCCAAAATGACTTGCAACAATCATGATGATGATGATGATGATGATAATGACTTCAACAATAACAATGATGATGACCATGGAGATGACAATGATGATGACTGTGACATTGATGATGATGATGACAATGATGACCATGACGATGACGATGATGATGATGATGAAAATGGCGATGATGACCTTGACGATGATGATGACCATGACCATGACCATGATGATATTGCCGATGACGATGATGATGATGATTATGATGTCGATGACGATGACGATGATGATGATGATGATGACGATGACAATGATGATGATGATGATGATGATGATGATAATGATGATGATGATGATGATGATGACAATGATGACGATGATGGCGATGATGATGAATACAAAAATGAATATGATGATGACGTTGATGACCATGAAAATGATAATGATGATTATGATGATGATGATGATGAAAATGATGATGATGATGATGATGATGACAATGATGACGATGATGGTGATGACAATGACGATGACAATTTTCATGACAATGATGATGATGGTGGTGATGATGATGATGATGAAGACGATGATGATGACCATGACCATGACCATGACGATATTGACTATGACTATGACGATGATGATGACGATGACGATGACGATGATGATGACGACGACGATGATGATGATGATGACGATGACGATGACGATGATGATGATGATGATGATTTCGATGACGGTGACGATGACGATGATGATGATGATGATGATGATGATGATGATGATGATGACGGTGGTGATGATGATGATGATGATGATGATGATGATGATGATGATGAAAATGATGATGATGGAAATAATGATGATGATGAATATGACAATGATGATGACAACGATGATGATGACAATGATGATGATGACCATGGTGATGTCGATGATGATGATGATGACTGCAAAAATCATGATGATGAAAATGATGATAACCATGACGATGATTATCATGATCATGATGATGACGATGATGATCATGATCATGATGATGACGATGATGATCATGAAAATGATGACGATGATGAGGAGGATGAGGAGGATGAAAATTTTGATTATGATGATGAAAATCATGACAACGATGATGATGATTAACCCATATAAATAAATACTTTAAAGAGAATAAATATTTAAAATATATAACGATCACACAAATCCTACATTTCATCATTTCTGCAATATCATTGATCATCTAAGTCTTCATCCAAGTCTACATCTAAATCATCTGGTTCAGAATCGACATTGAAAGGATTGGGAATATCAACATCATCATCAATATCAAAGTCATTTTCAATAATATTATCGTCAATATGATCATCAAGAACAATGTCATCTACATATGGTTTAACTTCTTTGACTTCTTCATCTGACAGTACATATACCTCATGCTCCTATGCATCTTCTTCTTCTTCAATATCATGTTCTTCTATTACATTATACTTTGCAACCCTTCCTCTTGGATCATATCTAACAATGTATGACCAACCTTCTTTACCTGGAACCTATGAATAAAATCCATTCTCACATTGGCTTGGAAGAGCATAAGTTTTTGTACCTAGTGTTGGACACACCTACCACACTTAGAGGGGGGGTGAATGAGTGTGGGGATCTTTTTCCCAAAAACTTCCCTCTTACAAAAAACTCATTAATTAGCATTCAACATTTACTCATTACTTATTGTTGTCATTTATAACCAGTTAGATGTGAACATGTATCAACAACATATATCAACAATATATCATCAACAAATCATCTCCACAAGGAACACAAAGAACACAATATGTATGTACAATTGTATTTTTATTATGGACTACAATCCCTAGGGTTTTTTAGCAACAACTGAATAGACTACAACTCTACAAGAGCACCAGCTCTATCATGCAAGACTCATCTTACACAGTCAACACCAACTACGATGAGGCAACAATCCTCAACAAATATCAATCTACAACAGGTACGCAACCTATCAGTAATGCAACCCACGTGTGTACGTGCCCTGGATCACTACAGCCCACATATGTACGCGGACAATACATACAACAACCTATGTATTCCTTTTGAACTATTAGGGTTTATCCTTTTCATCACATACTCAGATCCTCAACAACATGCAAGACAAATTTATTTTGTCTTCCACTGTCCAAATTGACCACCAGCTAGTCACAACACATCCAAGCTCTCCAATAGCTTACTCATGCTCCACAACCAATCAATATGAATTCTAACTCAATCATGTATAAGAAACTAGTATACCATAGCAATCATATCACAACTGAATCACAAGAGTATTGCTCACTCCATCAACCAACATAAACCACATCGCAACATCCATACCAAGAATTCCCTAAGCAATCACAATACAAAAAGTAATATTATCCATCAAGACAATAATATAACCATACCAGTGTCTCAGTGACAGATTTGAGCCCATATAATGCAGATATGGAACCTACTTCAGTCTTTAGGAGCCTGTCATCAACTCAAGCACCAATATCCATCACTTTATCCATTGTACGTGCCTTGTCTTCATACAAACTGTGTATGTACACGCCCTGGCTCACTATAGCCCGCGTACACCTCATAAACTAGGGTTTCTAAAGCTCTGATATTTTTTCCATCAAGATATCCAGCATTGTCGAAACTTTGATTCGTCCATGAGATCCTCCTCACGCTCTCTTCCTCAAAATAGATCTTCAATCATGCTCAAGAGATCCACTCCAAAGATGCTCTCACAAGAAGCTCTCCATTGATCCACAAAAAGGATGTTTTACAAGAGACCATTTCTATCTTATTTATACTTTCATCCTCTAGGTCACTTAACCCACTTCTAGGTCACTCAACCTATTTTCCTCATTTTAGGGTTAACCACTTTCCATAAATAGAAAATTCTCCATTACTTTATCATTTAAATATTCCTCCTTGACTTTGTCACCTCACTTTATCATTTAAATAATCCTTCTTGACTTTGTCACTTTACTTTATCATTTAAATAATTCTTCTTGACTTTGTCACTTTACGTTATCATTTAAATAATCCCTCTTGACTTTGTCACTTTAATTTATCATTTAAATAATGATTCCTTATTTTCAAGCACTTTGACTTATTTAACCATTTGGGGCTTCAAGCCAACATATGGGGGTCCTTCAACTTCATAAATCCATAACTCTCAAACCGTGAGGACTTATGTGACATTCCACATACCACTAGAAATGGAATGACAAGCACTATCCATCTATGATAGTTTCACCAATAGAATCACTGACCTTCATCTCATTATTCCACATACAAGCTTGGGTTCTCTCAACCACAACTCAACCACAAAGCGTCTTCCCGTGAGGGCTTTCACCATAAGGGGACCACTTTGGAGTTCATCCATTTGTACTTCTTATCAACCATGACAAGACAATAATGAGTCATCTTTTACATCAAACAAACTATGCATCGTATATCAAAGAATCCATCTTCATCATGTATCAATGAAAACTCATTGACCCATCTTCATCTATGCATCATATCAATGATAATGTATTGATCAATCTTCATCGATTGGTTTCCACTTAACATCTATCATTCTCATCAAGGACAATACACATACATTGTTCATCAATCATCAATCAATCCATCACTTGACATCAATCAATCAAACCATTGGCATCAATGACAACATGATCCAACACCTAGATCAATCATCCTTGTATTAACCATGGTAAATCCATTGGCATGCTTAATAACAGTTCTTTCTAGATCACGTGCATTCATCCATAACTTGTACCATTTGACCTCAAATAGAACTAACTTGAAGGAATTAAAGTCACACTCGATTTTATCATTCAAATTCCCATAGTATCTATTTTCATATATTGTTGGATGCATTTCACTTCTAGAGGAAACATTAGTGACTTGAAAGACTACAGTTATCCCATAATCATAGGTTTTATTCTTATCATCCAAAAATTTTATGCAAAATTTATGGTCATTGCACCACATGTCCCTGTGGTGTTTCAACTGCAATATATGCCCCACACGTAAAAAATGCATATTTGTAAATGAATAAACATGATATTTAGACTTAGTAAAACTTTGTAAAAGAAACACACCATGACCTAGATTAATAGAATGGAAAATAAATGAAAAATTATGTGGGTGAATAATATGCTTTCCTTCTTACCTTTTAAACCATATGCTAAATCAATTTACCTCTGAGTAAGATTGGTATCTTGATTAAAATGAGCTTCTTCAAGAAAATTAGCCACCCCTTCCCATCATAACCTACCATTACATTGTATATTACATCGATTTATCCATACTTTATTAGCTTGTTGACAAGAGGCTCAATATATACATTCATATATTTCACTTGGTACTTACCTAATTGGGTGAAAGTACACATAATTACTATGTTATATATATATATATATGCAATGAATAAGAAAAAAAAACACAACGTTCAAACCAATTTTGTAAACAAATACTTGGAACAATCATTGCCAACATTGTGTTCTCCCTCTTTATAAACAAATACCTGGAACAATCATTGCCAACATTGTGTTGGAACAATCATTGTCAGCATTGTGTTTGTAACAAAAATATTCCACACTGACTAAATAGAAATGAGCTCACCAAATGGATTGACATCGTCATTTGTCAATGAAAGCATAACCTTATGAGGTTATTCTTTAAAAATCGGCCATCTTTCTTCGATGTTCCTAAATGCAAAACTATCTGCATGCATTCAAAGAATGCCATCTTCACTTATGTGTCGAGCATGGCAATCCATAAACTATGCAATTCTTTGGGACCTAAATAATTGTTGCAAACATGGAATTATTGGAATATGACGAAGAACCTTGTGAGGCACCTTTGTGTTACTTGATTGGCTCGATATCTACTGATTTGACATTGTGGGCATTTCGTTTCTGATGCATATTGTCCATAATATATAATATGATCATATGTACATGCATCAATATCTTGATTGTTAAGCCCTAATATTGGCTCATTAACCCTTAATTGGGGCATATTATATTAGTAATGTTATTTTATTTATGTCGGATTTAGGCCATTAGTTGTAATTATACCTCCTAGTCTCCTATATATACCAAGGAGACATTTTCATTTT
>SNQJ01S0000671.1:113566-130531 GCA_010110895.2 Picea sitchensis | reverse complement strand
CCATTTCAGAGTATCTCATTAAATGAAGGAAACTATCGGCTGAAGATTCCACTTGGGAAGATGAGTCTTTTATACAGAAGCATCCAGAGTTACTCAAGCGTTGTGGACAACACTTGTCTCAAGGGGAGGGGCATGTTTAGCCCTAATATTGGCTCATTACCCCTTAATTGGGGCATATTATATTAGTAATGTTAATTTATTTATGTCGGCTTTAGGACATTAGTTGTAATTATACCTCCTAGTCTCCTATATATACCCAAGGAGACATTTTCATTTTGAATCATCTTGTACTTGAACATTTAAGTGGGTTAAAAGGAGGTTGCCCCCTCGAAGAGGCTTATTATCTGAAATTATCTCTTTTTCAAGGCGTTGAGTACTTTTTCTGAGGTTTTTCTATGCTATATTGGTATTTGGTTCTTAACATTGATACTCCATTCCAATATATTTCATAATGGAACACATCACTCGGTATGTGTGAGGTAAATTATTTTATGGTGGTAAGAAAAATTCACCTAACAATCTACAGCATAAAAAAAAACTAGTTAATGTAAATAATAACATTAATTGACACTAAAAATAGAGAAAAATAAAGTTGACCAAGTTACGTATAATATGTGACGAATTACATTACGTACATTAGGATGTGTGAGACAAGTGTTTGAAAAAACATTCAATATCTCCAAGTTCACAAACAACATTATAGAAGAGAGAATATTTGTTCTTGAGCCTTCATAAAGGGGTTTTTTTTCCTTCTCAAGTAGAGGTACAACATAAATATCATCATTGTTTTCCTCATTGATAGGAACAAATATGTCCTGGATCAATCTATTTGTCCCATCATCTAGCTCAAAAATATTATTGGCGTCATCTTCTTCCATAGGATTGACGTGATCTTCAATATTCACACCATCTTCCACATCTTGTACAATAGTATTTCTACTACTACTTGGTAGATATTTATCTGGTGACAAACACCTAGGAGGATTCATATTTAAAATTACAAACAATCAATAACATTGGTGTGTATAACAAAAATTAAAAAAAAAAAATTATTATAAATAGAATCAATACAAAGACATATATTATGAATAACTTACCATGGGACGAAATGTGTGCCCCCCTTCACAATGCCCATACATAAAGCAGTTTTTTTCAGTTGTTTTCCTTACAAGTATTCTTCTTTTCAAGTCCCTACATTCATTGCAAGGGAAATAACATTTACCATCAGTATCGACTAGTGCCTCCCATGCGGCCCTTAACCTAGAAACCATCCTTTGACTCTACTCATGTGTTGGCATTGGGATTTCCTATATTTACAAAAAAATCCACTAAAGCAATATGCATACATTAATATATGAATTATGTATTCTAATTATGGTACAAAGATCATCTAATTATATTGAACCCATATGTACTAGATAATTAATCCATTTTCATCATATATTTATTAAAGGTTTATAACAGTAATCAACAATTAATCAACAAATCAAAACCATACACTTTTACCACATAAGTTCCAAATCTTCACTATAAGCAAGTAATAAAAGAGAACTACACCAAGACAAATTCTATCGTAATTAAATGGAATTGAGTAGACATGTTCATACCTATATATTTCCTAGGGAAAAAATTGTGTACCCATATGAAAGAGGGTCTAAGGGTTCGGGATCCAATATGTGTATTTAAAAAAGAGAATAACATTAAAAATTTGTAACCTTCAAAGTACAAAATTAGAGCTATGCAGATCAAGAATTGGATTTGAGGAAAGTAGCACATAGCAAAAAGTCTAATAAATCAGGCAACGAATAATTAGCATAAAAATATTTTATAATAGTCACACCTATAACAAAATTGTTGAAAACACTAAACTCCATCGATCTTCCAACGAACGTTGACTATTTCAAATATGACTAAGTCAGTGAGGTCATTGACTGTTAAACAATTTTCAAATGGGTAGTTGGCATCCTCTAGGTTAATCGATAGATCGAAAAACTATCATCTAGGTTCGTCAAAAGATCGACGGATATAGATGTTCGTCGAAAGTTTGAAGTTCATCAAGGTGTCTAGAAAAAAATAGATTAAAATTTTAATATTATGTCGTAATTTGTGACGATATGATTGAATTTATCCTTATCAATGAAAGTTTTTTTTTTTTAATTTTGACCCCATATATAGTAGTGTCTTGACCCCATATTAGAAACCAAAACATTCATACTTACATTTCGGTGTACAAGAAATTTAAACAACCAAGAATAAAATAAAAGAGGAACCATGTCCGACCACTAAAGAAACCAAAATGTAAACAAACAGAGAGAAGGAATAAGAAAAATACTCACGGTTTCAACGAAGGTTGGTTTCAATCCAATACATGATATACCCAAGAGGATCCTTTTCCAAATCATTAGAATAATAATGGAAGAGATGAAAACAATATTCAAAACAGAGTGAGAATGGAATGACATGTATATTGATTATTCTATGATTAATGCTCAATAACTTTTCCCCTCTCTTACAATCACAAGGCTACATATAGATTCACTAAGGACTCTCCCCCTAATCTGATCTGCAAAATAAAGAATAAAAAAAAGGATAAGGTCAATTGATCATATTTGACCTTGTCTAAAATAATATTTTCCCATTGAATGATTCAGTTAAGTACAGGGTAAACATAAATCAATGAGGGACATTAAACCAAGGATAGTTACTCAATTAACAAGATCCCCTTAAAGAATTTCCAGAATGTGTATAATACACACTAGGGTGAAAAAGAAAAAGATAAGTAGATCTCTTAGGTAGAGTAGGCCCACTTCAAGAGAGAAATATTCCCCATGTTCTTGCATAACTTAGTTTTTTAATTAGTGGCATGGGTGTCATTTTGAATCCATGTCAAATGTTAGTATTTGATTCCATAATGAAATTATCAATATAATTAGTTATGCATTAACACAAAGGAACCTTAATATAACTTGTTGAAGGAATATTACATTTTCATGATTGAGGACTTGTGGAAAGTGCATCAAAACCTAATTAGTATATTTTTAATATTAGATGGGATATTGATGTTGTGGTACTTTATGTTGATGATTTGATTTATAGTAGAAATAGTCCACAATTGTTTCAAAATTTTAAGTCACATATAATTGCATAATTCCATATGACAAGACTTGACAATTTGAACTAATTTTGTGGCATCAAAGTATCAAAAATATGCGACAGCATATTCATGTCATAGGCTAAGTGTACCCTTGAATATTTTATAGAGATTCAATATGATGAGTTGAAAGAAAGTTGCAACTCCTCTTGAGGTCAAGTTGAAGTTAATTAGAAATGTGGATTCTAAGCCAACTAATCAAATTGTATACTTTCAATTGGTTGGACGTTCAATATACCTAACTACAAGTTGACCAGATATTGTATATACAAGTAACTTTATTTCTATATTTATGGAGACCCCAAGAGTTAAATTCCAAAAAAATTAAGAGAATTCTTAGGTATGTCAAAGGTAAAGTTGAATATGGATTACAATGTATGTCAGCAAAAGAAATCAGACTATTTGGATATACAAACTTAGATTGGGAAGGTTGTATGGATGATAGGAAGTCTACATTATGATATGCATTTAGTATGGATTCAATAGATGTTTCTTAGTGCACTAAAAATAAACCTATAGTATCATTTTCCATAGTGGAGGAAAAATACAAGGCACCAACAATAAGAGCATATGAGATAATATTGTTGCAGATACTACTTTAAGATCTATAAGAGCTAAGAGATATACCTAAAAATATATTCTATAATAATCAAAGGAATATTATATGACTAAGATCCTAATATTTCACAATAAAACTAAATACATAGAGATCCAACATCCTTTTATTCAATATCTAGTACATTAAATATTGCTTGAGTTAGTATAATGCAACAAGGATGATTAGGTCACATATCTATTCACGAAGGTATTACCAAAGGACAAAATTTTAGAAATTCAAAGATGCACTTGGAGTCTCAACAAATGGTCCATATGAGGGGGGAATGTTGGGTTAATGACCATTTGTGTGATTAATTATGTTCATAATGTGTGAATTTGTTTAATATTGAGTGTACACTCATATGATATGAGAATGTCTCTGAGATAAATGTTAGTAAATTTATTTGTTAAAACAGTTTGATTGATAATGATTGTATTAATGACTCATAGAGTCACAAGAACATATAAATAATGCATTGTATTAATTAAACTTTGAACCTTGTGTGCATAATAGAGAACAATATTTTTTTTGCTCCATTCATCTCAAATTACTTTTATTTTTGTTATGTTTATCATTTATATTAGCATATTTAGGTAGGATGTTTGAGTTGATAACCGGCCATGATGGTCTTAGGTACTTGTCACACACCCACGACGAGGCAAAAATATAAAAAAAAAATATTTTTCCTCAATTAGTCGATTCCTCCATCCATGGTCTCTAATCCTGGTCAATGGAAGTCAAGGAAGGACCTCAAATCCACTTAACAAGCCCTCTTTTCCTTAAATCCCAGGTTATATTGAGCCCGCGACTTTCTCCTTAATGCCTTTAAGCTTCAGCATATTTAGGCGCTAACTCTCCTGGTTAATACCCCTCCCTTTATGTGACCGAGGATGTGACCAGTCGCCAAATCGAAAGGCACGTCGCGATTTTGTGTCTCGCGACTTTGTGTCTCACGAAGTTCACTTGCTTGTCCTTCCAGTGAAATGAGTTGATGGCCTAGATCTCTCCTTGATCCAATAGCTCAGATCAAATCGTGAATTCGCATTTCGCAAGTTCCCAAAACTCTTACTTCCGGTGTCCTAAGTGGCTAACTCCCGATAAGACTAGATCTACAATCCACGATCTTTCTTCGATCAACGGCTGCGATCAAGTCACAATTTTGTGTTTCATGACTTTGAATATTGGTTCACCTCTATTCTCTCGATTCCCAATTTCTCGATATTTGTGAGCATCAGATCGATGGCTCACAACTCCCCATTATCTAATGGCTCAAATCAAATCGTGATTTCACATTTCGTGAATTCTAACAACTCCACCCTTTGACTTACCTGAGTCGCGGGTCAGTGAAATGCTGATCTCTCACCACGTGTCCTCCTAGATGAATAGTCTTGATGATTTCGGGACTTTGGAACCTCGTTCCTCTTGTGTATCCTCAAGGCTTATCATTAGTGCACTTTACCTTCATTGGGTGGCTACAATCCTTTTACGCTTAGTCCGAACAGCTGAGATATGTTCTCCTTTGTGCTTACTCCTCGTTGTCTGGACTATGATCTGACAGTCCAAATCTTTCACGATGATCGATCCAACGATCACTCTAGCTCATCCTCCTAATCTTTCACCTTCTTCCTTGACTAGGAAGATTTTATATGTTTCAAAGGTCTTGGCCTTCGATTTACTTCCTGCGAGCCCTGATGTATGGGTCTCGACTCCCACTTTCCCTCCTGAGCTTACAAACTTGAGACAAGTTCTCCTCTTGGACCTCATCTGTGCTTCAAAAAGGCACTTGTCTCTTCTGAGCTTGGTCCTTAGGGAATTTTGAATTCCCACATACTCCTTGTGCTAATATACTTGCGTCAAATCGACGATCCACAACCTTCCTTGACCCAATGGTCCAGATCACATCGCAACTTCAGGTTTCGGGAGTTTAGTCACGTCAACATGAAAATCTCTCGATGCGCGAATGCCCGATTTCGCCAATCCGATGGTCAAGGAGGGTCTCAATAGATCATTAGATCTACGGTCCAGATCACATCGTAACTTCGGGTTTCTAAATTTTAGTCACACCAACGTGCAAATCTCCCAATGTGTGAATCCCTGATCTAGCCAATCTGACGGTCAAGGAGGGTCCTAATAGATCCTAGATCTACGGTCCAGATCACATCATGACTTCGGGTTTCAGATTTCATAGAATTTGTCCCCTTCCCGATGATTACCAACATTCGTTGAACTTGTGAAGACTGAAGTTGTCGAGGCGTTAACACATGCGTTCCTTCCTCAAATCTAACAGTCGCAAAAGACCTTGGATCTTCCCAAAAGGATCTCATCCGTTAATCTTCCAAACGAAAGGATATTCCCTTTCGATACTTACATCTCGCTATCCTTCCTAAGCTTTGTCAGTTGTGAAGGAATTAAGATCATTGCGCTCTTTCTCCTGGACTTAACACTTGGAATAATTATTCCGCTCACCCCTTATATGAATTCCTCAACTCTAGAAATTAAGTAGTTCTCAGTCTCTGCCTGCCTTGCAGAGAGCCTATGCATATGTGCACTATCTCTCCTGAGTGTAACAGACTCCATCCTTCAAGGGACTCAGAACGACTAGAAGGTTCAGCATGCATTTATGAAAATGTGTCCAAGGTCGACGGACATACAGTTTGTGACTCTAGCTTAAGCCACCACAGGGCTCAAGCATTTACAAGTATACAACATGTCCTATCTATATGATTTCCTACTTGCCTAATTTCACATTCAGGAAGATACAAAATAAAAAAATACAATATAAATCATTAAGCAAACATAACCATCTCTTAAACATTCATGGGATATCCAACTTTAATTCACAGTACCACTTAAATACACAAGATATGTGATTACTTATCTATTACAGGTGGTAGCCAACCAACTGACTGTGGGTGTTCATCCTTCCACCCTACCATAGGATCAGAGGCATTCATTCTTAGAACTCTGGCCACCCCCATGCCAATCCATGATATCACCAGGGAACTCTCGCAGTTCTCAAGGATTCTTTCTTTGTTCAGATTCTGCTCGAATTTTTTTCTCTACAACTTTCAGAGATCTGTCTTTTTTTATGGCCTTGGTGAGGTTTATCAGATTCTTCCCCTGCATCAATATCGTGGCCTTCTATTCCTTATCCCCAAGAGAGCTCCGTGCATCTCCCTTATGAGCTTGCGCTCTCTTCCTATGTGTCCTCTCTGGTTGTTCGTGTGTATCTCTCTTACCTTCCTTCTTTTGGAAGGTTCCCAACCCACCATGTTCCTTCTGTCAGAAGGAATCTTGGGTATGCCTATCTCTGTGGTACTTCAGGCTAACATTCTACAGCTAGACCATGCTCCTATTCATTGGGGGTGGTTGATAATTCAACCACTAATCCTTTCTTCATTAACTGATTTCTCTCATTGGGATCCGAAGGAGGTTTATCATCCTCATCAAGGGAGATTTGGGGTTATTTGATATATAATGAACCCTCTCGTATAGTTTTCACATTCTTCCTCTAGTGATATCATGGCCAGTACTTTCAAAGCTTCACCCCCATAGTCAGTTATTGGAAACTCAAAAAATAATACATTTACATTTTCCACATTCCTCAGCATGGTAATTCCTATTGTATGGTTAATTACAAACTAGGGGAAACAGGGTGTTACAATTCCCTTCCCCTTAAAGGAACACCATCCTCAGTGTTCTTTCTCAAAAACACATGTCATGCCTTTCTCATTCAACCACTTTATAAGTCTTGATCTTTCTTTCTCGTTCAGGTCTTGTTTCAGACTCTTAATCTTCGTCAACTGATTTCAATATTTTTTGGACAACAAGCATATTAATCATAGTCTTATGCAAAAGCATTGCATAAAATTTTCTAGAAAAATTTTCAAAATATTAGCATAATAATTATCTGCGCGGTCTGTGGATTTGTATCCACATGGTTGTTTTGTTATCCAAGCTCATTGTTTTTCCTTGACATACCCATTGGGTGCATGATCCCAATCAATAGTTTACAATAATTACCAAGGTTTCATCTTCCTTGTGATCACTCACCCTCCAGGCCCAGGCTCAGGCATTCCCTTCTCTGTTATACAATCCCTCGGGTGATCCATCTTTCCTTGCCAAGTTTTTATCGCACAAGAAGAACTACCCACCATGTTCATGATCCCAATAGTTTACAAGAACTATTAAGGTCTCCTCTTCCTTGCATTCACTCGCCCTCCAGGCCGAAGCTCAGGCATCCCCTTCACTGCTATATAGTCCCTCGGGTGATCCATCTTGCCTTGCCAAGGTTTCCTCACACAAAAATAATTCCAGAGACTCTATCGAGTCTTACAATCGAGGCGTCCCTCAAAATTGCTCTGTCAAGGCATCCCTTCGACTTGTGTTACCTCAACACAACATATTCTAGGTGATCACGGCTTACCATGAGGTTCTCATGGCTCAGCAGTAGCCATTTTTCATGCTTTTACAGCTTGACATCCTTTCGGTTCAGCTAAAGTTAGGGACGAAGGTTACTCTCCTTCTCCTGACTCAATCATAGATAGGGACGAAGGTTACTCTCCTTCTCTCGAGTCAGTCTTTATTTCTTGCAATCGGATTATACTCTTTCTCACCCGTATCACATACATATAATAATTCACGGGACATCATCATAAATTTTAAATTCAAAATTTTCTTGTAAATCTATGACCCACAGATATCCATATTCCACATTTTGTTTCCATATTTATTTCGCACAAAAAACAGATTCATAAATTATGGGACTTTCCTTCCCATAGTGGTTTGGCTCAGTAGGTAATTGGTCTTCCTTATGGCTTACAACGCTGCCATATTCAAGAATCCTTTGCTTCCTGCACTTTCAACTTCAATCAGCCAAACAAATTGTTAGTTTCCATGTATATACATTTTATTGCACCTTTATAACGTCATCACAAACAATTTCATAATTGTGCATACTAACAGTCAAATTCACTTTCTCAAAAGGAAAATACCATTCCTTGCAGTTTGGCTCAGTATGCAATTGGTCTTCCTTATGGGCTTACAATACTACCATACCCAAGACCCATTTCCTCCTACAATTTCAGCATTCCTCAACCAAACAAATTGTTAGTTTTCTTGCACATTACCTTTTTCAAAATCAAGTATACTAATAGTCCAAGTCATTTTCATATGTTCAAGGATACAAAGCAAAAGGATACATCACCTCTTACCTATTCATCATTCCATCCTACCAAATTTTTCAAAATGTAATTCAGATATCAATTGATTTTAATGAATGCACCAACTTTCGTGGCCACATTCATACCCAATGCACCCTTGCATTGATTTTAAGTTTCCCATACTTGTTGACAAGTACCTTGCCATGGGGTGTTGGATTTTAGCTAATTTTTTCACCATATGGATTATTTATTCTCATTTGTTGTTGCAGCAGGGTTGTGCTTCCGGCTATAGGCCAATCACGCTCCCAAATCAGTACACATGAAACTCAAAAGTTTCACATGAATGCCTTTAAGAATTATCCATCCATTAATAACCAGGGTGCCAACACTCATGGGAACACAAATTTGGTTTTCTCTAACACCTATAAAACATGAGTAGAAATGTTGGAAGGTCCTCCTTCCTCAATGGGAAATCCATTTTCTATCCTTTATGAAAACATGCATTTCCTTGAAGGAATTCCATGCAATGTGCTATCTATGAGAACTTTTGTTTCCAATCGATCCTTGATTGGTCCATGTATTCATGACATATCAGTTCATGAATTCTTCTAAGGATTACAATCAGTCTTTACTACCAGAGGTTCACGCCTCCATCATTTAGGTTCTCCTTCCTGAATCATACCCTACTTGGGTATCTAAGGCATACAACTGCCTTTCAACATTTCATACAAAACATTAAGACCATAAAACATTTCAGAAGGGATTCTTACCCAATCCCTTCATACCTTGTGACACATAGGCATGAACATTTTTATATCGGTTATGGCTGCTAGCACCCCCTTTGATATTACCCCATCAATGGCGCTCCATGGGGACTTTTAAAGTCCCTTCAACAATATTTCAACAAGAACATTTTCATAGTCATTCTTTGTTTGAGATTGTTCATTATTGGCAACTGTCTTTCTCAACAGTTCCAATCTTATTTCTTTCTACACATGACATACATCATAAGCACATTATTCGTCATGTAAATTAAAATGCAAGCACCATAGCATTTAGATTAATAAAATATTTCCAGACATGTCCTAGCATATCTGTATGCACTTCATCACATTATCCTTAATGTTCTCATGAGTGCAACACAATAGTTCTTAATCCTTTTTACATTAATACAACCATCATCACTATGGTGTCAAAAAATTTACTTTCATCAGTGTACTAGCTTTCTCGTCCCAGAGAAAAACATAATACACAGCAAGAATAGAATTGAGGTCTCTCCCCTTCTTCAAATTATTTCTACATCGCCTGGGACTTTTCAGTCCAGCTGAGTTATTTCTAAGGCCTCACTGTCTTTTCTCTGCTTTTGCAATTCTACTCCCTATTAGGATCTTCCTTCTCTTTTCCTTGAGCCGCCTTGGTTAGGCCTCACCCTAACCCTTTTTGGAATACAACAACATGCTTTAATAGCAAACTTTTTGTTCATAATGGATCATGAACCTTTGCATCTAGCACATTACCATTTGGTTATATGAATGGTCAATATTCATTTATTAGTCTTCTACTCATTACATGATGTTTTTTTAAAATGTAATCTAGGATTCTGGTGTGTGTGTGTGTGTGTGTGTGTGTGTGTGTGTGTGTGTGTAAGCTCATGGATTACTGCTTAATTCTCAGCAGTCATTAAGGTTGTGACTTTGTTTTCCTGACATATTCTTCACACAGTTCCTTTACAGGGAAATCCTTCAGCATGCAACTTCCTTATTGCATATCCATAACTATCTGTGCTAGACTCAACCTTGAGTTACCCTTTATCTGTTTACCAAATATTCCTTAAGGACTATAAGAATGCATCTTTGTCATGTACCTAATTACGTATCCATACGTATTCTGGTTTTGTTAACTTACATCCATGATGTATTTAAACATATTCATAATCCTAAGCCTGCATGTAGTTGTCATAGGTATATTTCATAGCCCACATACCTCTTTACTTTTAAGATCGTTCAACTCAGGATTGTTCACAATCCTTCTCATATGATTCCCAAAGGCATAATCATTTGCCTCTTATTATGATAACAGAGCATATTTTCTCATTTACCCTTTTTATCTAATTATATTAGTATTCCCTTAGGAAAGGGAAGACATTCCCCTCAAGCTATTACTTGGAACAGAACTTTCATGACTCTTCATAATAGAGTCAACCATGCATCCATAGTATTCGTTTAATCTGGACAAGAGTAATTCTTGCTTTATATTTCCTCTCATCAGGGAAACCATATGGTGCCACTACCTACAACTATGCTCTTTCATCATACACGTGCATCACTTGCACGTTTAATATCATTCATACCTAACTGGTACCAATATCAGGCTTCATATTAAGAAGTTTCACAATGCATTAAACCCATTCATTCAAGCATAATTAAGCATAGCTAAGTATTCATCATGCTAGATTATTGCTTACATATTTTCCATGTCATTCACACACATGGACATATCAGGCTTCCAAATCCTCCTCCCATGGATCTTCCAATCATTCTTATGACAAGCCTCATCAAGATACTCAATACTAATCTTCCCTCTTAGTTGAGGGCTTGCAGCCATATTATTATTTTAAGTGTGTATACACATAGACATAGGTGCATCTCTTGCACCCCTTTTACATTGATATCTTAGTTTCAACATTAGTGTTATTTAGTGAGAGGTTACAATCATTCATATGACTAGTCTTACAGGCATAATTCATACGGATGTTGCCCTCTCTTTATGGGAACAACCAACAAGGGTCACTCTTGGTAATTAGCAACAGACTCAAAGGACTCCTCTTTATCTTTCTTATCCTTGTTGTCGGTTTTAACCATTATAGGTCAAGTAATCTGACCCTACATATTTTCATCAGTCCTCTTGGTCATGAGGATTTATATATTTAGGGTTTAGTCTTTTAATAATGTAGTAATTATAACTTGCTAAGTATCCTACCAGTCCTTACCAGATTTCCTTAATCATGAAGGAATTCTTCATGAGGATCTTAATCCTTACATAACCATCCATCTCAATTGCAAGAGACTCTACCTGCTTTAGTAGGTAGACATTGTCACATTATAACAACACAAATCAGTTCATCTCCCTTGTCTAGCTCGTGCAACTTCATAACATAATTTCTTCCACCTCTGTTATTCACATTCAGGTCTTATCAGTAATATTGATCAGCACACCCCTACTCTTATAAGAGTAGTTATCACTTTGATAAAGAGATAATATGATTCATTTTTCCAATGGTAGAATTACCTTTCAACAGGAATCATCTTAACCTTAGTGAACATAATCTCATGATTGTTCTTCGACCCATCCAGGCCTGTGTCTAAATCATGCCCTGCTAGATAGGGTAGGGTAGTACGCCCTCTCCCTTAAAGTTTTCTAATAAAGAACATCACTCAACTCTTTCATGATCCCAATCAAGCCAAGTGTTGTAACCATGCTCTGATACCAATTTGTCACACACCCATGATGGGGAAAAATATAAAAAAAAAATAGTTTTCCTCAATTAGTTGATTCCTCCATCCATGGTCTCTAATCCTGGTCAATGGAAGTCAAGGAAGGAACTCAAATCCACTTTACAGACCCTCTTTCCCTTAAAGCATAGGTTATATGGAATCCACGGCTTTCTCCTTAATGCCTTTAAGATTCAGCGTATTTAGGCACTAGCTCTCATGGTTAATCCCCCTCCCTTTATGTGATCAAGATTGTGACCAGTCGCGAAATCGAAAAGCGCGTCGCGATTTCACGTTTTGCAACTTTGCGTCGCACGAAGTTCACTTGCTTGTCCTTCCCATGAAATGAGTCGACAGCCCAGATCTCTCCTCGATCCAATGACTCAGAACAAATCACGATTTCGCATTTCACGAGTTCCCAGAAATATTACTTTCAGCTTCCTGAGTTGCAAAATCTCGATAAGACTAGATCTACAGTCCACGATCTTCCTTCGATTGACGGTTGTGATCAAGTCACAATTTCGTGTTTCACAACTTTGGAGGTTGGTTCACCTCTATTCTCCCGATTCCCGATTTCCTGATATTTGCGAGCGTAATATCTATATCTCACAACTCCCCACGATCTAATGGCTCAGATCAAATCATGATTTTGCATTTCACCAATTCTCACAACTCCACCCTTTGACTTCCCTGAGTTGCGAGTCAGTGAAATGTTGATCTCTTGCCACGTGTCCTCCTGGATGGATGGTCCTGATGATTTTGGGACTTTGGAACCCCGTTCCTCTTGTGTACCCTCAAGGCTTATCGTTAGTGAACTTTACCTTGATTAGGAAACTATGATTCTTCTACACTCAGACTGAACAACTAAGATCTGTTCTCCTCTTCACTTACTCCTCGTTGTCTGAACTATGATTTGATGGTCCAGATCTTTCACGATGATCTATCCAACGATCATTGTATCTCCTCCTCATGAGCTTTCACCTTCTTCCCTGAATGGGAATATTTCAAATGTTTCAAAGGTCTCAGCCTTCGATTTACTTCCTATGAGCCCTGATGTATGGGTCTTGACTCCCACTTTCCCTCCTGAGCTTACAAACTTGAGACAAGTTCACCTCTTGGACCTCATCTGCACTTCGGAAAGGCACTTGTCTCTTTTGAGCTTGATCCTTAGGAAATTTCAAATTCCCACGTAATCCTTGCGTTAATCTACTCACATCAGATCGACGATCCACAACCTTCCTCAACCCAATGGTCCAGATCACATTGCAACTTTGGGTTTTGGGAGTTTAGTCGCGTCAACATGCGAATATCGCAATGCGGGAATCCCTGATTTTGCCAATCCGATGGTCAAGGAGGGTCCCAATATATCCTTAGATATACGGTCCAGATCACGTTGCAACTTCGAGTTTTGGAAGTTTAGATGCGTCAACGTGTGAATCTCTCGATGTGCGAATCCCCGATCTTACCAATCCGACGGTCAAGGAGGGTCCCAATAGATCCTAGATCTACGGTCTAGACTACATCGCGACTTCAGGTTTCAGATTTCAGATAATCCTTCCCTTTCCCAATGATTACCAACATTCATCGAACTTGCGAAGACTAAAGTTGTCGAGGCATTAATGCCTATGTTCCTTCCTCAAATCTAACAGTCACGACAGACCTTGGATCCTCCCGAAAGGATCTCATCTGTTAATATTCAAAATGAAAGGATATTCCCTTTCGATACTTACATCTCTCTATCCTTCTTGATCTTCGTCAGTTATGCAGGACTTAAGAGCATTGCGCTCTTTCTCCTGGACTTAACACTTGGAAGAATTCTTCCCCGCACCCATTACGTTCATTCCTAAACTCTAGAACTTAAGTAGTTCTCAGTCTCTGCCTGCCTTGCAGAGAGCCTGTGCATACATGCACTATCTCTCCTGAGTGTAACAAACTATGTCCTTCAAGGGACTTAGAATGACTAGGAGGGTTGACATGCGTTCATAAAACTGTGTCCAAGGTCGACGGACATATAGTTCGTGACTCTAGCTTAAGCCACCATAGGACGCAATCATTTACGAGTATACAACATGTCCTATCCATATGATTTCCTACTTGCCTAATTTTACATTCAGGCAAATACAAAATAAGTAAATATAGTATAAATCATTAAGCAAACATAACCATACCTACAACATTCATGGGATATCCAACTTTAATTCAGAGTACCACTTAAATACACAAGATGTGTGATTACTTATCTATGACAGGTGGTAGCCAACCAATTGACTGTGGGTGTTCTTCCTTCCACCCTACCATAGGCACAGAGGCATTCATTCTTATCACTCTGGCCACCCCCGTGCCAAGCCATGATATCACCAAGGAACTCTCGCAGTTCTCAAGGATTATTTCTCTATTCATCTTCTACTCGAATTCTATTCTCTGCAACTTTAGGAGATTTCTCTTTGTTATGGCCTCGGTGACGTTTATCAAATTCTCCCCCTACATCAAGCTCATGGCCTTCTATTCCTTATCCTAGGTAGATCTTCGTGCATCTCCCTTACAAGCTTGCGCTCTCTTCCCGTGTGTCCTCTCTGGTTGTCTGTGGGTATATCTCTTACCTTCCTTCTTTTGGAAGGTTCCCAACCCATCGTGTTCCTTCTGTCAGAAGGAAGCTCAGGTCTACCTGTCTCTGTGGTACTTCAGGCTGACATTCTACAGCTAGACCATTCTCCCATTCATGGGGGTGGTTGATAATTCAACCACTGGTCCTTTCTTCATTAACTGATTTCTCTCCTTGGGATCCGAAGGAGGTTTATCATACTCATCAAGGGATATTTGGGGTTATTTGATATATAATGAACCCTCTTGTATAGTTTTCACATTCTTCCTCTAGTGATATCATGACCAGTACTTTCAAGGCTTCACCCCCACAATCAGTTATTGGCAACTCAAACAATAATACATTTACATTGTCCACATGCCTCAACATGGTAATTCCTATTTTATGATTAATTACAAACTAGGAGAAACAGGGTGTTACAGTACTTATTTATGTAGTGACACTTGAATCCAATGTAGAGAAGGTGGATAGAATTTCCCATGGACCATGAATTTGACCATCAAGCCAATGTTATCCATACCAAACTAGACGACCCAAAAAACCAAAACCAATAAAAAAAAATCAAACACAAAACTAGTCAACCAAAAAATACATAAAATATTCAAATTTTAATTAACAAATATCCATGTACATACATGCAAATACAAACCATTAGAATAAAATATGAAAAAAAATCTCATATATATCACGATGGAATTGAGTGAAATCGTCTCTAGAATCCCAAAATAAGCATAGTAATAGCTGATAATCATAGCTCAAGAACTAGAATGTAGACTCTAAAATCTCATCATATGAAAAATTCATACAAATCTACATCATGTGTATGAATAGAATCAGAATTGTGAGTGAGGCTCATTCCCCTTGGGAACTCCAAATTTGTTAGAACTTGCAAATGGAGATAAGTGTGTGACTCCATTTTCATTAATATGGTACATATATAAATACACAAACTTGACCTTTGGATTCGTCTTCCAAGAGGTCTCTTGTAATCCTGATGAACATTCCAATTAATTGACTTTTCACATTCCTTCAAGTATTTAAACCTAATGGATTATGTTTCCAACATTTCCCCCCTTAATCCAAATGGGTGTAAGTGAGTCCAAAAAGTGTCGGAAGATTGATTGTTGTCATTGATGTCAACCCTGTCATTGGTTTTGGACCCCAATATTGATGAAGGTATTTGGACATGAAGGATAGTGCACATGCATATAAAGCACCCATGGATGGATAGTATAAGTCATGCCACTTCTGGTGGTATGTGACGCATCACGTGGATCCTCACGGTTAAGGAGAAATGAATTTTTTAAGATGACAATGTGAATTGAAGAAGAAACTACATGTCATCCCTAATGTTAAAAGGCAGTGACATAAAAGGTATAAATACATCTCATTATACATTAATTTTTTAATACATGCAAGTTTAGTAATTATCAAGGGTATCTAAGTCAAATTTCTAAGGAAATATGAAGTAAAGAAGGTTGAATTTCAAGGGAGGATGAAGTCTTTTGGTGATGCGTTCTAAGGTATGTTATTTACAGGTCATCTTATTATTTTCATTATAAATTTGTTCCTATAATGATTGCGATGGTGAAATTAGGACACTATTGAGAAAACATATCAAGGTACATGTGGTAAAAATTTCAGCTCTTGGAAGTTAGCGAGCGTTAGGGTTTGTGCAGAGCGAGCGTTAGGGTTCGGGCAAAGAGACTCATGACGGCGCCAGGGGGCGGGATCCCCGCCCCCCCTTCGATCGCAGATGCTTTTCGCAGGCTTATTCACAGTCGTGGGAAGAAGACTTCTCCCCCTGAGATTCCGAAATTCATCAAAAAACTGGACGAAATTCCTGAAATATCCTTACCTGAAGAGAATCCAATGAAGATAGCAGTAGCTCTAGCCAATCGAGGGTTAGTTGGTCAGTTTATGGGACTGTGGCCGTCCACCAAAACCACAGATGATTGGAT
>SNQJ01S0000671.1:92929-113556 GCA_010110895.2 Picea sitchensis | reverse complement strand
AATCAAGCTCTCAAACTAGGCATTAATAAGATCAAAATTGCGGGGGATTCAAAACAGGTCATAGACGCCATCAATCTTAATAAACCCCCTAAGGATATGCGTCTGGCTCAGCTTCACAAGAAGATTCATATCCTCTTGGACCAAATTCAGGAATATAAGGTTTATCACGTGCTTAGAGATTTGAACAGGGATGCAGACAAAGAAGCGAACAGAGGATCCCTGCAAATCAAAGGACAAATTATAATCAATGAGGAAATATCCTTTTATCCGATTCCCTAGAAATGCAGCGGACGTTTGGTCAGGCTCCTTCACATCACTCTGATCTTAATTGGAGAGTACAGCAGCGAACTCATCCAGCCGGACGGACAAGAATCCAACAGAGAGATCTGAGACCATGCTTCCCCTGGAAAAATCATGATCAGGGTCAGACGAGCCCGTGGTTAAAAAGACATTCGCTCCTCACCATCTCAAACACGAAGCTAAGCGCGCAGGTCACAGGAAGCAAAGGCAATCTCGTTCTGAGCTTTTCAGCCATGGACTCGGGTTCCCAAACCCCCCTCACGCCCAAGGAACGCATAGAATTGATCAGGAGTGAGTTGGAGAGCATCCGGGCCTCCACCAATCAGTTAAAATGGGACAATCTGAAGATGGAAATGGAAGATATCAAAGATGAGCTCTCTGATGAACTACACGCTGGGCTGAAGGATGTCGCTAACCTCATGGGCAACCTAGGGCAACGTCTTTGCAATCTGGAGCAGAAGGTGGAGGCTTTAACCAACGCATTCAGCAAGATCGCAGAAGCCTCTGCTGAAGCGACCTCGAGCACTGGAAAAAAAGGAAAACGTTAATGATGTGGCTTCAGTCTCAGTTAGTAAAAATACCAAGCCAGAATTTTGATTGTATGATTCCTCTAGATTTAAAAAGCATGTTGATGGCACAGTTATCTGGCTGGAGAATGTATTACAGAGCGGTAGCTCTGATCGAATATGTACGGGTTCGGCATCCCCCTCTGCCTTACTATAAATAATGATCCATACTCGTTTGCGTTAAAAAAAAAAAAAATTCAGCTCTTGATTCTCTATACTTTTGGGGATACACTCCGTGGAATATAGAGTTTTTTACTAGTCTTGAAGCTCGTCATAAACATGTGTTCCAGGTAAACCAGTCATAACGTCTTCATAGAGAATCCAAATTAAGTGAGGCCAATTGAATTAGAAATAGTACGGGATTTATTTTCTTTTTTCCAAATTTCACAATATTATGTTAAATATTGAGCATGGGGCATGTTGTACAAGTTTGCTCTCCTAAATAAGCCATAATTGAATAAGGTCTACCATTCTCTCTATAAATATTTTTCTGGGAGGATTCAAGGAGTGAAAAATTGAGGAGTTTCAGAGAATACATTGAGGAATATCAGATACACGATCAGAGTATTCCAAGAAGTGAATAATTGCAGAAGTTGAAGAAGTTTCATGCAACATTACTAGGTTCTATGTGATGGTTGGTTGATGGTGATAATTTAATGTAAAGTTTTATTATCTCTCATATATTAATAGGTGGAAGGAAGGGGCAAGGATAGAGGGTTTAAACTCCTCTTTATTTTGGAGGATTGTATCTTCCCTTGGATATTTATCCCTCCCTTGAACTTGGAAGTTGTAGCTTCCCTTGGAAGTAATTACTTCCCTTGAACAATAATAAAATATTATATTACATATTTTGGTGCATGGTGTATGGTGAATCTTCTCTAGTGCTCTTCATTGTTCATTGAATATTCTTCATTGTTGATTGGATACATATTGGTAACATAATCTTCTTGAAGTAAATTTTTATAAGACCAAATTGTACTTGATACTAATTCACCCCCCTCTTAGTATCAACAAGAAGAGAGTTGAAATATAGAAATGGGAAGTTGCCAATGTATGAATGTGCTCTCTGAATTTGGTGCTTACCAAATGGCTAGAAGAAGCGTATGTATTTTACTAAATGGTGGTGGTGGTTTAAGGTATACCACAAACCCTAGAACTTGACTCTAATCCTAAATGGTTATTGAAACATTTCCTAAGTTAGCTAGAAGTTGATGTCATCTTCCAATTGGAAGTGCTCATGAATGTTGGTTTAAAGATGAACATAAATTGTTCTCATGCAAAAGATGAAATTTTTCTACTAAATGGAGGTTTAAGGAAAACCACAAACCAATATGGTGGTTTTGGGATGACCAAAACCAAAATCATACTCGCTTGTTACTACTTGATTGATAGGACTTCAAAACTTGAAGCATGATTATAAATCACTGACATTGTTCCTCATGTCAAGTATAATGTGAGAAGATGCAATATTTTCACTGCAATATGTGTCAACACTCAAGAATGAATTATTTGGTATGACTTATATTTCTTATTGATAGTTGATGACCATTGCCAAGAAGTCATCCACCCATAGTGGTTATTTACTCGTGTGGGTTTCTTGTATTTAGAGCATCTATCTGAAGGATGATTGTGCTTTCCACAATGCCCAAAAGGATGAATATCAAAAGATTGATCTTCCATATGTCCAACTTGATGACAATGTTGGAATTTTGGAATCTTCTCTTGAACTGGAGCAGGTGAATGTGAAATTTATTGAAGCAATTCAGCACTCTGGAATTGGATTGGTTTGGTATAATCCAAAATATGAAAGGTGACTTCCTTTTCATATCTGATACATGTTCTATGCTCATTGGATTTTATTTCTTCCCAAGGTCTGATGATTGGATTAGAAAGACAAATCTAAACGTGTTCATGCACAACTTCATCTTCATCAACACGTGTATCTGAAGTTGGCTCATTGAGTTGATCCTATGCTAGATGTTGATATGAACCATTATCTTTGGAAAGAGGGTTTTTCTAAATAAGGACTAGTTCAGAATGTTGAAGATTCTTTCATTCAAGTTCATCATGAAGAAGCCAATTCTGAGTTTGAAGCAGTTCTACTTTGGCTTGTGAAACTTGCAAACAAGTTATAATAGACTGAATAGTTTCTTTGTCAGGTGTGACAATAATGTTGTTAGTTGAGAGTATTAGAGTGTTTAGTAAATCTAATAATTCATCATTTAGATCCATTTAATTTTCAGACTCTACAATGCAAATTCAAGCAAATGAGGGGTTTCAACTTCTACCAAAAATGAACTCATTCACAAGTAAACTTACAAAAGAACTATTTGCAAGTATACCTTTGTTCTTTTGAACATGTTGTAGATGCTTTGAATCTATCAATCTCTATGATCAATAATCTATGGTGGCCAATTTACCACAGCTCGAAGTGAAGCTCTTCAATTTTTGGACCCTTGATGATGTAGAGGTACTATGGCAATGTTTGGAATATTTCATTCCAAAAAATTTGTGTCAAACAAAAATCATTCTCTCTTCCCCTTTGGGTCACCGGGGCTTCTAGATTTTTCAGAACTCAGAGGCTTCAAAAACCCATATTTAGCATCTCTAGGGATAAATCTAAATGCATTTCTTTGTGTTATAGAAGGCGTATTGAATTCTTTGTGCTATCCATTTAGTCTCTAGATAGAGAGTTGTGCATCCTTTCTGTTGAAATTCTCATTCAATGTCATATCTTTCATGTGTAGTTTGTGATTTTGCAGCATCATAGTTGGATTCTACTTCCAACATTCACCATTTCATAGACAAGTTCCACAAACTATGATTAAAAAAAATAAGATAATTTAAATTCCACTTATCAATCTCCTGTCAGAACACAAGCAAAACATATGAAATCCCCAACTCTATTAGTCGTCATGCAAGTGGATAGTGGCATAAAAATAAATGAAGTAGCATGAGACCTATTTCACAAACTTCTTCAAACCAAAGACCAACGAGACTAATGACAACAAGCATCCCATCATAAATCTAAGCATCTAAATGGAAATCCTTTCTTATGGAGTACATGTTCATAGCTACAACTCAAACACATAACTTAATGTTTAGTCATGCCAATTATTCAAGATGAAGCATGGATCTTTCAACATATTAATCTCAAGTGTCATTGTTGGAAGCAGACACTCTAACTAGTGATTCATTTATCTGAGGGTATATCCACAGGTATTCATATGGGTGAGGTACGAGAATGCTTAGTATCCTCGAGGAATTCCTTAAGGTTTTACACATAGAGGGACGCACTAGGTTTTTCACTGAGAGATGCACACTAACACATAGAGGATTCCCAAAGAGGAAGAAATTTCAGAGATGCATGAGACCTCAGAGACGTTTTTGAGTGCGGGAGAGACTTGAAGACATAGCAACAGTCTTGCATATTAGGGTTTCTGAGCTACATCGGAAGAATAGTAGATGACATGTGTAGAATAGCACATGTAGTGAAAATCCAAAGGGAATGAGGAGTTTTTGGACACACATAGATCAGATGCTATGGAGAACTACCATAGAAAATTTCAAGCCTAAAATATTGTTGGATTTGATACCAGTTTTAGAATGTACAAATGGAGATAAGTGTGAGACTCCATTTTCATTAATATGATACAGATATAAACACATAATATTTACCTTTGGATTTGTCTTCCAAAGAGGTCACTTGGACTCCGGATGATTGTTCCAATTACTTGAATTTTCATATTCCTTCAAGTGTGTAACCCTAACAGATTATGTTTCCAAAAAAATCAATAAACAATAATGACGTCGAATGATGACATTAAAAAATCACCAAATTATTCAAAAGCTCAAAAATTTCAAATTGATAAAGTGAATAGTGTGAGACAAATGGAGGGGAGGTGCAACATTAAATATATAGGGAGGGATTTAGAAATAGCTTTTTGTTTTGTTTTTTGTTTTTGTTTTTGTTTTTTTCACTTATTTTAGTGGGCTTATGGCATGTCCATATGGAATCAATTGGCTCCATGCAAATTTTATATGAACAAATTTTATGTTTAGGGACATAATTTATGTTCCTAACAATGTTTAAATAATACAAACTACCTTGAAAGAGGTGTATGATGTGTCATATGATAGGAATCATTATTATAAAAAAACATAACATCTATGAGGAAGCAATGCATGTGGTTGAATATGAAAAAATATGTAGAAAAATATGTCATACTTTTGTCTTGAGTGCCAAAAATTAAGGGCTGAAAACATCAACATATTACTATACTATTGTAGCCACTACCTATTCATGAGTAGAAGTGGGAGAATATTTCCATGGATTTCATTACACTGTTACCTAAGACTATGCAGGGAACAATTATATTATGGTGTTCATGATAAGACTCACCAAGGCAATGCACTCCATACAATGTGTGATGGCTACCTACAAGGCTTTATATATCATTGGGATATATGTACGGTAGATAATCTGACTACATGAAGTTTCAAAGAAGATAGTATTGATTAGGATACGAAGTTCACTTCGAAATTAATTTGGAAGAGAATATTTTAGGCCATGGGCACTCAATTGAACTTTATTATATCCTAACATCCACATCATGATTAATGAACGGAAAGAGTAAATCAAGTTATGAAATGTATTATGTCTATATTTCTATAAAACACCCATAAAATTCATGCATATTTTTTTCAATTATATCAAAGAGGATACAACTCTAGTTTTGGTATTCAACTCATGACTCATGTTGTGCATTTTCATTATATGTATTTCAATGGGTTGAGCTACTTGTACGCATTTGACTTCAGTTTTTCCTCCATGATTTTTCCATTTAATCACCCAGTGATTATGCTTGATCAATTACATATAAAAAATGAAGTGTCGACCCCTGTATCTCTTGTGCTTACTCCTGAGAATACCCCTATATTAAATGTAATGCCCTAAAATAACTCTCTCAACCCTCTAAGCTATGGTATTTGACTAAGGATACATGCATGAGTGTTCTTTTACAAAATCCCTTGATTTTGACCCAATTTGAGGAAGAAAAACATTAAATCTAAAAATGTTAACAAAACATTCCATGTATCATTTCATTTCAAAAAACATCTCATGGCATTTCAAAAGAATTCAAAGACAACATGCCTATCCTATCATTCTCAGAACAAGAGTCATTATAAAACAAATTCAATGAATACTTTGTGAAATTTCTATTTTATTTCAGTTTGCATGAAGTTGAAAGTTATCATGAATTTAATGGAAGTTTTAGAGCATTGCATAATGAGAATGAAATGTCACCCAACTAGTGTGTGTTTTATCCATATAGATAAAGGAATATTGGGAAAAATATAGATAGATGATGTTTTTCATCTGTGGATCAAGGGGATCGAGGAGGGGACAATGGAGAAGGACAAATGCATTTGTTCAAGAAGGAAGAAATAAGAGAATACAGTTATTTGTTCATTTTGATGCTAATTCTGATGAGTTTAATCATTTGGCTCATACAAGGCTCCTCTTCTTGGGTGGATAGCAAGCCTTGCTTGAGCCTATGAGACCTGTAAACACTCCCTTGTAGCCCCATTCGAGTATTATTGACATACCTCTACATCCACAATCTGAACCAGCCAATGATAGGTGGGAAACCAACCAAAATAAACCTATTTCGGGAAATGCAAAATGGCCCAATATGCATGAAAAACACCCTTAAGAAGAACTTGTTTCCACTTCCATTTTTCTTTCTTCAAATTCCTTTGCATAGAATCAACCCATTATTGACATAAAATCCTCCTCCTTGAAAATACATGCAGATGAAAAGGGGAAGAAGCATATAAAGGAATCCTCAATCTCAGAAACCTCTAAACCCTCTTTTGTCCACTCTGAGTCAAGTGCAAAGGAGTCACAAGGAAAGGAAAAGAGAGAGATTTTTCATTTATACGTGTTTCCTGAGATATCTCAGTATTGATATTCTATGTTGATGACATTATAGTGATGTGGATAAGACTTTGATATGGTTTGAAATTTTAAAATTTTGGTTTTTAAGGACATATTGTTTTATAATAGCAGTTTTGGAGAGACAAGGTATATATATATATTAGATTAGGATCGCAGGTGGTGCATTATGTCATGACATTTGTTTGAAATAATTAAATGAGATGAGTTGCCTTTCCTTTTAGTGGGACCCCTGCATTTCTTCATAAATATTAAATGACACCTTTCCCTCTCATTAACTTTTTCATTAATTTATAATTATCCCTCCAATTACATAAATTAAATATTAATTTAAATTAGACAGTTAAACTAAATAACTATTTGAGGAAGATAAAAAAGAAAAGGAGGAGTTAAATGGGGGGGCATCATTAGAGAGAAAATAAATCAATGTGAAGGTATGCCTAAGCTTTGAAAGAGAGTTTATAATTCTTATTCATTTCCATTCTAAGTTTCTAGAGAACTAAATTGTCTTGTTGATAACAGGGTTGTCTTGAAAGGTGGCAAAGAAATATTGAGTAGCATTGACTTGTGTTTTTTTTCAAGGTTGTTTATTTCCTTTAAAAACTATTTTCACTATTAGAATTTCTAACTTTATTCAATGTTAATTTTTAAGAGTTTGATGATGATGATGATGATGTGTGTGTGTGTGTGTGTGTTTCTTGAAGTGATCCATATCAAAATTTGATATTCTATCTCTTTCTTTGGCACTAGTTTCTCTCATATGATTCTTATTACATATTTGGCTTCTAAGGACATCTATGATCTTGATCCTCACTGGTATATGAAGAGACAATTCATTTAGTAATTCAGATTGGTCTTCAATAAAGCCATTTTGTTGATTTCTTTATCATTTTTTAGGCCTACTGGAATGATTTGATTTTGTATTTATTGTGCAGTTCATTTTACCTTATTTTTAGCAAAATGTTGAAGTTACTTTATTCATTTAATGTTATATATCATTCTTTATTTGTTGGTTATCATGAAACATAAAAAAACTATAATCTGAAAATAAGTACCAAATACTATGATTTTATTTCTTGAAGTTTGGTTGTAGTTTTAAGGGCTACAAATCAAGGTAATATTCCTACCTATTTATCTTAACCCAATAAGATTCAAGACGTTTTTGTGAGGAGCATCATTATTCCTCACATCAACATATTTTTAGCGATAATACTGGCGATTTTCTTAACTCTCTAGTTCTTTTTCTTCATTTGATCTTAATGACTTTACCTACCCCTCAACAACTGAATGTAAGATTTCATTTTCCTGGCCAAAGAAGTATTACTTCAGGTTTATTTGATTTCAATTTAGAGACTATTGTGTCCTGCGAACAACTTGAATGTTCTTGGGAAGTAATTGCCCATGACTTTGAGATCCAAGAACAAAGAGAATCTCTTGAAAGGAAAGCTCGTAATTGTCCTGCTCGTTAGAATTTTGTCTTATGTCCACTCAATATTTTATCTCACGTAGAACAAGAGGAAAGTCCCCTAAATTCGACCTAGTGATTGAAGTTGGAAAATGAAAATTAATCCTAGAAAACCTTCAATTGAAGCTTTGACAATCTTTTTCTTATTTTGAAACTAAAGTTACAAGTTTGTCTAGGAATTTCTCTCCTAAGAAGAATGAAATGACTTCTTCCGCTAGTTCAAGCACAACTTCTTCATCTCAGTATTCTACCTCATCTCTGATAGGAAGCATGTATAGTCATTTCAACCCTGTCCAATCCACAACAAATATTACAAAGGTAATCAAATAGTATGGTTTATTCCAATTTGAAGAATATGTTAATGCTACTCCTTGGCATGTATCTTCTCATTTCAATCTAAATCCAGCAACCAATCCTCTTCCAAAATTTAAGGATCATTTGCCCAAATTCTCTTGCAATGGAACTATTTCTATGAATGAACATTTAGTTGCATTCTCTAATGCATGCCATAATATAGGGGTAAATGATAATGATACATGCATGAGGTTATTTTTCAACTCTTTGGAAGGTAAAGTTATTGCATATTTTTTTGAATTAACATCTAAATTCTTCTCGACTTGGAATGGATTATGATATTGGTTTAAATATTCTTATGGACATCTCCAAAGTCCAACATATTTGTTGAGATATTATAACAATCTTGTTTATAAAAAAGGTGAAACAATCAAAAATTTTAATTTACATTTCACTAAATTGTATAATCAAATCCATGAGATTATCCAACCTCATAACCAGGCTACTTTGATGCACTATTACAATGCATTACCTTCTTCTTATTATCATAGGCTAGAAGAGAAAAATGTTAACAGTTTAGGATTAGCTCTACAAACATGTTTAGAATATGAAGAACAATTGATAAGAATAAGTCTCCCTACTAAATATCAAGTTAACAAAAATGATATGTCCACTTTATTGTAGCTTATACAGGACATGAGGAATAGGATGATTTATTTTGAGCAGGGGTGATTTTAAGAACCCCCCCTAAATTTATATTTATAATAAATGGGTGAATCCCCATGATACATAGGAAAAATTGAAGGTTATTTTATCAATAATATGATATGTATATATAATGTTTTGGTGAATCTTTTAGTCAATCATATAATCTTGTAAAATTTTGGCGAATCTTTCACTGAATTATAAACTCTTGTAAAATCTTGGTGAATCTTTCACTGAATTATAAATCCTTGTAAAGTCTTGGCGAATTTTTTGGTAAAGTATAAAATCGGTCTAATTTGTGGGAACACCATACTACAAACTCTTTGACAACTTCTTCTACAATTGTGGGAAGTCCAGTGGAGGAAAAGAATCGTGCAGAGGATGGAAATAAATTTTTCTCACAAGTGTCATCATCTACTAACCATATTTGTTTTGGATCAGTTGTACATGTGTTACTTCCGCCAGTGGACACCATGCCAATTTTTAGCAACTTAGTTCCATATTTTATGTCCCAAACTATGAAAATTCCATACAATAACATGTCACTGCCTCCTACTATGTCACCACATAAGGTGTTGTCGAGGGTTGTTACCTCTTCCAAGGAACTTTTAGCTCCACCAAATCCTGTCTTGTTGCACATGCATGTTTCTGAATCAATGAGAAACTTTTCTTTGGGCCCTGAAACTAAAATTATCTCAGGAAGACAAGCACCCCATGTCCATGGGGGCTTACACATCATATTGTTACCAAAACCAGTTATCCATTGGAATGAATGTGGAATTAGTCACAATTTATGCTCATAAGACTGAAATAGTCTAAAGAAGGTGGAGAATCATATCCATTGAATCCTAATATTGAAATAAACATGTGGGGGAGACAATTCCAATCGCCATTCATGGAACAAAATAAACAAAAAGGTGATGTAGATGTCATATTTTCTAAACTATAGGTGCAAGTATCTGACATCTCCCAAATCATGACACTCTTAGTGTCAACTCCCAAGTGTATGTTTGGGCTCTTTAAGGAGGATTCCATATTTTCTATGGATTTTAAGATCAAAGAAGAACTAGAGATAAAGAAAGAGGAATTAAGAAACACTTCCTCTCAACTTCCTTTCAAAGTAGAGGCCAAAGTAGACATCAAGCCCTATGATGATGAGGCTGATGTCATCAAGGTGAATCATTTGTTGTATAAATTGAAGGTCTACTTTAGTGTGCATTGACTTAGTGAAGAGCGTAATATTGCATGTTTTAGACTAAAACTAGAAGCTCATGCCCAAACTTGATGGGAAAGTTACTATGAGGCACTCGGATTGGGAAAAAATCCACCAATAACCAAGTGGGATAAATCCAAGTACCTTATTAAATATTAGTTTTACCCAGCTGATTATGAAGAGGGTTAGAGAATATGTTGGCACTATTTCAGGCAAAGAAAAGGGTAAAGTATACAAGTGTGCACCACAAAATTCTAGAAAAAAGACATCCAATTGGGTATTTCACCTAAGATTCATGATGTCATTATCAAGTACTTGGGTGGAATAAGCAGCCACATAAAAGGAAAACTAATGACATTCAACCCAAGACAAGTGATGATGATTTTGTAAAACCACAGTACATAGAGATGGATGAAAAGAAGTGCATCCCAGTGGTTCAAAATAGAGAAAGTGTCAAGGTGATTCCAAGCAAGGTTGGAAGAGGAAGTAGAAGGGCCAAGGATTGGAAAAAAATCCACCAGTAACCAAGTGGGAGATATTCAACTACCTTATTAAATATTAGTTTTACCCAATTGATTATGAGGAGGATTAGAGAATATGTTGGCATTATTTCAAGAAAATAAAAGGGAAAAGTGTATAAGACTGCACACAAAATTCTAGAAACACGACATCCAATTGGGAATTTCACCTAAGAATCCTAGTGCCTTTATCAAGTACTTGGGTGGAATACACAACCATGTATAGGGAAAATTGATTCCATTCAAACCCAAGACAAGTGATGATGCTTTTGTACAACCACAGTACATAGAGATGGATGAAAACAAAGTGCAACCCAGTGGTTCAAAACAAAACAAGCATCATAGTGATTCCAAGGAAGGTTGGAATAATAAGTAGAAGAGGAAAGGAAAAAACACTACAACCATTGCACATCAAAGCAAAGATCCCAACAACGAGTGTACAAGGAGGAAAATTCCAAGAATATTTACATAGCTACCATAGAAGATAAATATATCATAGACAACTCCAATGTAGATGAGAAAATTTATTCTGTAATGATTCATGAGTACAAACGTGACCAACAAAGATCCCATCGATGAAAAGGAAGGATAAGAGTCTTTCATATCAAAATTCAAGTCCATAAGACTAAATTTTATGCACTCTTTGATTTTGGTTCACAAGAAAACCTCATAATTGAGGGATTGGTTAAGAATCTTTGGCTGGAAATATATGAGCATACACATACATAACCATTGGGATAGGTGCACAAGGATGTTGAAATGCAAGTTACTAAACAATGAAAAATCAGATTTGCAATCCATGAAAATTTCATTGATGAAGTACAAGTGGATGTAGTACCATTGGAAATATGTGAGGTACTACTCAGAAACCCATATATGTATTATAGGAAGGCCATTTTCTCAAGGGAAGAGAATAAGTACTACCCAATCAAATATGGAAAATCCTACATCATCCATGCACACAAAGATGAGAACACGATTCCCATGGATATTGCTAACCAAGACAAGAGGCTTGTTAATGTAAGTAAGAAATTTGTTATTTTACTTTGAAAGCCTCAAGATTAAAGCAAACTGGTAGAAGTAGATACTTCCCAAGTGGGTGAACAAATAAGCAAAAGTAAGTAATTGAGCTACCCAGTTATTTGGACTGGTGTAAATTAGTTGGTGTTGTTGTTTGTTGTTATAAGTAAATATTTCAAATATTCTCAAAGGCTGAAATCTCTCAGGGATTAGATCTGAGAAACCTCTAGCGAGAGGTGAAATTTTTGGGTTTGCGTTAAAAGTCAAGAACCATAAATTTCTACATGTTATCATAGAATTTTATAAATTTCCAAAAGAGGCAAGTCTAAGAATTCCAGGCCAGGGAAGAGCTCGTCTAGTAGTAAGATTAAATATATTAATGTGGCAAAAATCCCATCATAAGGATATGCCACTGTGGTAACTTAAATTCTCATTATAAAACCATGAAAGATAACCTTACCACAAAATATTTCATTTGACAGAATTGACTAGGGCATCTCCAAAAAATCATGAGCTAAGAGAAAAATTAAAAACAATACAAAATGTGTCCACGAGGTGTAGGACAGTGGGTGATGGAGTGTTTTGTTAAGGCACTCTGTGATGTTAAGTCATCGGTTCAAAACCTGCTGGGAAAAAATATCCATCCATGTTAAAGGTTGGTGTGGCTCAGTCCGGGTGCGATCCCCGGGTTATTTTGATGGCTTAGATGCCCCTGAGTCATGGTTTCTCAAGCCACAGGCTAGTCCCGCAGGTCACGGACAAACTAGCAAACAAAAAAAAAAAATACAAAATGTTAAAGTGCATGATTGTTTATTTGATAAGGGTGGTGGATGAGAGATCCTAAAGCACATTGGTCAATGAGGTTCTAGTCTAGATGAAAATCTCATTGTTCTTTCAAGCATAGAGTATTGGGGTGGCTTATGCTCCACAAAGGTTTTCCTATCAATATTGTGCTTCATAAAGTCGGTGTTTCAAATGTTGCATGCACACTTTGTGGTAGATATGAAATATTTTAGTATGTCTTTTTGATATTCCCCTCTATGAAGACCTTTTGGACATTTTTTACTGCCTTGAATTCTCGAAAATTTGCTCTCCTTGGGGATACTTAGACGATTATGGTAGCTACAAATATTTATGGAACATAGTTCAATTGTCCACTATTGGATTTCTACAAAAAATTGGTGTAAAGCTACTTTTCATGAGGAACCATCCCTAATTAGCTTAGGAGAGATGAGACCTTTTAAGAAGGAATTGGCTTTTCTTGTTAAAAATAAATTCATTTTTTTTCAGTAAAGATGTTGAATCCCTTACTATTGGGGCACAATATCATATGTTAGCATTTCTGGATTTTCTAAATTCTAGGACAAGAACTTCCTTGTAATCGTGTTAGATTGTTATGACTCTCTTTCTTCCATGATGTAGCTCTATGTTCTATGAAGCAATATATGATGCACTTCTCCCAAAAAAAATTGTTCCAAAGAAAACTATAATTAAACCCAACAAAAGTTGGCTTGACTCTTAGTTCAAAAGGTTTTGTGTTGATAATGTTTATCCATATAGATCTCAAGAGTGGAAGCACAAATCTTGGCTAGGGAGTGCCCAATCATGATTGTGTGATAATTACTCAGATTCGATGGATTGCCAAACTTTTGGATAGGATAAATGATGTTTGTAGTGCACAATAATGGAAATATGGAGCAACGAAGAATTCATCAATGTAGAATGGAAGAAATTTGGTGCGTCCAATATCAATAGATTTATTTGTTTGTACTTATGATATCTTCACAAAACATGTCAAGGAAAAGAAATAGCAAGAGTGCGGACTAACAGATATTATGCTAACATCTGGTTGGTATTGATACAAATATGTGGCATAAGTTTTTCAAGTTTCAATGTTTGAAATAGTAAGGCTTGTGTTGAATATCCATACCTAAATAGTATTAAAGACAAAACCACTACAAATCTAAAAGACATTGGAATCAATGACAAAGGTGGAACTACAGTTTATTCATTCCTTACAAACTAATATGAGAGATGAAAGAGGCAAAGCTACAAGTGCCACTACTTTGTATAGATAGCTTAATGAAGTTGAGAAATATTTAGTTGATTTGAAGGATAATCCATTAATTATAAAGGCATATAATGTTTCTTAGGAAGAGAATATAGATCTTGGTCAAACACATTCATCAAAGATGGAAAAAATCTGATATGATATTGATGAGTTGGATAGAAATTTAAAATATTCTCAAGAAGTGAATGCAAGGACGGATCAACAAACTGATAATCCTACTAAAGAAATAAAAAAAAAGTAAGTTCAATTTGTACCTTTGCAATAAAAAAAATGGATGGTATTGAGGAAGATTTTTAGATGGATGGTTAGATTTTTACTTATTTAACTTAGTTAGTTGTTTCCACTGCAACATGGTGCACACACCAGCAGGTCCATACAACACTTTTATTTGGTTCTTGTGAGCAGCAAAATGTGAGAGAGGTTCAATTATATAGGGGAGTAGAGGGCGCATGCATGCCTTCAACATGCATGTGCCAATCCTAGTTTATTTTTAGTTTTATCCCCTTCAACTCAATGTTGTTCCATATTTATAAAGTTCTAGTTCATCTCAATTTATATTTTAGTTTAGTTAGATTGCTTGAATGAGGATCTAACTGAGGGAATATATCCCAAAGAGGAGTGTGCATGCACACATGCCACAATCATCCCCCTGTTGGATCACAGTAACTATGACACTTTTATTCATGCAAGAGGGCACACTGGTTGTATTAACTAGGGTTAGGGTTTGACTCTGCCAGACAGGGGAACTTCTTGCATGTATCCAAATACATTGTATATTCCATTGTCTCTTATTCTGTAAAAGAGATGAAGGGATCACCACTAAGAAAGTGAGTGAGATAGAGATTTGAGCTTTTGTTTTGTGATTTTAATCTTTATAGTTTGTAGAATATAGATTTTGTTTTAGGAGTTCAGACACACATTTTATTGTTCATATTATCAGTGATATGTATTTTTCATTGAGCTAGAGATCAGTCAACGGGACCTTGTCGTAACCCCTTACTCGTCAGGCCTTGTCACAACCTTACAAAATGACTCATCAAAATTCTCCTCCAGAAGGGCCTGTGACTAGGAGAGTGGGAAACTCAGGAACTGTCAGTGTATACATGATCGAGAGTGTCCTGATAGGTTTAAGGTATCTAGTTAACCAGTAAAAAATCATATTAATCGGTTAACATACTCTATAGTTGTTTTAATTGGTGTTTTCAGTTTTAAGCTATCTAGAATTTGGGTTAAATCCTTAAGTGTAGAATATGCTTATCATGGTCTGATTTTTAACATACATTGTGGTCAATTACATAATCGATATTGCACTTGGATATTTTGGGGTTGGGTTAGAATTCTCAGTTTATCAATTCATTTTTGTTATCTTCATAGTATGGATCATACTAGACCTATTGTTATATTATTTTAGAATGATGCTAATGCAATTCCTAGGATCCATAATAGTAAGAACCCTAAATTCAATTTCATATGTTATTATCAAGTTTGGGATCATAATTATGATACCAACGCTCTAAATAACATCAACATTCATATTTTAGTCATAAAATTCTTCATAGTTAATGGTGTTATGAAAAGGAATCCACCTCCTAGATGATGCTCAAATGGGAATGGGAATGGTATCCAATCCTAAATAAGACTGAACTAATTGAGTTTGGATTGTAAATCTTTGGTGCTTTTATTTTGAGTCATTGTTAGCATAATTTTTTATTGAAGATTGCAATTAAGTGTTTCTTGTTCTCAACCTCATAAGAGGACCAAACCTACAATTTGTGGAATGTTCTGTACAGAAGATAGAGTGGGGTGTCTGAGATGTCTAACTTACCTATTGGATATGACCACAGAATATATATTGTTATAGATTATTGACTTGATGTTGTCAGGATACAGGGTGTTGGAAAACAAATTATTTTGTGTTATTCTCGACTTTTGACTGTCCTTTGTAGTGTATGCAGTTGATTCTTTGGTGAATGCTAAGAAAAGAGCTAAGAATAACATCTGATCATGACACCACAAATGACCATGGTAATATTTATGATTTTGATGAAAGAATTCTTAGTCTATGAGCTAAGAAAAGTACTAAGAATAGCATCTGATCATGACACCATAGATGAACGTGGTAATATTGATGCTTTTGATGAAAGACTTCTTGCAATATTCAAGGCTATAATTATTAAAACATGTGGAAATGACAATAGTTATAAAACTAATCGTTCTCATCTCATAGTGATTCACCAAACACTAGAGAGAGGGAAGATACATAAGAAATATTAGTCATTGGATGAGAAGGAGTACAACTAGGTCTCATTGACAATACCAATGCATGAGCTGACATAATCACTTTTCATCAACAATTTCAAAGGACAAATGATTCAGGAAATTTCCTAATCCTATGCTACCAAGTGAGATAAATCTCCATGTAAACATTCTTATCCCAATATATCACTAAGTCATTCATATAAAACCTAAATCAATGACATGATGCATTCATAATTATTGATAAATCTACAAGAGAATGTAAATTCAAACTCAAAAATTGCATGGGCTTACCTTGATGTGATTTTCATGTACTCTTGTGTAATAATGAAGCATGTTTATCCTTCAGTCACTTCCACCTTCATAGTGTTGGTCATTGACCTAACATTGATGCTTTGAAGAGTAATACAACCATCAGTACCTTAAACATCAATTCATTGATGTCGAATACACTAATATTTCAACCAAGCAAACTTTAAAATACAAACAAGATAATGTGTGTTGTTATTCATGGTATGGAATGGAGGTTTGCAAGGTAAGTGGCAGTAAAGTATGGGTAATGGAGGTATTTATCCAATCAACAAAGGGGTTTGCATAGCATGCTTTATGGAATCTGAAATTCAACCACCATATTTATGAAAGTATAATTTCATTAGAGGAATGCCAGTCTCATGCTAATAGGTTTCCTATGATGTACGCATAGAAACCTAGTGCATAGACCATTTTTCTCTTCACTTATCTAAGTAGAGCTCATTTCCCTTTCTAAATAATCAATAAGTGTTTAAAAAAAAATACAAAATAAACATAGTAGATCCTAAAAGGTGAAGATGCTCAAGTCATGCCAAAAAATGAAAGGAAATAAAAAAAAACTTTCCTTGACCATTAAACATATAAAAAAAATAATCATAATTATGGAGAACACATTGAGTGCCCACAAAATAACTAAAGGCATATATTAAGCCTAAGACCATATGTTTCTTAAATAAATTTCATGACAAAAAGATGAAAAACAATTTTTTACTCAACAAAGGTCTTTAACTTTAACCCAAACCCTTGACTCAATGGAAATCAGATGAAGCCAATCATTCCATAACAAAAGGTCCAGTCAAACATCAAATGAGAACTAGAAACATTCAAGGACCTAACACATTTTTAACCAAAATAAACACAAAATTCCAAACTTGACAAAATGCTCCAAAATGCAACAAACAAACAAACCATTAAAATTTATCAACATATTAGAGAAAGACATCAAAGAAATTTCATTTACTTGAATGATCCCATTCTTGCTTAGCGGAATTCTTGTTAAATCAGGTATCTACCCTTTAATACTAGGACACTATCTATGTGAAGAGATAGGTCCCATCTTCATCAAATTCCAACTTCATTTCCTGTCACATACAAGAAAGAGACAATTTAATAGTTAAATATCAAAACATCAATCTTAAAATAACTTGCATCAAGAAAATGTGGCTCCAAAGTTACAATGAAAAACACAAAATATAAATTATAGAACCTATTTTTACCTGCAATGCATCCTCAAATTGGCATATAGTCATCTTTCTATGATAAATAATTTCTGACCTACTCCAAAAATAGAGGAAGAACATATCACACGAATCACATCATATGTGCTATTACATTCACTATTTCTTGCACCACCAATGGAACACATATACCGAAATAAGTGTCCCTTAGGCCCTCATATATATTGGATTAGATCAAATCTTACAATATATCAATTTCCCAGTTCTCATCTTGGTGCTCATTTTCTTCATTATGAACAAGACCCTCTCCAAATGGACTATCATTATGAGTCTCCAAATAATTATGTTTTGTATCATGTTCATTAGAGAAACTTGTTATATTGTTTTCTCCCCTTCTATCACAATCTGATCACCAAAGAGCTAGTGCTCTTTCATATGGAAAAGTGGTAATGTCATACTTTGTTACATATAATCTTAAACATAAATCCATATGTTTATCAATATTGTTCCTCATCTTTGACTTCAAAAATGATAGTGCACTAAACATTCTCTCATCCTCCACTGATCCCAAAATCATGGTTTGACACAAATCCGCTAATTTGAAATATTCGGATATGTTTTCTTGTAAGTATTGGCTAGCACCTAAAATAGTCCATAATCTTGTTATTGCACCATATTCTAGAGTATTATCCAAAGCATGAAATTAATTCCACATTTTTTCAGCGAAGCGTGTGGCTTACAATTTTGATTGATCCAAAATACCTTCAACCTGTTCTCCATGTATCTCAACCTTCTTGCAAAAGTGGTCCACTAAAGTATTTAATTTTTCCACAAAGTTACATTTTAAAGTAGGTTGACATTTTATATTGCTCCAATATTCATGGTACACCACAGCAATTCATCTCGAGGGAATTGTTCTCTTATCTCCGATGACAATGATTTTGCAATTTCTAACAAGTTGTGTCTCATTAAAATGACAACATTGTCGAATAGGTCTCTTGACACAGGGCGCTCTTTGGTGTTTTGTCATGTCTTATCAATATAATGAAAAGGAACCATATACCCATGCACTTCCATACATAGTATACCTTTTTCATCAAACTTCAAATAATTTTTAGTATTTTCTATATCAATGATCGTAGTCCAATTTGTAAACCATGGACCTGCGAAAGACTCTGGCATCATATACAAATTATCCAATGAAAGGCATGCAAATTTTCTTTCATTTGTGTATTCTACAATATACATTATGCGACTTTGAGACATTTTCACGACGACATTCATTTCATCTAGCATAGGAAGAATTCCAACCAATGTTAATAATGTATCTATGTCAGTTAGTCGAAAGATAAGATCTTAAGCTTTATCTACACTGAAGCAATGTTCATACATCACCCCTAACAAGGACTGGTACTCACTAAATAATCTTTGAGCTGGTCCATTCAATGAGATCCATCTTGTATCAACATCTTTTAATAGCTTGTTTCCATTTATAACACCGTCAACAAATTTTTTAAACTCTGAAAATCATTTGGGACTACGAGAAAAATATGCATAAGCCTCTCGTACAAGATCTTCAACTTTTGAAACCAATGGAAACTTGCTTACTATTTTAAATTCAAGATTCATCCTATGAGCCATACAATTAATACTCAACATATACGGTGAAGTTGATAGTTGCAGTATAACACAAAGGCCATTCCTTTGTCCTTGCATTACTAATGCTCCATCCGCTCCAACACATACCATTTTTTTTTCCGATCATTAAATGATCCATACCACCACTTTCCTTCAAATATTATTAACAAGTTCATAAATATTTTCAGCTATAGAATTCTCCTTCATTTTATGAACCCAAAGCAGATAGGAATGCCTAATATGGTCATTAACCATATAAATACTCATACAAATCCATGAAGTATTATCAATAGTTGTAACCTCATCCAAATACAATGACAAAAACCTAGCACTTGCAATCTTCTCTTTCATATCATCCTTTTCTACTTGAGCTAGATATTTTTCCCATTCCCAACCACTCGTTAAAGACCAATGAGAATATGGAAAGTTTTGCATTTGAAGAAAAGATAGATATTTCATGTAATCTGGATAATCTGTCATAGGACGCCCTTTAGATAATATGTGAAATACAGGGATTAATTGAATTATCTTGGATAACAAATTTATTTCCATCATCTTTTCGAATAGAGATGTGATGCTTCCTCCACCTACCTCAAGTTTTTCCTTACTTATTAAATATTCATTATATTCATTAGCATATTTGACATGTCAACATTCCTCATAATATTTCCATCTGACAATAGATTTCTCCTCGTCATCTACAATTTTCTTTTCACACACTTTTCCTACATGCTTCTCAATTGTATCTAACTTCATCTGAAATGTCGTTGGGGTGCCATGTTTCCAACTACATATATTGCATCTAAATTTTGGTTTCTCTTTCTCATTTTTTGGAGGTAATGGTTCAATAAATGGAAATTTTGAGACCCAATCTGGTTGGAAGCCTCTCCCTATGTCTGTTAAGAACCAAACATCAATATAGCATGTAAAAACCTCAGGAAAAGTACTCAACGCCTTGAAAAAGAGATAATTTCATATAATAAGCTTCTTCGAGGGGGCAACCTCCTTTTACCCCACTTAAATGTTCAAGTACAAGATGATTCAAAATGAAAATGACTCCTTGGTATATATAGGAGACTAGGAGGTATAATGGCCTAAAGCCGACATAATTAAAATAACATTACTAATCTAAATT
>SNQJ01S0000671.1:39618-85639 GCA_010110895.2 Picea sitchensis | reverse complement strand
GGTATTTGAAGTTCTGATTGAGACAATCAATACTTGGAAATGTTGTGTGAGGTTTTGTGTCAAACATCACGTTAAAAGAATACAATGACGATAATACAAAAAGTGTCAACCTTGTGAATTATTAAGGGAAGTCACTCAAAACCACCAAAACTCATCATCCCAAGGACAAATACACACACAATAAAAAGTGAAGATGTCCTCCAATACTATAGAATTGGGTTTTCATTGCAACAATACACAACTCCTAAGTCCATTACCATAGAGAAGGTTTACAAGGCATATTTCAAGCTATCTAGTCAAGTTTGTATACAAGATACCTAACTCCAAAGTCCACAGTTGCTCATTCGAGGCTACACTAGTGTTACTCAAGCTACATGATCCTTGTGTAAAAAGGTTAGTCCTAAAGACATAACCTCAAAACTTATGTTTCTTCTTATATTATTGTTGGAATTTTTCCACAGTATTAATACCCCTCATAGATTTGTGTTAAAGTTCAAAACCCAAGTCCAACTTTTCTCATAGAATTTACCATTTTCCATTCTCAAAATTTTATCCAAGTTTTTTTACTATTCCCAAAAGTTTTCCCTCCTCAGAATTTTCTCCAAGTTTGTTTACTATTCCCAAAAGTCACAGGGTGATCATTTTCCCCACTTAGATTTTTTGACAAGTTCCCAAAAGTCACCATCTTCATAAACTAGTACCATTTAAGAAACCTACCCTCATAGATTTGGTGTAGTGGTTTAAACCCAGGAGCTTTGCTCACAAATTTCATCATTTAATATTCTTCGAGTTTTCACTATCTACAGAAATTAATGTCATTTCCAAAAACTTTCTCTTAAAAGACTATCTTAGAAAAGTGAAAGTCTATTTTTGTTTTGAAGATTGTGAACTTTATTTTGTCCTAGAGATTTGAAAACCTTAGTGTCGTTACCATCTTCACATAGAGTCAACCTTGGAAAACATTATTCTTAGAGGATTTTCCCAAAATAAAAGTAGAACCTTCTTTTTGTTTGGAAGGTTTAAAAATTGATTTACAAGTGTTGAACCCTGTCTCAAAAACTATGAAACCTGAGTTTTCTTATTACCACCTCCAAAAAAATTATTATTACTCAAAGTAACTAATTGAAACTCTCAATCCCTACACTTCTAGTCTCACCAAGACTTGTCTCCCAAGCTAATAATTTATCTATTGTTCATTACCATATGTTCCAAAATTTGGGGTGTTGATGTACAAGTTGTTTGCACTATGATTTAACCAACAAAGTCATCCACACAGTCAACCCACAAATGAAGTTACAGGATGTGGGGTGGGTTCAATAGGAAAGAACCTACAGATACATCAAGTGTATACAACAACCCTGAGGTGGTGGACATTTCCAGCAATCCAATTAGTTGGAGTATTTCAACATGACACAAGGTTATGATGATAGGGTAGCTCTATAATTTGCATTAAACATTCAAAACATTAGAAATAAATACTATATCACCTTTATGAAGGGTTTATATATCCAAGTGAATGAGTATGTGATCATAAGGGTCTTAAGACTCCCATTTGGTACTTCATGGGATAAAAAGTATAGGTAGCCTATTATATATGCTAAAAATATATTTTTCTTGAGCTATGAGGAGCCCGAGGAGAACAAAAATGGAGTGAAAAGGGAAAGTTTGTTTGAACCCTGGGATGAGGTGGGATATCACCTCTTAAAATATATTACATGTGAAGGAAGGTTGATCATTTTGGCCTATCATTTTAGTTTCATGCATTAGTTGAGGAATCTATTCCACTAGAGGCATGAGGAAAACATTAGCATTCCACATTTCCTACTACAGTCCCTAAAGGAGATGAGCACTAAGGTGAAGAAAGGAAAGGAGGAGGCCTTGTCCTAGGCAAACCAAGCTGCAAAATATATGCTACAACAATCCCTAAATGGATATAAATTAATATAGAAATTTACAAAGGAAGGGATCTCAAAGAGATCCACCTTCAAGCTTGGTTCAAAGGTGAATTTTGTTAATAAAATAAACTAATGCAACACCTCTTTAAAGTATTAAATGAAAACCACATTATTTCCATTAACAAAATACAAAATAAACTAAAGAGAAAGGAATTTTCACACCTAGTTTACTTCCAGTGTGGTTGATAAACCATTTCCCTTAGCCTCCTGAACAAGATTTGACATCATAAATCAACATCAGAGTTCAACAGATAGATTCCAAGTAAAGAAGTATACACCTCTCTGAACAGGCGGGTCGTGACTACACCACTTGCTTGATGGAAATGTAGATATGCGAGTTTGGTGACTGGTCGGGCCTTAGCGGGGTCCTTCTCTCTTGGAAGGATAACAAACTATGGTGCCTGGGTCGAACCTGGGAGTAGCATAGCCCCCTTTTTTCGTTTCGTCAAGGCCCAAAGGGGAAATAAGCAGTAGCACGAAGAATCAAGATATGAAATCCTAAAGGTAAACCTCTGTTCGGTCAAGGCCCAAAGGGGAAAATTAAAATTCAAATAAGCATGAAGATAAATCGGGGAATGCACATTGCATATATGGGTAGATCCCATACAATTTATACCAGGTGGGAGGGCCAAAAAGCTCTCAGAAATCCCCTTGTTCTTTGTAAATTGGGCAAAGGGAAGATTGTGGCTACCCAGTGCCCATACCACAAAATCGGGGTGAATTAAACCATAAACCCCAATTTTACCAAATGGCATGGAGAAGATGTTATCAGAAATTTCCATACTTCTAGAAATTTGGCTAATGGAAGCTTGTCCCTCCAAATTTCAGGGGCAAAATATAATTTTTTTTCCTTTATCCCTCCTAAAAGCATGGGCTAACCCTGTACACGATTTTTCCCCTAAAATAAATTACGGGCTAATGATATAAGTTTAAAAAAATCACTCTAGTACAAAACATTCACCCAATAAAAAATTGGAGGCCCCTTAATTTCGCCCATGAGCGAAATTTCGCCCCTAAAATCATTTATGATTTTGAGAGAAAACATCTTTCTTCAATCTCTATAGAATCTTCCACAAAAGTTGCCTTGAGAAATTAGACTCAAAATTTTCATCCTAGGGCAATACTCTCGAGGTTATGGTGCAATTTCTGCAAATAAATCCACGATGAAGGAACTTGTGAGATAAGAAAGAATGCTAGAGAATAAATTTGTGGAAAAATATCTGATTCAACAATTGTTTCTTTATATTGGGATCCTCAAGAGGAAGTAATGATGGTTGACATGAGAAATAACTCCTATCAAAGAAAGAACAAGGGTGGTCCTCAAAAAACTACTTTCTCCTTAAGTACATCCTCTCATCAAACTGATTCTCAAGCTACAAGGGGTACTCAACAACTTGAGGTAAATGGAACCTCCTCCTCTTCATCAAAGTATAATATCTTGAAACAATTAGCTAATATAAAACCAAATGCTTCCTTACGAGATATGGAAATCGTTCCTGAGCAACAGAAGCATCTTAAGAATTTTATGGAAGGTAAAACTTATATCATTTCCAATTTCACTAAATAACAAGATGAAGAAGAATTTTATGTAAATAAGTTAGGTGTATATAATCTTAGGAAATCCAATTAAAAATACTCCTTTTTATGTTTCTATGAAGATCATGGATAAAATTGCACATTGTTGTCTGATTGATGGTGGATATAGTCCCAATGTTATGTCAAAAATAATTATGGAAGAATTGGGTCTTTCATGCACCAATGAAAATTCAAAAAACATGCTATCATATAATAGTCAACAATAGGCTACCATTGGTGAAATTAAATATGTAATGTTGGTTTGTGTGCACATCCTAAAATTAGGACTACCTATAACATACAATTCATAGATATGTCAGTGAGTAATTATTCTATTATTCTAGGAAGAGAATGGAAAGATTTAACTAGTGGATATATGTCATTGGATGGAACAGACATGTCACTTTCCAAGGCTGGTAAAATTATTATTGTACTTCGTGAAGGATGAATTTCACCATGTATTGAAAGTGTGCCTCAACCGCATGTAAATTTTGTTGAAGAAGATATTGGTGTGTATTCTATATTTTTAGAAGATGGTAGTCTTGTCATGAAATCTCTTGATCCTGAAGATGGCATCTAGCATATGCATTTTGATGGTGCATGTTCAAATGAAGGAAACAGAGTTGGTATTGTACTTTACTCTCCTTTGGGTAAAATTCATAACTTTTCTTATAGGCTTGAGTTTGCATGTAGAAATAATGTGACAGAGTTTGAAGCATTAATGCTTGGAATAGAAAATTCCTTTAATTTAGGGTGTGGTCATCTTATTGTTTTCGGATATTCTAAACTTATCATTAATTTGGTTAAGAAAATTTATACACTGTCAAACAAACTCTTAAAAAGATATAAACAAGCAGTTTGGTATTTAATCTATTTTATTTCAATATTACTCATATTTGAAGGGATTTAAATTCAATGGCAGATAGGCTAGTTGTTTTTTCAGCTAATCCTACAAGACAATTTATCCTTGAAATACCATATTGTACCTTCATGTCTCTTTATCATCCTCATTTTCCTAACAACATTGAATCTTGCAAAGTACTTTTTGATGATGAAAGCATATGTGCCTTCTTCCAGAATGAGCCCCTCAAGAAGAAAGAAATTATTTCTTTGGAAGACAACAAGTTCCCAAAGAGATTAACTCCTTTGGAAATCTCATTCTCATTAATTTATGTAAGTAATCAGAAGAAAATATTAGAGGAGGAATCGAAAAGAAAAATAGGCAAGATTGTTCTCGTGAACATTGGGACTCAAAAGCATCCAAATATTTTAAGAATTGGAGCCTGGTGTTCTGTACAATAAAAACAGAAGTTCATGGATCTGTTCCATGAATTTTGGGATATCTTTGCATGCTCCTATGATGACTTGCATGGTTTTGACCCAAGTGTTATTCAACACACAATACCCATTAAAGAGGATTTAAGGTCAGTAAGACAAAGACAAATACCAATAAATTATTCACTTGAAGCAACCATTAGGAAGGAATTTGATAAGTTGTTGTGTGCCCATATAATTGTTCCTATCAAATATTCAAAATTGGTAGAAAATCTTGTTCCAGTATGGAAAAAGAATGGAGATATCATATTATGTGTTGATTTATGTGATATGAATATGGTGAGTGTCAAGGAAAATTTTCCACTTCCTAATATGGAATTAATTTTACAACAAGTGGCAGGATCCCAAATGATGTTACTCCTTGATGGTTTCTCAGGATACAATCAAATACACTTCAAGAGAGTTGACAAGTACAAAATTGTTTTCACCACCTATTGGGTCACTTTTGCTTACAAACATATGCCTTTTGGCCTAATCAATGCAGGTGCCACTTTTCAATGAGATATGTAGATAGATTTCGATGATATTATCAGTAAAATCATTCAAATTTATCTTGATGATCTAACTGTATTCTAGAATCTAAGAAGATCATTTCAATCATCTTAAAAAAGTTTTTCTCCGTTGCAGAAAATTCAGTGTCATTAAATCCTACAAAATCCGCTTTTGGTGTCATTGTAGGAAAACTAATTGGGAATATTGTATCAAGCTCTGGCATCAGTATCGATCTAGAGATAGTCATATCCATTCAAAACCTCCCAACCCCAACTTCAAATAAATAAATTCAATCATTCATGGGTAAGATCAATTTTGTTAGAAGATTCATATCTGATTGGTCTTGTATATGTAAATCCCTCTCTCTACTCTGCCATTCGACCTTTCAGTCCCTTTCATCACACAACAATATTTAATGGGTATTTTCATGAAATTTATTATGTCTATATCGTTATATAACACCCATAAAATTCATGCTTACGTTTTGCAATTATATCAAAGAGGATACGGTTCTAGTTTGGTATTCAACTCATGGATCATGATGTGCATTCTCATTATATGTATTTCAATGGGATAAGTTACTTGTACCCATTTGAATTCAATTTTTCCTCCATGGTTTTTCCATTTAATCATCTAGTTATTGTTGAAAGATTAATTGTCGAAGGATTTATTGTCATTGATGTCAACCCTTGAACAAGAAGTTAACAAGTTGCATGTTAAATTAAGGTAGTTGTAAACAGAAGTTAACAAGTTGCATATTAGTTGCATGTTAAAGTATTTGTAAACAGAAGCTAACAAGTTGCATGTCAGTTGCATGTTAAATTAACTGTAAACAGAAGTTAACAAGTTGCATGTTAAAGTAATTGTAAATAGAAGTTAGCAAGTTGCATGTTAAAGTAACTGTAAATAGAAGTTAACAAGTTGCATGTCAGTTGCATGTGCATGTTAAAGTAACTGTAAACAGAAGTTAACAAGTTGCATGTGCATGTCAGTTGCATTGTCCTCATGAGATCCTCATTAAAACACAGAGAAGATTCAATTGAATATCACTTCTATGAATATAGATTGGAAAATCTGAGGTAGTGAGTGGAGGTCTGCAAAGTCCAATGAAGGAAAAAGTTTTCAGGAGCCGAGTGTATGGAGAAAGTTAGAGATCCAGGTTCCTTGAGTAAATCTATGAGTTTTAGGAGCAAAAGAATGGACATCAGCGATCTGTAGTGGGGAAAAGCGCGGACATCCATGAGCATGCCACTTGGGTCGCGGACCTATGAAGAAAATTTGTTGAAGATCAGAGATCTAAAACCCAAGTCAGGTACAGATTGAAGGTATGTCTTCATGTGTGCGTTAGGGTGTGTATTATGAAGAAATCAGGAACAGATATGTCTTAGTGACTCACAAGAATTTGATTTGGAGAACTCTCTTGTGGATATTGGTATGAGGTATGTTTGGTTGCAGTCTTGATGAGATATCGAAATCAATAATAGCAAAAGAAGTATCATAAACAACAACATAAACAGGTTATCAGTTACAGCGACGGAGGTAGTGACATATTGGTCTACATTTATATTTCAGGGTTGTTGGACGGGGCAAGGAAAAGGGGTTGTAGCCTCCTTCCAGTTGGATCCGATAAATTAGGGAGTTGGAGCTTCCTTTAGATTGCAGCCTGTAAATAGGGGTTTGGAGCCTCCTTCCAGTTTTATGGAGAAATAGGAAGTTGGTTCTTCCAATGAATATACTCTTTGATAAATAAGAAAAGAATTATGTGTTTTTTTCCTGCATTGGGTTTCCACGCAAAATTATGGTGTATTGTGTTTGTGTGATGTTTATGCATTGAATTATGGTGTTGATGATATATTGAATGCTAATGAGAAATTGTTGAACATTATTGGAGCTTTTATATTGTGATTCAAAGTACTAATTGTTCTCATATTGATCATCCCACCTCTCAGTATTCCAACAATTGGTATTAGAGTAGGTCCTTCACGAAGCAGTTTAACCACTGGAAGGATTCATGGAATACGTTAAGATTGGAGCACTAGTGTTTGATGGCCAGAACTATTCCTTCTGGAATAAAAGTATGAAAAAATTTTACAGGAACAAGGATTTGATGTTTGGAAATCAATATTAGATGGGTATACAGCACCAGCCACTCCCCCAACCGATAGAGATGGAAATAAACTCAACGAAAACAACTCAAAGGCTAAAGGTACCATTCATAGAAGTCTAGTTGATTCATTATTTATCAAGGTTATGCATTGTGATAGTGCAAAGGATCTTTGGGATAAACTCAAAAAGATTTATGAAGGAGATTCCAAAGTTAAGGGATCTAAGCTTAAAATCCTCATAGCTAAGTTTGAACAATTGAAGATGAAGGGAGATGAAGACATTGCAGCCTACCTTCTACGAGTTGACAAAATAGTTAACACTATTAAGGGATTGGGATTAGAAGTTGATGACTCAATGGTTTTTCAAAAGGTATTGAGGTATCTTCCTTTGAGATTTGATCCTAAAATATCATCCTTAGAAGAAAATGTAGATCTCAGTACATTTATCATTGATGAGCTACATGGAATATTTACAACCTATGAAATGAGAACATAATAGGAGAACCTAGACACGAAGGAAGCATCTTTCAATGCATCCAAGAAGACAAAGAAAAATAACAAGAAAAAGTCAAAACTAGGTTGCAGTTGTAGTGATGATTCAGATGAAGATGAAGAGATGGCTAACTTCGTAAGGAAATTAAAGAAAGGAACCGACAGGTATAAATGTATGCTTCCATTGAAATGTTTTAATTATGGTGGTATTGGTCATTTTTCTTCTAAATGTCATCATAAGAATAAATATAGTGGTGAAGAAGAAGCTTCTAAAAGGGAAAAGAAATATCAAAAGGGAAACAAAGGAAGAAACAAAAGGAAATTCTTCAAGAAAAGTTTATACTCAAAGAAGGACAGCTCCTCATCAGATGAGGAGGATAATGATAGTGACAATGATTCAGAAACAGTACACTTCATGGAAGAAGAATATGATTCCGAAGAATAAGTTGAATTCGATCTCAGAGCGGAGCTAATTAGTGGATTAGAAGAATTTAGGAAAGAAAGAAAGAAAAGAAAGTCACTCAAGGCAGATTTAAAAATGAAAGAGGGATCTCAGAATTCCAACTCTGAAGAAATCGAGCAGATGATCATGAGTCTAAAAAATCAAATAGAAAAAGACAGAAGAATTGAGGAAGTACTTAGAATTTAGTTAGAAGAAAAGGAGAAAATGATTGGAATCTTGGAAGCAGAAATAGTCTCTTTAAGGAAAGATATTCATAAGAAAGATATGCAGCAGAATAACACCATAATATTGGATTAAATCATCAGCAGTCAAAGACCATCAAATGAAAGATCTGGACTAGGATACAATCAATTACAGAATGATAAAGGATCAAGCTTCGAGACAATGGAACATGAAGAAGAACAAAGAAGATATGCAGAGATTGTCACAGATTATGTTAAGAAGGAAGAATACAAGCCCTCGAAGAAGAACATTCCATAAATAAAGAAGACTCAAGAAGATGAATTTAGAAGGAGTGCATCACAAAGAAGATCATCTACTCCCAGGTATAAAAGATTCTTTTATGGTCATTGTTTTAACTGTTCTAATTTTGGACATAAAGTTGTAAACTACAAAGCCTATGCCAAGAATAGAAGCACCTATGCAGGGTACTTAAATAATAGTTATCTCAGAAGATCTTATGAATCATATAGCAAAAACCAAAACAGTTTTGTCTCATTTATAAATGAAGTATAAATCTACAAATGCAACAATTTTGGACACATAGAAAAGAATTGTAGATTGACTATTCCACCCAGGGAACCAAATAAGAACATTAACAATCATATATCAGAACCACAAGAAATATGGAAAAGAAAGAAGAATCAATGTTCACTTGCTCTATAATCCCAACATGGAAAAAGTGATATGTATATTGACAGTGGTTGTTTAAAGAATATGATAGGTGACAAGAATATGTTTCTAACTCTGAAGAAAGAAAGAGATGGATCAGTTTCATTTGGAAATAATCATTCAGCTAAAATTATAGGTAGAGGCACAGTTAAGCTTGGAAGAAAAAATTCCATGGAAGAAAATGTTCTATTGGTTGAATATATGAAACACAATCTGTTGAGTATAAGTAAAATGTGTGATCAAGGATACACACTTCAGTTTAACTCGGAGAAATGTGAAATTAGGAAATAAGGATCGGGAAAGTTAGTGGTGATAGTGATAAGGACTCCAAACAACATATATGTTTTGAATGAAATTGGAAAAGAAAATTGTTGCTTAGGAAAGGAAAATGAAGGTTGGATCTGGCACAGAAGAATAGGTCACATGAACTTTGACAATATTGTCAAAATCAATAGAAAGGAAGTAGTAAAATAAATGCATGAAATTTTAAAGCCAACGAATACTCTATATAAGCATTGTCTACAGGGAAAACAGACCAGGACCAAGTTCAAATCAAAGGAGTACTCAATGACAAAACCATTGGAGATTGTGCATACTGATCTATGTGGACTAGAGAACAAAGGGATTAAATGGTGAACAATACTTCATGCTATTGATTGATGACTACACAAGAATGACTGGAGCTTTCTTTCTCAAGAAGAAGTCAAATGCATTCAAACACTTCAAGATATACTAAGAGATGGTTGAAATAGAGATAGACTTGAAAATCAAATGTTTGAGATCAGAAAATGGTGGATATTTTACATCGAAATAATTCATGGATTTTTGTGGTGAACATGGAATAAAAAGAAAATTCTCAGCAACCATGACACCTTAGCAAAATGAAGTCATTGAAAGAAAGAACAGAAAAGTACAGGAAATGGCCATAACCATGTTAAAAGATTCCAAGTTGGGAGACATATTTTGGGCACATGTAATACATACAACAGTTCATATTCTGAACAGAGGAATGCTCAGAATTAATAATGATAAGACTCCTTACGAGTTATGGAAAGGAAGATCGACAAATGTGAATCATTTTAGAGTATTTGGAAGCAAGTGATATATCAAATGACAAGATGGCTGGATTGGAAAATTAGACTCCCAAGTTGACAAAGGCATATTTTTGGGGTACTCAAGCAAGAACAAATCATACAAATGTTTCAATATGAGACTCAATAGAATAGTGGAAAGCATCAATGTACAAATTGACAAGACAAGTGTATGAAAGCCCAAAGAAGAAAGAAAAGACTCAGAGGAGTAGGAAGGACAAAAGGATTTGAAAGAAGTAGAAGAAGCTAAAGTGGAAAAAGAAGAAGAGAATCCAGAAGCAGAGAAAGAGGAATATGACCAGCAAAATCTTCAAATATCTCCCAAAACTCCTAGCCAATGAGTGCAAAAAAATCCTCCATCAGAACAGATCGTTGGGAATAAAGATGTAGGAGTTGAAACCTGAAGAAAATTTCACTCACTAGAACAAAGGAATCTAGAATTGTTGCTCACAGTTGAACCCAACAATTTTGAATAAGACAACACTGATGAACATTGGATCAAAGCTATGGAAGAAGAACTAGATCAGATAGAGAAGAATGAAACATGGGAACTTGTTCCAAGGCCTAAGAATAAAAACGTGATTGGCACAAAATGGGTATCCAGAAACAATTTGAACGAGGATGGATGGGTAACTAGGAACAAATCAAGGTTAGTATGCAAGGGATATGCTTAGGTTGAAGGAATATATTTTGAAGAAACTTTTTCCCCAATCGCTAGATTAATGGAAGTAGTCAGATTGATCTTGGCTTATGCATGTTCTAAGAAAATAAAAGAACATCATATGCATGTAAAATCAGCCTTCCTAAACGGAAAACTATAAGAAGAAGTCTACATTGAAGAACCAGAAGGGTTTCTACTATCAGAAAAGGAAGATTATGTTTGTATATTGAATAAGGCACTGTATGGACTCAAACAATCCCTCGGAGCATGGTATTCAATATTGGACAGGTATCTACAAAAGCAAGGGTTCAGGAAAGTCAATGCAAACAACAATCTCTACATAAAGGTATATCAAGATAGTATATTGATAATTGAAGTTTATGTTGATAACATTATTTTTGGAAGTGATGATGACAAGATGAGTCAAAAAATTTCTAAAGACATTCAAAATGAATTTGAAAGATCATTACTTGGTGAGTTGTATTTATTTTTGAGAATCTGCATATGTCAGCAAGATAAAGGTATTTTCATCTCCTAGCCCAAGTATGTAAAAGAAATACTAAAGAAGTTTGGAATGGTATATTGCAAGACTGTAAGTACTCCCATGTAGACTAGTTGCAAATTGAGCAAAGATGATAAATCCAAGGATGTAGATCGAAGACTCTACATATCGATGATTGGCAATTTACTCTATGTGACAACATCGAGACCAGATGTGATGCAAGTAGTTGGAAAGGTTGCAATATTTCAAGAAACACCAAAGGAAACACATGTTATGTAAGTAAAGAGAATATTTAGATATATCAAAGAAACAAAATACTATGGATTATAGTATCCAAAAGGGAATGATCTATCTCTAGTTGCATACATAGATGCGGATTGGGAAGGAAGTGTTGATGATAGAAGAATTACAAGTGGAGAATCCTTCTACTTGGGTGATTGTTTGGTATCCTAGTTGAGCAAGAAACAGTCTTCAATATCATTGTCCAAAACAAAAGCAAAGTATATTGCAGCAACAACATGTTGTACACAGGTTCTTTGGATGAAGCAAACTTTGCAGGACATACAGGTGGAATATGATGAACCTATTTTGATATTCTTTGATAACATCAATGTTATAAGTATCTCTAAGAATGCAATGATGCGTTACAAGACGAAACACATTCCGATCAAGTCTCACTTTTTACGGGAACAAGTTATAGAGAAGAACATCAAGGTAGAGTATGTTGGAACAAAAGAAAAAATTACAGGTATCTTCACCAAACCTCTTCGGAGAGAGGATTTTGAGTATTTTCGACAGAAACTAGGAGTAGTTTCATCCCCACAGTGATCTACATGGTAGTTGGCATAGTAAGACAAGGGAAGAGAAACAGTAATCATGAAAAACTTGAATGATTTTTGAATGATTTTTATCAGATATTTACACGAGGAAGCACCATGAAGACAAACATCAGTAGAGATCATAGGCTTACAGACAGGGGGAGAAGCCCCAAGGAGGAGTCACCCTTTTCCATTGATTCCAAAGGGGGAGAGAAAAACAGAGGCATGGAAACAAAGAGAAGAGGCATGAAGATATGGGGAGCCAGCATGAGCACTAGTGTTTCTAGTGTTGTGTCTAAGTGTTGCCATCAATGCCAAAAGGGGAGATTGTTGAAATATTGGTTTTGATTCATCTCAACCCTTGAACAGGAAGTTTACAAGTTGCATGTCAAAGTAAAGTAGTTGTAAACAGAAGTGAAGAATTCGTATGCCAGTTGCATGTTAAAGTAATTGTAAATAGAAGCTAACAAGTTGCATGTCAGTTGCATGTTAAATAAATAGAAGTTAACAGGTTGCATGTCAGTTGCATGTTAAAGTAACTATAAACAGAAGTTAACAAGTTGCATGTAAGTTGCATGCTAAAGTAATTGTAAAAATAATTTAACAAGTTGCATGTGCATGTCATTTTCGTGTCCTCGTGAGATCCTCATTAAAACACAGAGAAAAGTCAATTGAATATCACTTTTGTGAATATAGATTGGCATATTTGAGGTAGTGAGTGGAGTTCAGTGAAGTCCAGTGAAGGAAGAAGTTTACAGGAGTTGAGCATTTGGAGAAAAAGTTAGAGATCCAAGTTCCTTGATTAAATCCATGAGTTTCGGGAGGAAAATCAATGACATTTGTGAGATGTCGTGGAAAAAAGTGTGCACATACACAAGTAGGAAGTGTCTGGGTCATGGACCTGTGAAGAAAAATTGTTGAAGATCAGAGATATAAAACCCAGGTCATCTACAGATTGAAGGTATGTCTTCCTATGTGGGTTAGGGTGTGTATTCTGAAAAAATCAGGAGAATATATGTCTTAGTGACTCATAAGAATTTTATTTGGAGAACTCTCTTGTGGATCTTGGTATGAGGTATGTGTGGTTGTAGTCTTGATGAGATATCAAAATCAGTAGTAGCAACAGAAGTATCAGAAACAACAGCAGCAACAGGTTATCAGTTATAGCGACAAAGGTAGTGATAGATTGGTCTACATTTATATTTCAGGGTGGTTGGATGGGAAAAGGAAAGTGGGTTGTAGCCTCCTTCCGGTTGGATCCAGTAAATTAGGGATTTGGAGCTTCCTTAAGGTTGCAGCCTGTAAATAGGGGGTTGGAGCCTCCTTCCAATTGTAGTTGGAGAAATAGGAAGGTGGTGCTTCCAATGAATGTACACTTTGATAAATAAGAAAAACATTCTATGGTTTTTTCCCGCATTTGGTTTCCACGTAAAATTCTGGTGTATTGTGTTTATGCGATGTTTATGCATTGAATTATGGTGTTGATGATATATTAAATGATAATGAGAAACTATTGAACATTATTGAGGATTTTATATTATGATTCAAAGTAATAATTGTGCTCATATTGATTCACCCCCCTCTCAGTATTCCAATAGTTATTATGACTGATCAATTACATATAAAGAATGAAAAGTCAACCCCTATATCTCGTGTGCTTACTCATGAGAATACCCCTGTAGTAAAGAGGCTAGATTTTAAACTTGATCCCCATATTAAATTTAATGCCCTGAAATAACTCTCTTAGCCCTCCAAGAACTAGTTTATGTTATATTTTGTATGGTATATTTGATTAATGATACATGCATGAGTGTTCTTTTACAAAATCCCTCGAATTTAATCCATTTTGAGGAAGAAAAATTAAATCTAAAAATGTTAATAGAACATACTCTATATCATTGCATTTCAAAAAAAGTCTCATGGAATTTCAAAAGAAGTCAAAGGAAAAATATGTTTGTCACATGAAGAAAGATGGTGTTGTTTCCATATTGCAAAGAGTCTTGTTTTAATTAAAGCCTTCCTTAGTTGTGTCATGTATTCGTTTTATATGTTCCTATTCTTTAAAACATAGTAAAAAGTAGTCTTTAACACTCAACAAATAAATCCATGCATACTTTATCCATATCTTGACTTACATTTGTTACATGCATATTCTATCATTCTCAAAACAAGAGTCATTATAAAACGTATTCAATGAATTTCCAGTATGCATGTAGTTTAAAGTTATCATGAATTTAATGGATGTTTTATGATTATAGGTAACTTATTTTAGTCATGAATTAAGGGTATATAGGAGGGTACAAGGGATAACGATAAATGAATTTGTTCAAGAAGGAAGAAACAAGAAAATATAGTTATATGTTCATTTGTTAAAAACTCCCCTGCAACCCCATGTATTGTTGACATACCTCCACATCCACAATGTAACCCAGCCAATGATGTGTGGGAAACCAACCAAAATAAACATGTTTCGGGAAATGAAAAATGGCCCATTATACATGAAAATAACCCAAAGCCAGAACTTGTTGTTGCTTCCATTTCTCCTTCTGCAAATTCCTTTTCTTACAATCAACCCATTATTGACATAAAACCCTCCTCCTTGAAAATATTTGCAAATGAAAAAGGGAAAGAATCCTATAAAATAATCCTTAAGCTCAGAAACCTCAAAACCCACTTTTTTCCACTCCAAGTCAAGTGAAAAAGAGTCACGAGAGGAAAAGAGAGAAATTTCTCATTTAGACATGTTTCCTGAGATATCCCACTAATAATATTCTATGTTGATGACATTATAGTGATGTGGATAAGACTTTGGTCTGGTTTGACTTTTTCAAATTTTGGTTATATATATATATATATAATCTTCAGTTAATATCATGATCACAGGTTGTACATAATTATTTATTTCATGAATTTTATTTGGAATAATTATATGAGATGAGTTCCATTTTTTTAATTTTTTTAGTGGGACCTCTGCCTTCCTTTATAAAAATTAAATGACACCTTTCTCTCTTATTAATATTTTCATTAATTTATAATTATCCCTTTGCTTAAATAAATTAAATATTAATTTAAATTAGACAACTAAATTGAATAACTATTTGAGGAAGATATAAAGAAAAAGGAGTTGAATGGGGAGCCATCATTAGAGAGAAAATAAATTGGTGTGAAGGTATTCCTAAGCTTTGAAAGTGAGTTTATAATTCGTATTCATTTTCATTCTGAGTTTCTAGAGAACTAGATTTCCTTTCTAACAACAGGGTTGTTTTGGAAATTGGCAAAGAAAGATTCAGTAGAATTGACCTGTGGTGTTCTAAAAGGTTTTTTATTTTTTTTGAAATATGTTTTCACTATTATAAGTTATGACATTATTTAGTTCTAGTTAGTGTTAATTTTGTAGAGTTTAATGATGATATATATGTTTCTTAAAGTGATCTAGATCATACTTTGATATTATATCTCTTTCTTTGGCACTAGTTTCCCTTGTATGATTCTTATTATATATTTGGCTTCTAAGGACATCTCTAGTCCTGATCCTCGTAGGGATATGAAGAGACATTTCATTTTGTAATTCATATTGGTCTTCAATAAATTTATTTTGTTGATTGCTTTCTCATTTTTTAAGCCTACTTGAAAGCTTTAATTTAAAATTTATTTTTCTATTCATTTTACCTTATTTTTAGCACATTTTGAAGTTACGTTATTCAGTTAATGTTATATCTCATTTTTTATTTATTGGCTATCATAAAACATAAAAAAAAATATAATCTGAAAATGAGTACCAGATACAAGGATTTTGTTTCTTGAAGTCTGGTTGTAGTTTTAAGGGCTATAAATCGAGGTAACATTCCCGCCTATCTCGATTATCCCAAACAGAGTCAAGATTTTTTTGTGAGGATCATCACTATTCCTTGCATCAACAAGACCTTAATTGTAATCAGCAGAAAAAACTAGTGAGGGGTCACGTCAAAAGATTCCCTATATATGTTGTTCAAAGATAGGGAAAGGGTTCCATTATCTGTTCTTCATTCTTCCATTCTTCATTTTTTCTCTCTTAGTTAATAGACCAACTCATTGTTATTTGGAGCTCTAACATGGAAAAACAAGTCTTAGTTTCCATTCTTGTCACAAGTTATGTTATCTTACCATTTTTGGAGGATGATGACAAAGGAAGGAAGAAGGGAATTATGTTGACATTATAGGTACTTATCTAGGAGGATTGTATTGCTTCCCAATCTCTAGAATAGTAGCAGCAAATAGAGTTGAATACTAGTTTCAATATAGTTAGATTCAAAAAATAATGCCCAATATTATGGGAGAGAAGGGCCTCCTATGGATTGACCAAGCCAAGATTGCTTACTGTCATGGTTAGACACAACAATGTTATTTTGGCTTGTGTATTCATTTGATCTTGCTATCTAGCTAGGATTTTTGTTAGCTATTAATTGTTATTGAAAAATCAAATTAATTGGGTTTTGATAGAGAGATTAATTTCCCTTATCATGTGTAGGTCTTCATCTTAGGAGTGGATCTGCATAAGGAGACATAATTGTTGGGAGGAAACTCCCTCAAGGAGATTCATGTGTGGACTTCGAGCATATAAGTATATTTTCATGAGTACTCTTTTTATATCCATTCATGATTTAATTATTATTTTCTTAACGAATAATTATTATATAGGTGTGGTGAGGAGAATGTCTCAAATATTATTTAGATGAATTCTTGCATATGTATACCCAATGATAGGTTGAACATTCATAATGTATTTACCATTGTGCAATGACTTTGGCTTTATGTTTCATATAGTTTAAATGGGATACAATCCATATTGTTGTTATAAAAGTTTAAACAAGACGCACATTGTGTTAGGGATAGAAAAGATAGCACAATATCTCCAAGGAAGGGAAATGCATAGATTGCAAAGAAGGGGAAGGGGCAAGAGTGGAAAAGAGTTAATAGAGAATGAAAGGAAAAAGAAAAATAAAAAATTGTCAAGAGGGAGAAAAACATGAAAAGATGGCAAGTAGGAAAGTAAATGAGATAGGAAAGGTGCCAAGGAAACATGTAAATGAGGGGTAAGAAATCTACAAAGAACAAATGATACGAGTTTTGAGGGTGATTGATAATGGGATGCCAACTTTGGATTTGTTTATACCCATCTTCTCGATTAACAGTAATGGGATTTCTTTTATCTTGAAATCATTTCTAATGAGCCTATTAGAATAATGTTGGGTTTTGGTTAGGATACAGTCAAAACATCTGTGATGTTTGGTGTGGTAGGAAAGTTATTCAATAACAAATTCGGAGCTCTCATTATGGCTAGTGTAGGAAATATCTTCTCTTCCATTTGATAATCGAATTAACTCTATTCAAACTCACCCATCTATAATCATTCAAACGTATCCTTATCCTCAAGAATCTTTTTCTAAGTCACCTTACTCTTAAAACTACACTCATAATCTTCAATCCCTTAATCCTATTATAAAACCTACTTTATCCCTTCAAATATACAATGCTAACTCCTCCAATATTATTATCCATCCCACTACATATCCTTAAATAACTATAATAATAATAATAATATCACCGCTACCTCTTACCAATACCTAAAATCTCCCATGGTATTAAACCTCTCAAACATTGAAATTGATCTTCCTACCAAAAGACTATTAGAAAAAGGATTTAATTTTTCCATGATCCCAAATCACCTTATTTATGAGGAAATCCTCTACAACATCAAATCCAATATGTGTTCCCTTCCCATCCACCATCAGCTAAGATTTCTTATGCATCCTAGGATATGCTAAGCCCCTAAAATCTAACCTATCAAAAGATGAATTTGTTTCCCTTAAGGTTGTCAATGTCAATCCCTCCATCTTTGTATTGAAAGTTGATAAATGCATTGCAACTATGATTATAAAAACTTGATGCAGGAGCACACCTCAGAAACGCACCAGCAAAGAATCACATCAGCGCAAGCCAAGAAGGAAGGGAGAGGCACCAGCCCTCTCATTTTTCCCTCAAATTTAAATTTTAAAATGTAATTAAAGCAAGTAAATGTTGTAAGGCTTGGTAGAGCCGAGTTATTGCCTTCGTACAGGCTGTAGATAGAGTTTCCTTTAATGGTTGATAGTAGGAGGGCTCTAGATCCGATTCGGACTAGATGGCCATTAAATAAAATTCAATGTAATATGCCTCAGTAGATAGGCGTTGTAAATGGTGATTAGACATCACTAGTTGAGTTGGAGGGAAGGCTCGTTGAAGCTCCTCTTGTAGATAGGATATGGTATATTGTAGGAAGGGAGGCAACTATATGATACACAGAGAGAGAAAGGGAGAGAGCCAAGACTCTGTTGTAGTCTAAAGCTTGTGCACACTATAAAAACAAGAATTTATGTTAATACAAATGGGAGCAATTTTTCCTGCCTATGACTCTGTGTATATTTGTGTATGTTTCATTAATTTCATCTGTGTGTTTCTTTGAATGTATGTTGTAGATGTATGTTAGATTCCATTAGTAGGTAATAGATAGACTTCCCTATCTTTATTTGGGTTTTCTTATTGTATTATGGGTTCTTTGAGGCTAAATTCAAGAAGTGCATGACAGAGTGTCAAGGACTCTATGAGCCAGCGCAAGGAGTGTGCATCTTAATTATGTGTTTTGGATTCAGAGGAGAACGTGTCAGGAGGGCACACCGGAAGGATCACAAGCTCAAGGAGGAGCCTCAAGGTTGTTGAATACCTTGGAGGAGGAAATTTTGCGCAGGAACAAGTGTAGCCAAAGTTATTGGAAAACTCTATGAATCTCTTCCAGGAGGGCATCGAGCAGGTGCAAGACATGCATAAAAGAATTTTGTTTCGAATTCAAAGAGAGAAGTGTCAAGAGGATGACATCCACAGAGTAGCTAAACACTCTGGTGGATAGGAAAGAGGGATACTTCATAGTTTTTGAACACTCTGAAGGAAGGACTCAACAAGGAGTGCTTTGAAAAAGTGCAAGGAGTGCACAGAGCCAATACTTGTCTGAAGAGTTGGTGAAGTTCTAGAAGAACGGAGTTGATAAATACTCTCTGTGAAGGCTCTACAAGGTGTGCATTGAGAAAGCCCAAGAACTTGGCCAGAAGAAACTTTGTTTTAAGTTTTAGAAGCTCAAGAGGATCAGCATAGGATTGCCAGGAGTGTTGCATAAAGGCCCTTGAGGTCCAAAGGGTCGAAACCCTTTGAGAGTCTGAGTGAAGTCAAAATATTAGGAATAGATAGCACAAAGGAAGAGTCGAAGGAAGACTTAATTCAATTCTGAAAGCTCAGAAGAGATAGCAGGTTAAAAGTTGAAGTTCATAAGACTTCACAGATATTCAATCTCAAATATCATGAGCATTCAAAGGAAGTGTTGAGGCATGAATTGTTTCAATTCTAAGCTCAAGAAAGATAGTGTTGTTTCGCACAAAATATCAACAGAGAATGCAAAGGTTGAGGAATTCCAAAGTATCAAAGTCTCGAAGTACTTGGGACCGTCCATCATCAGGAGGAGACAGGTGGCAGCAGATCTAAAACATTGGAGTTGAAGCACTCCGGGAGTTTGCAGACAAGGAGCTTCAAAAACCCCCGAAGCCCGAAATAGTGAAGTAGATCACAACCATTCGTTGTGAAGGGTACGTGGCAGCAAACCAGGATATTTGGAGGTTTTCATGGGGTGAACCATTTTTTTCATAGTTGTGGGACCAGAGGGGAACCGGACCATTGGTTCTAGGAGAGCCACATGGAGGCAGATTGTGGATTTCAAGAAATCCGTACCCCGGAGGAAAGTGAAGGTCGAGGGTCACAAACCCCTGAAGCCCGAAATTGTGAAAGAATCTCAGTCGTTGATCTGGTTGGACATGTGTCACCACATCACGCATTTTAGAGAAAATTTACTCCAAGGGAAAATCAATCAAGGGAGGCACAAACCCCTAAAGGTTGAATTGCGGAAGTGATCCTATCCATCCACATCGGAGGACAAGTGTCAAAGGATCCCTATTTTGCAGAAGAGATAACGCCATAGCTCTCGAAGAGATAACACCGGGAGAGGATCTTGACCGTTGGTCAAGAGGGTGATGTGGAAAGCGATTAAGGCATTTCTCCATTTTGGAGTTCAGAAGGATAGTCGCATGGAGTAAGTGGAAATCCCAAAAGCCGAAACTTCAAAGGGATTCACAGTCATTGGTTGCAGGGGTAGCGCCAACTATTCATTTGGTCGAGAAGGAAAAAGGCAGAGGTTGCAGAGTATTTTGTGTTGGGTTTTTTCCTAAAGCGCTGGAGTCCGAAATGAGTTTGGACCATTGATTTGGATGAGGAGAAGGGACCATCGATCCCTTGCCTATGTTTTCGGTTTCATCAATCGGGGTTCAAAGGATCAGGTGTGTGGAGTGTTAAGAACTCTCAGAGCCCGAATCTCTGAAGCACCTGATGAATAAGTGCTTGGTTATAGCCTGAGGTCACATGGAGAAAAGGAGCTAGCGGAAGGAGCTAGAACCCACACTTTGTTAAACTTTGAAAAATGAAAGGCACCAAAGGAGAAGCACTCACAGGTTTTTACAGAACCTGCGCAGAGAAATTAAAGGGACTGTGTGGTTGTTTGGGGTTCCAGCAGGGGGCCCGAAGAACCCTTTTGGCTCAAGACATTGAATATCCATTGACCGAGAGGTTACGTAAACCCTGCCGAGGTAGGGGGGTTGTGCCAAGTGGTATCAGAGCTTGAATTTGTTTTCAGGTAGCGGAGAGTAGACAAAGGAGATTATAGGATACTACCAATTGGTATCATAGCCTGAATTTGTTTCCAGGTAGTGGAGAGTAGACAAAGAAGTTACTCTAATACCATCAAGTGGTATCAGATCATGATTATGTCTATAGACAGCAGGCGAAGAAAGAAAAGGAGACACTATGATGTCATCAAGTGAATCAGAGGATGTATTCATCTGTAGATAGTAGGTGAAAGAGTAGGTAGAGAAGGTACATTGATATCATCAAGTGTTATCAAGAAGTCAATCAGACAGCCAGGTGGGTTGTAGGAGAAGCTAGAGGTGCTCTCAGTTGCAAGGTAACAAGAAGACAACCAGGTGGGCTAAAGTCAAAGAAATAAAGCATGGCTACTGAAGGCCATAAGCGTGGTCGAAGAGAAGACCGCTAGCAGAAAATAAAAGTAGAGATTGACAGGGAGCTCAGTGAGATAAGAGCAGAAATGGAGAAGCTAGCATTGAAGATGCAGCAGGAATCACAGGTACGTTGGAGATACAAATGGCCTTTGAAGAGGAAAGTAAAATGGCATGTTCATAATTTTTTGGACTGAAGGCAGAAACAAGTGTTGAGAAGGTGATTGAGGCATGTTGAAAGCCTCAGAGACATAGAGGAATTGGTTCACATTTGTGAGCCAGAAAATGGAAAAATCCTTAATGATGATGAGGGGAAGGGATTAGTCAAGGATCTCATGAACTGCCAGGAGGGAAGAGATGAAATTTCAGGTTTCCAGATGGGAAATGGAAGGATATCATTGATTGATCTCAGTGACTTCCAGGTGGGTAGTGATGAAAGTTCAGATTGCCAGGTGGGCAAGGGGAAAGAGATGAGATTGTCTGAGAGTCCAATGAACTCTGTTAAGAGTTCAAATCAGGAAAGAGTTTTGATGGAGAAGGATTAGAGGTATAGTCTAATCATTGGAGGATTCAGTATATTCCTACCAATCATCCCAGTGGAGGCCAATGCACATGTTGAGAGTGCAACAGCAGCAGAGAAAGGACAGTCAGTTGTGACTGTCAATGTCTGTCATGATGAAGGATCAAATATTATAATCTTCCCAAGGAGAAGAGGAAGAGGAGCACACAGTTGAGATGCTCACTCAATGGGATATGGAATTGAACATGCTAGAGGATTGGTTGAACCATCCAGAGCCATTAAATGACTTCCATGAAGATATAGTCAAGCAGATCAAAGAAGAATTCCAGTCTGAGGAGCAACTGGAAGAAGATGTAGTTGTACCAGCACAAGGAGAATTGGTAGAAGAAAATATGTCAGAGGAAATGGCTAAACAGTAGGACAATCAAGAGGATACTGTAGAATTTGAACCTGCAGAAGAGTGCCAAACTAAGGCCACGAGTGATGAAGAACAGGACCTGCAGCAGAACAAGCAGCATGAGGAAAGCCATCCAGTGGAGTAGCTAGAAGAGGTGATAGAGGAGATAAGGAGGCTAATGTTGAGGTCAGCTCAGTAAGATGTCAAAAGGAGGAAGTTGGGAAGAGAAGATCCTGCAGCAGTAGTAGGGAAGAAGCAGTAGTAGCAGGGAAGCAGCAGCAAAGCAGTGGAGTAGGTGGACAACTGTAGGGAAAATTTTGGGATCCAGGGGGATTCCAATAGCAGAGAAGAGGAGCTCATGAGAAGGAGCTCATGATTTTCCCAGTAGTGGAGTTTGATGCAGGAGCATCACTCCACCTCAGCAACACGCCAACAAAGAAGCACATCAGCGCAAGTCAAGAAGGAAGGGAGAGGCGTCATCACTCTCATTTTTCCCTCAAATTTAAATTTTAAAATGTAATTAAAGAAAGTAAATGTTGTAAGGCTTGGTGTTAGGGTCCTATAATTATAGGAGATCTGATGATTCAGATATCATTTGTGGGTCTCATGATGAATTTTTTGGCTTGTTGGTCTCTCGGGTGTTTCCATTTCCTCCTCCATCCATTCCGCTTGATCCTCCATCACCCTGCCCAATCCTTCGTCACATGTTGCATCCTTCATCCACTTCTGCGCCTTGTCCTTTTATCCCCTTGGCCACATCTCGCCCACCACTTCTCCCTGCATAAACCAAACTTAAAATAAACAAAAAACGTTAGATTAATAAAATTATATTAGACTTATTAATAATAAATTAATTTTTAATTAATTAATGGTTAGTTGGTTAAATTAGTAATCAGGTTAGTGTTTGATACAAACCTCTGGTTTTACCTTCCATTCTCCATGACTTCCCTGCCAATTATAGCAAAAATATTCCCATATTTGATGGGGAAAATGTAAATATCACTGCAGAAAAACACATCCATAATTTTGAAGATTTCCTTGACCTCTATAAGGGATGACGATGTATATATAAGGATGTTTTCCCTATCCTTGCAAGGTAAAGTTAAGAACTGGTTTAAAAATATTCCAGCTGCAAGCATTAGCAATTTCCATCAGTTCATGCAAGTTTTCCTAGATAGATGGGTGATCATGGGAAATGTGTTTCTCATCTTAGAAGAATATGATCATTTGAAAAGACAGCCAGGGGAGACAGTACAACAGTTCTCAACCAGGTTCAATAAGGTGTATCATTCAATACCTGTGGATGTAAGGCCACCTCCTGGTTTAGCTCAATTGCATTACCGATATGCCTATGATCCAGAAATGACATTCCAGTTAAGAGAAAGAGACATTGCAACCCTTGAAGAAATGCAAAAGATTGTAGTTGATGTGGAAGCTAATGTGTTTAACAAAAGGGCAAAGTTAAAGGCAGAAGAAAAAGATAGAACAGAAAATGAACGGATAACATCTTCAGAGATGAAATTAGATATTATGACCAACACAATCAACGAGATGATGCAGAGGATTAGTAGAAAAGATGAACTTGTTGTTCAAAAACCACATGTGCCACTAGTTCCAGAAACGAGAAGGGTCGATATTCCCAAAACGTCTGTAGCTCAACCTTGGTATGAGGGACTGAATAATGATAGTTTCATGTATTCAATTCACAATAGAGTCGAAGATGAAGTTCAAAATCAGAAGATGGAGGAAAATTCTCCTAATATGATATGCATGTTCAATGGCATTTCATCCATGGATGATTTACCAAAGCTTGATCGGTACGATGATCATTATACCACAATGGATTTTTCAAAGAAATCAACAACATATGATTGGGAGGAAGAAGATCATTTGCAATCCTAGCAAGACAATCAATCTATACATGAAAATTATTAAAACTATGATCACAATACAGAAAGTCTTGGGGTAAGTGGACATACTTTACCCTTATGCTTCTCTTCTTTTAAATTTTTGAATTAAATTTCTGAACAAGTGGTAAATATCAAAGACGGTAAATCTTTTGATGAGATAGTGAAGGATGTTAGTGTTGAGAAAGAGGCTATTTCAGATCCAGGATTACAATCTCCAAGTTTCTTTGATTTTCAAAGTTCAGGGGAAAATTTAGAGCCTGAAGCAGAATTCTAAACACTGGAATGTAACTTTGTACCATTAGATTATAATTCATTTCAAATTTTGAAGGAGGAAAGTGCAGAAAATTTTCAAGAAAATGCAAACTGCATGCCCCTATGTTTTGCCTCACTCCTGAGAAAACATTGCAAGTAAGAATGAGGAGTGTTCTGATGAACCAGGTGAGGAGAACAAGGGTGATATAGAAGTTGTTGCATATTTAGAAGTGCAGCCCTTGAGTCTTTGTGCAGGCCAAAATTCAAATGACAACACAAAGCCCAGGACAAGTAATGAACTGATCCATTTTGATTCCCTGCCCTTATGTTTCAGTTCATTTCATACTTTGAAAGGGAATCTTGTTCAAATTTTGGTTGAGGATCACAGTATAAGCCATGAAATGCCAGCAGAACAAATTCCACAGTCATCTAAAATATTTTATGACCCTATGGATAATATGCTAGATAGATTGTGTTTTCAAAATCAGTTTTCATTTACCCCCAATGATTTCAAAAAAATTTATGATATGGATATGATCATAAAAAATAGTCAACTACAGGGGTGTGTTCAGAAGAAGCATCATTTCATAACCCATCAGAAAAGTTGTAGCCATGTCAGGAAGTGCATGAGGATGCAAATAGCATAACTACAACATCAAATCATGAAGTTGAGTTGGCTAAATTTGAATATCCATTAATAGGTCAAGTCTATCTTGATCCAGTGGCTATTTATATGGATAAATTGTTCATCACAGAGCCACAATGCATTCCCAGTTTTTTTGTTATCTGTCATGTTTATCAAGCTCCTTATGATGAATATCAGGATGGAAAGCAGTTCATGATGCCTATGCAAGTTCCATTTCTGATATTGTTTGAAAACATTGAAAGAGTAGAGTTATTAGAGTAGTTTCTTGATTGGTTTCACTGGAAATATTATATCATTTAAAACAACAAAATTATCAGTAGTGTAGGGTAGGTAGAATTTTTGAATAAGATCAATCATTTGAGCATATTTTTTAGTATTGTATATTTTCCAGCAGAGTTTGCAGTTGATACTATCTAGTTCAGTGTTCAGTCAAATATGAGCCAATTCAAATATTGTAGCTGCAGTGACTCCATGGCCCAACAAATAAAAGCATTGGTATGCATGTTCAAGAGGTCTGAGATTCTTGACACCTCCTCAGGAGTTGCCATCCCCAGGAGGAGTCTATCTTAGGGTCCTATAATTATAGGAGATCTGATGATTCAGATATCATTTGTGGGTCTCATGATGAAGTTCCTGGCTTGTTGGTCTCTCGGGTGTTTCCATTTCCCCCGATCCTCCATCACCCTGCCTGATCCTTCATCACCTGATGCATCCTTCATCCACCTCTGTTCCTTGTCCTTTTATCCCCTTGGCCACATCTCGCCCACCACTTCTCCCTGCATAAACCAACTTAGGATAAACAAAAAATGTTAGATTAATAAAATTAGATTAGACTTATTAATAATAAATTATTTTTTAATTAATTAATTAATGGTTAGTTAGTTAAGTTAGTAATTAGGTTAGTGTTTGATTAATTTAAATTAATTAAAAAACAATAACAAATATATATATATATATATATATATATATATATATATATATATATATATATATATATATATATATATATATATATATATATATATATATATATATATTAAAATAAACATAATAAAAAGCGTCCTCACGTCCCATCAACTAGAGGGGGTCCGAGTTGGTGGTATTGGGAGGGATAGGTGTCACCCCCTGGTGAACTTGGACCCCCCCCCCCCTCCCAATACCACTTACCACCTCAGGGGGGGTCCGACCAAACCACTCACCTCTCCAAAACCGCCCTCCCAAAAACTCAAAACCGCTCGTTTTTTGCCTGTTTAACACCTCGTCTTTCGAAGCGGATTCCGGACNATATATTAAAAATAAACATAATAAAAGAAAACATTAAATAAAAGACATATAATACAACAAAACTAAAAACAAAATATTAAATAAAACATAAAATAAGATATAAACATGTATTAAAAACGTAATACATATATTAATAAATAAAAAAAATAAAAAAAATAAACATTAAACAAAAAGAAAAAAATCAAAAAACTAATTTAAAACAAAACAAATTAACAAAAATAAACTATATCCTAAGTCTACCCAACACATGCATCTCGTACAACTCGGACCCCCCCTCCCCCTCTCACGTCCCATCAACTAGAGGGGGTTCGAGTTGGTGGTATTGGGAGGGATAGGTGTCACCCCCTGGTGAACTTGGACCCCCCCCCCCTCCCAATACCACTTACCACCTCAGGGGGGGTCCGACCAAACCACTCACCTCTCCAAAACCGCCCTCCCAAAAACTCAAAACCGCTCGTTTTTTGCCTGTTTAACACCTCGTCTTTCGAAGCGGATTCCGGACAAATGGAGACAGATTTTCAAAAACCAAGAAAGTTTTTGTTCATCACAGGTTGAATAACGAAAAATTCTTCCAGATTTTGCACAAGTGCCACCAGTTGGGAGAATCGAAGCCATCTTTCAGCCTCATTTTTTCAGTTTTGTGTTTTTCCTATTTCAGTCCTGATTTTGCAGGAGCTGTTTCGGCGATCTGGAGACAAAATTGGAGAAATGGAAAGAGGTTCTTGCTTCATACAATATCATATACAATAACCTCCTTCAGTTTTTACACAAGTGTCACTTTTGAGGAGAAACAAAGGTCTGAGTTGACCCCTTTTTTCAGCAGCTCCACCCATCTTTCATGGAGGACAGTTCCAAAGTTTTTGGGGATTTCTTGCTATTTTTGGACGAGGTGGTTGAATTCGACATCCTGAGCCTGGGGAGAGTCATTTTTATATATTTTAATGAATCAAATGTGCAAAGGGACTGGTGGGGAACCACGATTTGATTTGTATCAGAGCTCACAGAGCCTTCTATTTTTCATCAATCTGGTAATACAACCACAACAGTTACAGGATTCATCTGTCAATATTGGTGGTGATGTTTTTCTTTTTCACTGTAATTTGTTTCCATTATTTTCTTCAATTATTTGTACTATGAATTATGCAAATAATTTTGAAGAGCGAAATTTGTTGAAAAATACACTTTGTTTTTGGCTTTGACATAATTGTCAATGTTTTCTGCTCAATAGTTAATTTCAAGATTCTTGATTGCCCTGCTATTTCCTGGTCCTCTCATATTCTCCTCCAAATCCAAAATCAGACTCAAAGAATCCAACAAAAGTGCCTACCTTGCCCTGTAAGGCTGTCTTTAGAACTTGTTTTGATTGAACTTCAGATTGTGACTCCATCGCCCATGGTTCCTCTTCTTTGCCCCTACCAATTCAAAATCCAAACTCTAAACCCATTAGCTAGCCTAATATCTATTAAAAAAAAGCTACATCAGACAGAGAGATCTCTCTCTAAGTCTTGGAGGGCTAGATCCCTAACTCGAAGTGGTTTTGATGTTGCCTTCGTGACTGCCTCCACAACCTTAGGAAAATTATAGAGTGCTAACACTTGGTAGAGCCGAGTTATTTCCTTTCTACAGGATGTAGATAGAGTCACCTTTAATGGTTGATAGTAGGAGGGCTCTAGATCTGATTTGGACTAGATGGCCATTAAATAAAATTCAATGTAATCTTCCTTGGTAGATAGGCGTTGTAAATGGTGATTAGACATCACTAGTTGAGTTGGAGGGAACTCTCGTTGAAGCCCCTCTTGTAGATAGGAGATGGTATATTGTAGGAAGGGAGGAAATTGTATGATACACAAAGAGAGAAAGGGAGAGAGACAAGACTCTGTTGTAGTCTAAAGCTTGTGCACACTGTAAAAACAAACATTTATGTTAATACAAATGGGAGCAGTTTTTCCTCCCTATGACTTTGTATATATTTGTGTATGTTTCATGAATTTCATATGTGTGTTTCTTTGAATGTATGTTGTAGATGTATTTTAGATTCTATATTCAGGTGATAGATAGACTTCCCTATCTATCTATGGGTTTGTTGATTTTATTCTATGTTCTTTGAGGCTAGATGCAAGGAGTGCATGACAAAGTGTCGAGGACTCTGTGAGCCAGCGCAAGGAGTGCACATCTAAATTATGTGTTTTGGATTCAGAGGAGAACGTGCAAGGAGGGCACACAGGAAGGATCACAAGCTCAAGGGGGAGCCTCAAGGTTTCTAAATACCTTGGAGGAGGAAAGTCTACACAGGAACAAGTGTAGCCAGAGTTATTGGAAAACTCTGTGAAGCTCTGCCAGGAGGGCATCGAGCAAGTGCAAGGCATGCATAAAATAATTATGTTTTGAATTCAAAGAGAGAAGTGTCAAGAGGAAGACACCCACAGAGTAATTGAACACTCTGGTGGATAGGCAAGAGGGATACTTCAGAGTTGTTTAACACTCTGAAGGAAGGTCTCAGCAAGGATTTCTTTGAGCAAGTGAAAGGAGTGCACAGAACCAATACTTTTCTAAAGAGTTGGTGAATTTTTGGAACACTGGAGTTGCTAAATACTCTGTGTGAAGGCTCTGCAAGGTGTGCATCGAGCAGGCCCAAGAACTTGGCCAGAAGAAACTTTGTTTTAAGTTTCATAAGCTCAATAGGATGAGCATAGGACTTCCAGGAGTGCAGCAGAAAGTCCCTTGAGGTCCAAAGGGTCAAAACCCTTTGAGAGTCTGAGTGACGTCAAAATCTCAGGAAGAGATAATGCAGAGGAAGAGCCGAAGAAAGACTTAATTCAAGTCTGAAATCTCATAAGAGATAGCGGGTTAAAATTCAAAGTTCATAAGACTTCGCAGATCTTCAAGTCTCGAAGATCGTAAGCATTCATAGGAAGTGCTAAGGCATGACTTGTTTCAATTCTAAGCTCAGGAAAGATAGTGATGTTTCGCAAAAAATATCAATAGAGAATGCAAAGGTCGAGGACTTCCAAAGTCCTAAAGTCCCAAAGTAATTGGGACCGTCCATCATTAGGAGGACCGTCCATCATTAGGAGGAGACAGGTGGCATCAGATCTGAAATATCGGAGCTAAATCACTTCAGGAGTTTGCAGACAAGGAGCTTCGAAAACCCCCGAAGCCCGAAATAGCAAAGTAGATCGCAACCGTTCATTGCGAAGGGTACATGGCAGCAAACCAAGATATCCAGAGGTTTTCATGGGGTGAACCGATTTCATCATAGTCATGGGACTAGAGGAGATCTGGACCATTGGTTCCAGGAGAGCCACGTGGAGGCAGATCGTGGATTTCGGGAAATTTGTACCACGGAGGAAAGTGAAGGTCGAGGGTCACAAACCCCCAAATCTCGAAATCGTGAAACGATCTTAGTCGTTGATCTGGTTGGATAGATGTCACCAGATCATGCATTTCAAAGAAAAGGTACTCCGGAGGAAAATCGAACAGGGGAGGCACAAACCCCCGAAGGTCGAATTGTCGAAGTGATCCTAACCATCCATGTCGGAGGATAGGTGTCAAAGGATACCTATTTTGTAGAAGAGATGGCGCCATGGCTCCTGAAGAGATAACACCAGGAGAGGATCTCGACCGTTGGTCGAGAGGGTGACGTGGCAAGAGATTAAGGCATTTCTCCATTTTGGAGTTCGGGAGGATAGTCGCTTGGAGTAAGTGGAACTTTTGAAGGCCGAAACTCTAGAGGGAATCACAGTCGTTGGTTGCAAGGGTAGCGCCAACCGTCGATCTGGTCTAGAAGGAAAAAGGCAGAGGTTGTGGAGTATTGTGTGTTGGGTATTTTCCTGAAGTGTCGAAGCCTTAAATAAGTTTGGATCGTTGATTTGGATGAGGAGCAGGGATCATCGATCCCTTGCCTCTTTTGTGGGTTTCGTCAATCAGGGTTTGGAGGATCAGGTGTGTGGAGTGTTAAGAAATCCTAGAGCCTGAATCTCCGAAGCGCCTGGTGAATAATTGCTCAGTTATATCCCAAGGTCATGTGGAGAAAAGGATCTAGAGGAAGGAGCTAGCACCCACACTTTGTTAAACTTTGAAAAAAGAAAGGTGCCAAAGGAGAAGCACTCGCAGTTTTTTACAGGACCTGCGCGGAGAAATTAAAGGGATTGTGTGGTTATTTGGGGTTCCATCAGGGGGCCCAAAGATCCCTTTTGGCTCAAGACATTGAATATCCGTTGACCGGGAGGTCGCGCAGACCCTGCTGAGGTAGGGGGGTTGTGCCAAAACTAGTAGCTATACCTCAAAACTACTAGATCTCTTTTCATTTAGCACTTATAAAATCATTAATTACAACCCTGTCAACTACATCATTGAAAATGTAAGAAAATACATTAATTATTCTTTTATGGATGTCATTATCAAGAAATAGGTAATCCCTTGTGATCCTCATATCCCTAGAATTTGCATTCAACCCCAAATCCACAAAAATTGCGTTCCTCACATACCTATTGTTAGCACCATTAACTTTCCTACCTATGCCATGGAAATATTTTAAGCCAACAACCTCCAACCTCTTCTAGTCCATTCCTCCACAATCATGTAATACTCTTTTCCATTAATAAGATTTAGGATATTTGAATTGAAGACTAATATCTCCCTTTGAAATGATTTCCTTATTCACCAAAATTCTTGTTCAAGATGTCATTGAAATTATTTCTAATTTCACTAACTTTGGTACTACCAACCTTTTCAAAATCTACATGAATCTACTGTATTTGCATGTAGAGGCATAGTCTATGAGAAATAAAAAGGCATTGCTATGGGTCCCCCCCTTTCCCCTATCATATCCAACTTATACATGGAACATTTTAAGAATCAAGCCCTCAATTAATATCCCTTCAAACTCAAATGTTGGTACATAATTTTTGGTGATATCATTTGACTACATGGCCCCTCCTCTTTGAATCAATTTGGACTATATGATTAAAATTTTGAACAAAATCCAATTCACGAGGGCAATCCAAAATGGTAATAGTCTCCCTTTTCTAGATGTCCTCGTCACCAAATAAATTGATGGTTCCATTTCCCACCAAGTCTACAAAAAGATAATCCATACTAGTAGGTATCTTCATGCCCAATTCCACCATCACTTGGGTCAAAAATTCATTTTTCACAACACCTTAGTCACCAAAACCCTTTTTAATTATGACAAAAAAACACCTTAACCAAGAAAAAACACATCCTAGAATGGTTTTTCAAATTCCCATATAACCCATATAACCAAAGCTTAAACAAATTAAATATTAATTTAAATTAGATATCTAAATTGAATAATTGTTTGAGGAAGATGCAAAAGAAAAGGAGGAGATCAATGGGGGCATAATTAATGAGAAAATAAATTGGTGTGAAGGTATTCCTAAGATTTGAAAGTGATTTTATAATTCTTATTTTATTTAATTATGAGTTTTTAGAGAATTAAATTGTTTTGTTGACAACAACGTTGTCTAAACAATAAGATTTATGTGGGAAGAATCGTTTGGAAGATTCGTTGAAGCAACAGGAAGTTGACAATTCGAATCCATATCAAGAACCATCTTCAGGACAAATAAAAAGAAGAGAAAAGACAAACACTGAAACCTATGGAAGGTGGAAAAACCTAGAAAGTCGGCACTATGAAAGAAGGAAGGAAGAAAGGAACTGTTGGTTAATACATCCGTTAAAGATGTTGATACAACAAATTAGCACAGTTATCAATGCGGAGAGACCTTACCCGAATGCATAGCAGACTGAATTAGTTCTTCGTGAAGACGGTTTCCTTTCCATTATAGATGAGTTCCGAAAATTAGGGATGCAGTATCCCAACAGTGAGATACCACACTAGACGACTTGCAGAAATGAAGGATATTGTATCCCAGTAGTAAATAACATGCATCCACTTGTCATCAAAATGGTTTCCTGATGTTTTTAAGAAAACGTGGATACACAGTCCCACACGTATTCGTAGATCATCCCTACTTTTTTTTTATATCACGAATAGGATGGGAAAGACAGTGGACCAGAAGGAAAATCTTTGAGGATTCCATCATCCGCTAGCGATAAGTTAAATGTCTGTTCGATTTTGTGGAAACACCCTGTAACCCAACTCTGTCAATATTATAAATTATTTTTGTATTGTTGAAGGTACAGATCTATTCTTGGATCAGGTTGGAAAGTCATCTAGCTGTGTTGCAGAATAATGGCGCTAACGCCAGACCCGTAGGGAGATCGAATAAGGGAACGAAAGTACTCAGTAATAAAGGGTTTGATAAAACCAAAATTTTATAATGTTTAAGCATGGAGGCACCACTAACTGGAAGATTACGCAAGTAACAAGGGTTAGTCAGAAATCGGAATTCTAGATTACAAGTATTCAAATATCACTTTCAAAGCTGAAGGAAGATGGAGATTTCAAAATTTCCTTGACTTCTAGGGTAGGATTCTTAACCAAAGCTTGAGGTATTTGTGCATATTTTTTTTTGTTTCCAACTGCCACAGCCTTGGCAGAATTTTCTGTTTTAGTGGGCTGATCAGAAGTATCAGTGTTATCCTCTTTCTTTTTGGATCTCGGATTATATCTATTAAGATTTTCTTTTGTTTTCTCTCCCTTACTCAATTTGTTTATTTGATTATTCATGAGAGATTTTTAATATGCATATTTGGTCAAGTGAGGGGATGAGGAGTTGTCACCAAGGCAATGGATCTCAGGATCAGTTTCTTCATCCTCTCCTTCTTCATCAACAACAAGGTTGTTTTGTAGAGGAGCTTAGACTTTTTGATCATCCCTCTCTCTATTTCTAGGATCCCTTGGGAGGATCTAAGGAGCATTATTTGGTCTTCTGAAGTTGCCTTTGTTATCAGCATTATGTGTATTCCTATAAGTTTGTTTTCCTTCAAGTTTTAGCTTCTCCATCTCAGCAGAAAGTGATTTTACTAATTTGGTAAGTTCATCAACTTGAGGATGAATAACATAGGAATCAGAGGTTAAGGCTTCAACTCTATTTGTTCTCTTGTCCCTATCATATTTTCCCCTAAGTTTGTCAGATGTCACTATGTTAGATTCTACCTCCAAGGCTACATCTTGCATGTGAGCTAAGGAGGCAAATCTTCTTTCTCTCAGTAGAAGGAAAAACTTGGGGTCAAAAGCACTGGCATAGGTGATCTTGGCAGATATTTTTGTAGGCTTTATCTCATTAGGGATCTTATTGTACATTTTATTGAACCTCTTGTAGAAGTCAGAAACATATTCTCCCTCTTTCCTCTTTAGGGATACAAATTTTGTGATATAATACAAAAAATATTTTTAATCCCCCCATTGTCTCAAGAAAGCATCATCTAAAGCTTCGATCCCAACAATAGATCTAGGGTTCAAACCCCTAAACCATTTCCTAGCCTCACCATCAAGGATCTGGACAAATACTCTCATCCACACATTCTCATTCTCAATGTTTATATTGTCTGCATAACTATAAAAGGCAGCAAGGTGTTCTTCAGCAGTTATGTCTTATTCTCCTGTGAATTTAGGCATGTACTTTAGGTAATCTCCAGAAGGGAGGGAATTCATAGGATGAGATAAGATAAGAGGGGCATACCTAGCAACCACTATGACATCCATCCTATTTCTAGGATCATTAGCACTTGCCATTGGATTTTTAACCGTAGGAGAGAAAGGAGGAGAAGGAGATTTGACTGTGTACAACTTATGAGAAAAAGGAATGTAGGAAGGAGGGGTTTCAGTTTTCACAGCAGAAGGTTGAGTCTTGGAAGAAGATGGTATAGGCTGCAAGGGCGATGAGATTTCCTCCTCTTTGGCTACAGAAATTTTGATAGGAGGAGGAGTAGCAAAACCTAAGGTAGGAAAATATTCAAGACGCTCAAGTCTGAACCACTTCACAATATCAGGAGAGGCAAGGATTTATAAATTTTCTTCTTTCTATTCTAGGTCAAAAGAGGAGTATTCGACACGAAAATTTTCAAAATCCAAATTCTTAGAAACTTTAGCAGAAGGTAAAGGAGGAATACTTGATATAGAAATTGATGTATTAAGAAAGGAATTAGGCAACTAACCAGAAGTACCTGATACAGCAGCCGAAAAACTTTCTTGAGAAGATTTTCCCTTCTTGATTATCTTCTCTGGGTCATCTTCAGGTGTATCCAAAGGTAGTTGTGGAGTAGACCTCATGTATCTACCCTTAGGATCCATAGCTAAATCAATGGAGTCGTCAGGTGCAAGCTGCAATCTTCAATGTACTGAGTTCTAATGCACCTTCAGAATCAGTAAACTTTGGTGTTCAATCCCAGGGAAATGTCTTCAATTCGTTCCCTGACAACGACGCCAAGAATGTTAGCATTAGGAATCACCCTCATATTGCAGAGAAGATAAGCCCAGTACCCATTAGATTATGTGTAAATGTAAATGAGTGTTTAAAAGGTCAAATAGACAAGACTCGGGATAATAATGTTTTAACTCAAAAATCTGGGCTAGCATGAACAAGCAATTGAGGTCTTGATCAACTTCAGTCGGTGAATGGGAGTAAAAGTGAATAGAAGGAATATTTTGGTGAGGGAAATGTAGAGGTCTTCTATTGACATCGGGTCTTCAAGCAGCCTAAGGAGGAAAAATTCAAACACAAGATCTTCTTGAATTCAAAGTTTAAATAAAACTGAAGAACATCATATCAGTATTATAATCAAACATTCATCATAATACAACTATAACAATCTCATGTGAATCATTCAATCACGAAAACTTCAGTATAAGAGGCAATAATATGGAATAAGAGAAACTGACTGATATTAATAAAAAATTCTCAAGTCTAGTACATAACCAGAGAACCAGTATGCTTAATAAAAATATTACAATAAAGGAGCCCAGCTCAACCATTCGAACCCTCTAAATCATTTGGAATATCTATTTATAGCAAAAAGGGAAGGCAACAGCTAGAGGTACGAGCTGGCCTTCCTCCCATAGGATTCTCCAAATCAATTATTCAATCTAACACATGTACTAACAACTATTTAACAAACTTTTATTAAAAAGGAAACATGTTGGCAACCAATCCAACAAAATTTAATTGACATTCTCTTCCTTGATGCGCATCCCTTTCCATGTCAAGTGTTCTGCATGGGTTGTATGTTTTCATCATGTTGCCACCTATGATATTATTTCTTCTCCACATCATCATCCACCCAAAAGAGTGATAAACTCGAACCCCTTGATTCCAGGTCCTAGTTTGTAGCGCCATTCAATAGTGCGTTGGGTAGCGAGTTTTTNAGGCAACAGCTAGAGGTACGAGCTGGCCTTCCTCCCATAGGATTCTCCAAATCAATTATTCAATCTAACACATGTACTAACAACTATTTAACAAACTTTTATTAAAAAGGAAACATGTTGGCAACCAATCCAACAAAATTTAACTGACATTCTCTTCCTTGATGCGCATCCCTTTCCATGTCAAGTGTTCTGCATGGGTTGTATGTTTTCATCATGTTGCCACCTATGATATTATTTCTTCTCTACATCATCATCCACCCAAAAGAGTGATAAACTCGAACCCCTTGATTCCAGGTCCTAGTTTGTAGCGCCATTCAATAGTGCGTTGGGTAGCGAGTTTCTGTAGCGCCCTTGAAAAATAATCTACACATTTTGTAGCACAGATCCAAAACAGGCTGCAGTTTCCATAGTGTCGAGCTTGTATATCTCTATGTGCAATTCGGTAGCGCCACACTTCAAATCACCTCTATGGAATTGGTAGTGCTATCACTGAAACGATCCTGCAGAATTGGTAGCACCCATCATCAAAAAGAATTTGGTGGCACCACTATGACACAACCCTGTGAATTTGGTAGTGCCACTGTTACACAGATTAGGATATTTGGTAGTGTTCTTGTATACTTCGTCTAGGAACTTTCGTATCACTTTGGTAACAAAATGGCAGGACATGCTATATAGACGATTTTGCAGCGCCATGGCACTACGGAATGTATGTGCTCTTCTATATGATGAGACTAATCAAGAACTTTGAGCTGATAGGTTGGAAGCATGTATATGCCTGTATAGGTGACAAAAAATTAAACATCATTGATCACTTACTCTTGCAAAAAGAGACCATTCTAAAAAATGGAGCTTCTATCCCCCAATTATTTCATCAACCTAGCACTCCTCCTTGTTGAAGGAAATCTTCTTTCTAATACAACAACATGTTTTTCTTTTGTAGTGATAGGATTCTTAACTGCAGGTGTGTTCTTCTTCACTGTTGGTTCCTCTCTTTTAATGGCAGCTTCTACCAAAACATTCAAATTTATCTAGGCCAATTCATCCTTGAAGTGTTGCAATTATGCCTTGAGTTTTCTATTTTGAGACTAAAATCCTTTGTTTAGCATGTAGAGGTTATTGAGTTTCTTATGGAGAGGCAGGGCTCTTCTAGCTGCAAATTTGGACAGATCAAGGGTATTGTTGTAATTATCCATAAGCTCCTTCATATTTCTTTTGTCTTCCAAACCTTCTGCTTTCAAACAAGAAACCTCCTTTCTAGCCTCCCCGAGCTGCCTAATCAATCTTTTGAAAGTGTGATTTCTAGGTGGAGTGTTGATGTTGATAACCTCAACAGGATTTTTCATGGCTTCACCTTCATATTTTTGTTGCACAGGGGCTCTATCTATCACCTCAATAGGCTTCTCAATTCTTTTTCCCTTATCTTTCTTTTTCTTTAAAATTGAAACCTTGGGTAGCACATGTGCTTCAACAACCTCCTTGAGAGTTGATGATCTAGTGAAAGGATTCTTGATCCTTATGCTAGCTGCTGGAGAAGGTGAAGAGAAATGAAATTTTCTTCCCTTCTTGGTTGTGGATTTAGTGGATGAGGGGACCTCTTCTAATTTTGGTGCAGGAGGAGGTGAGAAGTCTCTTTGTGTTGAATGATAAGCCTCCATCTTTGTTTCTTCAACTTCCTTAATAACCTCTTTGTCTTGAGCAATGGATTTTCTATTTCTTTTCTTGCTTGTTCCTGTTGGAGCATCACTAGTAGATGGAAAAATACTTTGCATATTTGATTGAGGAGTTGAAGCTATGTCCAACTTCATGTGAGCAAAAACAATGAATTGTTCCCAAGGAAGGTTCATCTTCTTCAATTCTTCCAAGACTAACATCCTGATCAATCCAGAGTGAAAGACACTAGTGTCCACAGCCTTGGACTTGGCTTGGACTTTATCAGATGTTTTCCCCATGCTCCTCAATAAGTAGAAAGGGATATCCATTTAATCTTTACCAGTAAAATGAAGTAAAAGTTTTATATGGTACTAGTATAACATATTAAACCTTCCCTCACATGTGAAGTATCTTTGACTGATCTTCAACATTTTTTCAAAATACTCAACTAGATGGCTTCTAGGCACTCCCTTAGATAAGTTGTATGTCTGATAATATGATTTGAGGAAGTCCTTAGAGAAGGCAGCATTTAAAGTCATGGATTTAAACCATCTGTCCCCAGTGTTAGGAATCCATGTGGTTGTTGCAATAGAGGCTTCAGACACCTCAAACTCCAGGTCTCATACCTTAGTCTTAAGGACATCAAAATGTAAGGCAAATTGCCTTGCCACTTTAGGATGTCCCCTCTATATGTTTTGGAAAAAAGAGAGGCAGCTCCCCTTTTGAAAAACTTCCCTAACCATTGGCTCTGCATCAAATAGGTGCATGTCTGAGGGTTTAGTTCTAACCACAGTTCCTGACTTGTGAGATTTCTTCTTCTGAGGTGTCTCTGTGGGTCTAGACAAGGGATAAAAGGATATGGTGCAGTGAAGGCTAAAGCAGAAAACAGAGGCAGAATTCAATGGGAGTATAATAGTGAATAATGGCTGATCTTTCCTATGATTCTCCTCTAACTCACCATGTTTTGACAGAACACTTCTCTGGTGGATTTTGAAAGGTAGGAAGTGAAATTTCCCCTCCCCTTGTTGTCTGTAGATCTCAAGTTGAAGAGTGATGATATGGTGAAAGTAAAATTGTTGCAAGGGTCTTTGAAAACTGGCAAGTAACACTCCAATCCAAATAGTAGGGAAAATAGGGGAATGTAGCGGGGTTTCAGCAGCCTTTTTGGGTAGCACAGTGTGCACACAAGGAACAAGTATTTGCATGGGCACTCAACACTCAGGAGCAGAAGGAATTTTCATCTTTGATAACTAAAAACCAGGTGTGGTGGATGCAATTCAGTGAGAGGGAAATTATGGATGCAGAGGGATGAGGGAGGGAGTGATTTGCAGCATTGGTCGCTACCAAAACTCAGGCAATAGATATCCCAAGAATTTGTTATGAAATGGAGGGAGATCATAGAATACCTGGAGGATTAATTGATAATTTGAAGCTCTGCAACCAGTTAGGAGACCACCACGACTACCTTAGCTTCCAAATCCATCTTAGTAGTTAATCTTGTAGTGTTGTCTGCAACTGGTCTGAACTAGCAGTTTTAGCAGCGTCGAGTTTGAGAACATTCAAATCTTTGAAACCATTAGAAAACTCATTAAAACCAAATATTTGAATACATCTTTTAACTAACCATGGTGTTGAAAACAAGGTATAAAATTACCTCAGCGAAATGATGATGAATCATGGCAAGGAATAAAGGACAAGTGTGCTACGGAAACTCCTAGTGAGTTGGTAGCGCTCTTTTTGAAAAAGAATGATTTGACTACCTTTAATCGGACATAGGGACAACATGGAAAGGATATAAAGGTATGAGTGGAAAGAGTGACATGTCAAGTCATGAAGGTCATGGGATAGGTTATGCTTGGTGTCAAGTGATGAGGTGGGTCAAAACCATAAGCCATAAAATGAACCTAGGCTTAAAATTTATGTGAGGGACGAAAATGAGCCAAAACCCAAGACTTTATTTATTCAAACTAACCTAAGAAAATAACACAAAGAAAAATAAATCAAATTGAAGTCTAAAGGCTAAAAATTTAAACCTAGGGGATAAAATACCCAAGGCAACTGAGTGTGATAACATTGGCTCCACAGGGGATGGAATGCTCCCTGTGAGCTGCCAAGAACAAGCAGTTTCAATGCCTTATCATAGGGATATGGGGTCACTTATTCAATCAAAAATAAAACAAAAAATGATATTTACAATGACATGGAAAGCCACTCATGAATTAAGAAAAACAATTTTTCAGAAAGTGTCCATTGAGACGGCCACCAAAAACTTCGGAATCCTCCAAAATGCAACTTATAAGTGTTATTTGAAAATACCTCATAAATTTTGAAGGGGCCAATCCACAAGGCCTCAAATTTACTGTGCTTTCCTTTGTCTTTCTTGGGTGCATCCCACTTGAGCACTAGATCTCCCAGTTGGAAATATTCTTTGCTTACCTTCTTGTCAAAGGCTTGCTTGATCTTCTATTGATGGTCATGTGCTTTGTCTAGTAGTTGCTCCCTAGTCTGTTGCACTTCTACCAGTTGTTGTATTCTTTTGATCATATCATCAGGTTCTCCTTGGTAATCTTGGAAGAATTTGGCCACAAGAAAGGAAAGTTGAGAAGGAAAGATAGCCTCAACTCCATACACAAGCTGAAAAGGAGAAACACCAAGAGATCTCTTCATTGTCACTCTATCTGCCCACAAAGAAAATTTAAGCTTTGAATCCCATGCTTTCTTGTTATCTTCTAACATTCTCTTGATGATCTTTATAAGGCTCTTGTTAGAGGACTATGCCAGTCCATTCCCTTAGAGGTAGTAAGGAGTATAATTAACCAATGTAAACCCATATTGTTCACAAAACTTGATCAATGGTTCATCCTTGAAAGATGCAGCATTATCAGTAAAAATTCTACTCGGACAACCAAATCTCACTACAATATCCTCAAGAAAACCAATGATTACTTTGTGGGAGGAATTATGTGTAGGGATGGATTCTATCCACTTGGTAAAGTAATCAGTGGCAGTCAAAATCCACCTATGCTAACCACTTGAAGCGAGATGAATTTCCCCAATAAAATCTAGTCCCCACTACTGAAAAGGTCATGAAGATACCATAGGCTTCAATGGAAAAGACCTGATTTGTTGTTTTCCAGAAAACTTTTGACACTTGACACAAGCTCTAATATTTTCACAAACACCAATAAATAGGCTAGGCCAAAAATACCCATCTCTGAGGATCTTATAGGTTGTAGTTCTCCAGAAGTGATGGCCTCCACAAAAACTATCATGAAAATCATACATAATCTTTTGGGCCTCATGTGGATCTAGACATCTCAAAAGCACTCCTAAAGGATCTTTCCAATACAAAACTTGGTCAATAAGAAATTATTTGATTGATTTGAGCTTCAAACCTCTTACCTCGTTCTTCTCCAAACCATCAGGAGGATGCAACTTCTATAGAAAATATATAATGTCCTTGTACCAAGTGCATTCTTCCAATTGAGGGTTGACTTGAGAACCTTTATCAGACAACTCATCTTGTTGGTTTTCTAAGCTATTGTTTATGAAATTAAACCCCAAAGATTTGCAATTTGATTCAGCCAAGAACCTAGCTAAACCTTGGCCTTTAACCAATTTGGTGGGCTTTATTTCAAAATCAAATTCAAGAATTTTGGTAATCCATTTGATCCTCCTTATGTCTATGTCAGGCTGAATAAGTATCTATTTTACCGAGGTTGAAGGGATATATGCAACTACTTTTGAATGCAACACATATACTATGAAAGCCTTGAGGGATTTGACCAAATCATAGGCCTACTTTTCCATGATGTCATATTTTATTTCAGTATCCCTCAATGCCCTGTTGAAAAAGGCAATAGGTTGCTCCAACCCTTATGCATTTTTATGCAATAAAACAACAGCTAATGTGTCAAATGAAGTAAAAGAAAATATCAGAAAATCCTTGGATTAGTTAGGGTTGATGAGCACAAGTGCTTTAGTCAAATCCTTTTTCATTTTATCAAAAGAATTTTGAGATTCAGTAGTCCATTTGACCTCATTTCCTTTCCTCGGCATGGTTGTGATATACTTTACCAATTCAGCAAAATTTGAAATGAATCTTCTCAAAAAATTGATTTTCCCCAAGAAAGATTGAACTTATTTCTTGGATCTAGGGAGAGACAAGGTTTGGATAGCTTCCACTCTACTTTAATCAATCCTTACCCCTTCAATTGATACAATGTTCCCCAATAATTTCCCCTCCTTCATAGCAAACAATGATTTTTTAGGATTTAGAGAGAGACCAAATTTTCTACACTTCAAGAAGACCTTTTTCAAATGATGATAATGTTCTTTATCAAATTGTGAGAACACTTTTATGTCATCCAAATAAATGACTACAAACTTTTTCTTCTCCCCAATAAAGGTGATGTCCATGGCTCATTGAAAGGTCGCTCCTGCGTTCATCAATCCAAAGGGAATTTTAGCATACATGAATGTGCCCCAAGGAGTGGTGAAGTTTGTCTTCTCTCTATCTTCAGGAAAGACAGAGATCTGATTGTAGCCAGAAAAGACATCAATCATAGACATCCTAGATGAACCTGTCACCCTTTGAAATATGTGCTCCATCTTTGGTAAAGGGTAATTATCTTTCTTAGAGCTTCTATTCAAAATTTTGAAATCGACACAAAGTCTGATTTCTCCATTCTTCTTTCTCACTGGGACCAAGTTAACCACCCATTCAAAGTATCTCAAAGGAATGATAATCTTGGCATCCAAAAGATTTTTTACCTCTTTTTCCATAATAGGCAGTAGCATAGGATTTATCTGTCTCAACTTCTTCCTAAATGGTTTGGTCTCTTCTTTCAAAGGGATCTTATGTTGAATGATGTTTGTGTTGTATGTTCTCAGATCTTCATATGTCCAAGAAAACACATCAGCAAACTCTTTTAACAGATCAACATATTCATCCCTTTGTTCCACATTGCATTCAGTCACATCAACATCATTAGTTGAACCTTTAACCTTTACAGACACATCATTTCTATCGAACAATCTCTCCAAAGGAACTACTCCCTTTGGAATATGGTTATTAGGAAACTGAACAATATGATGGTTAGCAATTTTATTTAGAAAAACATCAGCATGAGGGATATTTTTAGAATCATGATCTTGATCAATATGTAATGCAGAAAACTCATCAACAGACTCAAGAAATATTTTAATCTCAAGATCATTCTCAAATACCTTCCAATGTTTGACATTGTCAGGTATAGAGGGTCTACACTTCACTTCTACACCATACTTGAGTTTAGATGGCAAAGGGACTCTGAAATTACTTGCTTGAACAACCAAATGATCATCCATGGTGTTCTCCTCTCTTGGAATAAATGAGATATTGAAAGCTAAGAAGAAAATGTCAACAAGATCCCAAACTCCATTTCTGTAAGTCCTTAGCCTGGGGTGTTTTTCTTGATACAGATTTTTGATTTGATGGACAATTAATTCAGCATCTCGAAACATTTTTAGCTCTTCAATCCCCGTGTCTTTGGTAGCCCTCAAACCCAAAACAAGAGCTTCATATTCCGCCACATTGTTTGTAGTTTCAAATTCTAGCTTGTAGGACAAGGATATGGTCTCTTGAGTAGGTGAAACAAAGACTACTCCAGCACCAGCACCTTCCATAGAAGAGTCTCCATCAAAAAACATCTTCCAAACATAGGTAATTGGAGGAGAATCTTCACAAAAAGTAATGGATTGTTTTATGATTTCAAGAGGAGGTTTAGGAGCATCAGTGAGCTGTAATATACTGGATCCTAAATCAGTGTCAAGTGCAAAAATAAGATGGTTGGTGGGGTTTGTTTCATCACTAATGATGTAAGCCAATTGAGCTTCCATGTAAAGCCTTCTATGCTACCCCCCAAACATAGGATTGGTGGCATATGTAAGGTCCATCTGCAAGGTTCCCCCTAGTATTTTTATCCAATATCTTGACAAGAGCATACCAAACTTAGGGGAAACATCAGCCACCACAATATCCATGACCACACTTTTCATGGTCAACCGAAACAAGGTCACAACCAGATCTTTGATGACCCCAAGACACTTCACTTTCCTAGAGTCAAAAGAATATATGTCATGGTAAGTTTTTGTAATTTCTAATCCAAGTTCACCCATGACTGTTTTTGGCATGAGATTTTGAGATGCCCCTGAGTCCATCAAGCAGTTATGTAGTACCTTATCATGAATGTTCAGTGATGTATATAAGTGAGGGGATGAATCATCTCTATCAAATATCAAAGGTCCTAATATGACTGATGGTTTTTCATCTTGAATATTGACTGAATTGGTGGAATTGGAGGAGGGTTCAGGCTGTAGCATTTTTGAAAGATATCTTTTGAATTCCTCATGTTTTATCAGCTCCAAAAAAGGTACAGGGATTTCAATTTTATGAATCTCACTTTCAAAGTTGAAGGAAGATGGATATTTCAAAATCTCCTTGACTTCTGAGGCAGGATTCTTAACCAAAGCTTGAGGGCTTTGTGCATATTTTTCTTTGCTGCCAACTGCCAAAGCCTTGGCAGAATTTTCTATTATAGTGGGTTGATCATAAGTATCAATCTTATCCTCTTTCTTTTTGGATCTCAAATTATATCTATTAGTATTTTCTTTTGTTTTATCTCCCTTACTCAATTCATTTATTTGACTATCCATGAGATATTTTTCATATGCGGATTGGGTCAAGTGAGGGGATGAGGAGGTGTCACCAAGGCAATGGATCTCAGGATCAATTTCTTCATCCCATCCTTCTTCATTAACAACAAGGTTGTTTTGTAGAAGAGATTGCACTTTTTGATCATCCCTCTCTCTATTTCTAGGATCTCTTGGGAGGATCTGAGGAGCATTATTTGGTCTTCTGAAGTTTCCTTTGTTATCAGCATTATGTGTATTCCTATAGGTATGTTTTCCTTAAATTGTTAGCTTCTCCATCTCAGCAGAAAGTAATTTTACTAATTTGGTAAGTTCATCAACTTGAGGATGAAAAACAGAGGAATCAGGGGTTGAGGCTTCATCTCTATTTTTTCTCTTGTCCCTATCATATTTTCCCCTAATTTTGTCAAATTCCACTATGTTAGATTCTCACTCCAAGGCTGCATCCTGCATGTGAGCTAAGGAGGCAGATCTTCTTTCTCTCAGTAGAAGGAAAAACTCGGGGTCAAAAGCAGTGGCATAGGTGATCTTGGAAGAGGTTTATGTAGGCTTTATCTCAACAGGGATCTTATTGTACATTTTATTGAACCTCTTGGAGAAGTCAGAAACAGATTCTCCATCTTTCCTCTTTAGGGATACAAATTCTATGATATAATACAAAAAATCCTTTTTATCCCCCCATTGTCTCAAGAAAGCATCATCTAAAGCATTGATCCTGGCAATAGATCTAGGGGTCAAACCTCTAAACCATTTCCTAGCCTCACCATCAAGGCTGTAGACAAAGACTCGCATCCACACATCCTCATTCTCAATGTTTAGATTGTCTGCATAACTATAAAAGGCAACAAGGTGTTCTTCAACAGCTATGTCTTCATCTCTTGTGAATTTGGGCATGTATTTTAGGTAATCTCCAGTAGGGAGGGAATTCATAGGTTGAGGTAAGATAAGAGGGGAATATATACCATCCATTATCGCATCCATTCTATTTCTAGGAGCATTAGCACCTGCCATTATATTTTGAACTATAGGAGAGCAAGGAGGAGAAGAAGTTTTGACTATGTGCAACTTAGGAGAAAAAGGAATGTAGGAAGGAGGGATTTGATTTTTCACAGCAGAAGGATGAGTCTTGGAAGAAGATGGTATAGGGTGAAAGGGAGATGAGGTTTCCTCCTCTTTGGCTACAGAAATTTTGATAGGAGGAGGAGTAGCAAAACCTAAGGTAGGAAAATCTTCAAGACTCTCAAGTCTGTACCACTTCACAATATCAGGAGAGGCAAGGATTTCAAAATTTTCTTCTTTCAATTATGGGTCAAAAGTGGAGTATTCGACAGGAAAAAAATTTAAATCCAAATTCTTAGAAACTTCAACTGAAGGTAAAGGAGGAATACTTTATATAACAATTGGTGTCTTAAGAAAGGAATCAAAAACCTGACCAGAAGTACCTGATACAGCAGCATAAAAACTGTCTTGAGAAGCTTTCCCCTTCTCTATTATCTTCTCTAGATCAGCTTCAAGTATAGCCAAAGGTAGTTTTGGAGTTGACCTCATGTGTCTATCTTTAGGAGCCACAGTTGAACCAATGGAGTCATCAGGTGCAAGCTGCAATCTTCAATGTACTAAGTTCTAATGCACCTTCAAAATTAGTAAGCTTTTTCATTCAATCCCAGGGAAATGTCTTCAATTTGTTCCCTGGCAACGACGCCAAGAATGTTAGCACTAGGAATCGCCCTCAGATTGCAGAGAAGATAAGCCCAGTACCCATCAGATTATGTGTAAATATAAATGAGTGTTTAAAAGGTCAAATGGACAAGACTCATGATAATAATGTTTTAAATCAGAAATATGGGCTAGCATGCACAAGCAATTGAG